>NDXB01021376.1:195343-217077 GCA_002631895.1 Agapornis roseicollis
AACCTGGCCTACTGCCAGGGATGGAGCACTCACAACTTCCTTGGGCAACCCATTCCAGTGCCTCAGCACCCTCACAATCTAACCCCCCCTGTTTCAGTTTGAACCCATTACCCCTTGTCCTGTCACTGCAGTCCCTAATGAAGAGCTCCTTCCCAGCATCCCTATAGGCCCCCTTCAGGTACTGGAAGGCTGCTCTGAGGTCTCCACGCAGCCTTCTCTTCCACAGGCTGAACAGCCCCAGCTTTCTCAGCCTGTCTTCATATGGGAGCTGCTCCAGTCCCTGCTCATCCTCGTGGCCTCCTCTGGACTTGTTCCAACAGCTCCATGTCCTTTTGATGTTGAGGACACCAGAACTGCACCCAATGCTCCAGGTGAGGGCTCATGAGAGCAGAGCAGAGGGGCAGGATCAGGTCCTTGGCCCTGCNTCTCCAGCCCTTGATCATCCTCGTGGCCTCCTCTGGACTTGTTCCAACAGCTCCATGTCCTTTTGATGTTGAGGACACCAGAACTGCACCCAATGCTCCAGGTGAGGGCTCATGAGAGCAGAGCAGAGGGGCAGGATCAGGTCCTTGGCCCTGCTGGTCACGCTCCATTGGATGCAGCCCAGGATACGGTTGCTCTCTGGGCTGCAAGCGCACACTGAAGCTGCCTCATGTTCATGTTCTCATCGACCACCACCCCCAAGTCCTTACAGCTATAACAAAGCGTGTCAGTGTTGTAAACCATCATTATCCAGAAGTAAGATGTTTTCTGATCCACAGATGAAGGAGCTTTTTCAGTGCAAAGCAATGCTATTGCTGGAAGTTAGTTCTTGTTGAGCTTTATTGGAGTTCTGCAAATCATTTGGAATCTCTCCTCTGGTTGTCTGGCTAGTGTTACATCCAGACATGTCGATAACACACACACTAACTCTTACCACAGCCTTTGTTTTATAGAGGTCCCTGTATCTGTGATTCTCAAGAGCTTTCAGGAAGACTTTTCATATGGGGAGGCTGAGGCATGAATGAGTAAAATGATTTGCTTATGAGTGCTGTTACTGGCATATGCAACTAAATACTTGGAGTTACCCTTCTTGGGACCAGAAATGTTGGATATTCTTTGTATCTCCTCTTTTGTTTCCCTGTTGAAGGAGCCTTGTGTGTCCCTGAGCTCTTACTGGGAGCAGGTCTCTAACTGGTGTAAGAGCAGGACTCTTCCCACTTTAGCATCATTCAGAGCAGCCAAACGTTTCCATGCATGATTTAGGGATGTGAGCAAATACACAGGCGCTTTAATCAACACAGACTCAGTGTGGATCTATAAAGGTTAAGTCGTATTTGTGCATTGAATAGGAGAGGAGGCTTTGTAGTTGTAATAGGCAATCTCAGTTCTCCATTCCTATCTTCAGCCAAATTGCCAAAGGGTTGCTTTGATTTAAATCCGGTTTACTCGATACAGGGTGGAAATGGGAACAAAGGGATGTGGTGTTCCTCAGGGTCCCACCCTGCTTGTGCTTATTCACTCCAGCCATGTCTGCACCCCATAAAGGACCGTGCCGCTCTGGTGTGTGTAACAGTTATGGGTACTGGCAGCACTGCTGTAATCCATGAATGGCCTGACATGAGAAAGCCTTTGACTCTGGCTGCCCTCTTTCCATCTCCTCCATGGCCCATAGGGAAGTTCAGGCTCCAGAACTGCCAGTCCAGCATGGAATTCCCATTTGGACACATACAGCTCCATGAGCCAGGGGGTATTAGCCCTATATTTGAGCAGGTTATCCTCACACTAGAGTTTAATAGCAGTTTAAATCTCTCTCTTGCTCTGATGCAGAGATAGGAACACTTTGATCATGGCTCTTTCAGCAATTCATCAAGCATGGGCAGTGCTGATTCTCTCATAATGAACATGGGGACCCATGTGTCTAAGACATCAAAACGAAGCAAATTTCCTCTTTCTTTCATATGAAAGCCTCCAGTCTCCGGATCAAACCTTCCCTTTTCATCTTCTTCACAGTTCTTGTTAGGAATGAGTAAAGCAATTAGGGATGTTGTGTTTGTAAGGCTAACAATAATTAATGCATTGATTAAAAGTAAGGAATGAAGCAATTGGAGCAGAGAAGCAGCCCAAACCCTTTCCTGCAGGAGACTGTTCCCTAGGAGGTTTCCTTCTGCTCCCGAAATATTTACTTGCAATCAGGAAAACCTTTCTTGTGGAAGAATAAAACATCATTTTCTCTGCAGCCTAATGGGCAGAGGCATGTTTTTAATAAACATATGGAAAGATACCTTTCCTGCAGTCAGGAATTAGCATTCAGGAGCTTTCCAGTGCTTATAAATCCCTGTGCCTTTGCTTTCCTTTTCTTTAATGAAGGCAATTTTCAGTCTGTCCCCTCTGAAGTCCTCGTATTTTCACTGCATCGTCCCATGATCATTTAGATTGTGTGAGTGGTTTTTAGCATCTGAGCTTTAATCATGATGAGGTTCCCCTGCTCTGCTCGATTTCATTCTTTCCCTATCATGGCAGGGGTTTAATATTCACTCTTGGATGCAGGGAATCTGCCATGGTCCTTCAAAGTGATGACTGCACGTGATGGCTTCGTCCCATCGTCAGAAGAGACCCTGTGAAAAGAGCTCCTATCCTTTGGGATCTGGTTCTCATCCATGTTGTAGGTGGTTTTCCAGAGGTGCTTTGTTTTAAGGGTCTGTTCCTAGGTCAGTGGCTTTATAGAATGGTTTGCCCCAGTTTGAGAGTTTGATGAGCATCATAAGGCACTAGGATAATACTTTACAGACACAGCACAGGGTGCCCAGAGAAGCTGTGGCTGCCCCATCCCTGGCACTGCTCAAGACCCGGGTGCACTTTAAGGTCCCTTCAACCCAAACCATGCTGTGATCTTTCAGCCTCCAATGGGCAGAGATGCCTCTGAGCAGCCTTTAACTCAGCTTGGGAAGGTGCTGGGCCAGGTGGGTGGGATCCTGCTGTACCTCCCCCTCCTCATTCCTTTGTATTCAGAGCCCAGCCTCATTATTAGCAATGAAGTTTTTATACTTTACAGTTAACCCAGGCAGGTCATGATGTGTCACAAATCTTTGCTAAGTCAAGCACTGCTTCTTGCTGGGTACAGTGTATGCTTGGCCCCATTAAGAATAATAGCATGAATAACCATAAGCCATTAATTTTGAGGAGATCAGGCCCGTATCACCTTAAAAAGCGTGCACGGATGCCATGGGAGACATTTGGCTGTTTCTGCTGCTCACTCTCTTAATGAATAAAACTATGGAAGTGGCTGCAATTTGCCTGGCAGAGCTCACAAGGATGTTCATCCTGTCAGTGTGTGCAGGGGGGGAAGTACCAAGAAATCACTGCCAGTGCTCTGAGAAGCTGCAGCCATGGCAAGAGGCACTGACTGCATCCCGGATGCACATCCCCAGGGCAGGGTGATCAGATTTATTTCCTGCAATATAAGGTAATAAGGAATAAAACTCCCCCTGTTCTCATTTGAGATCAGCCAGGGATAAATCCATCCATATTCCCATCTTTTAGGGTTCTTACTTTATGGAGAGCCAGCCAGAACCCTCTGTCCATCATTGAGGTGTTAGAAGTATCTCCCTTCTCAGCACCTGTTCCCTTTAGCTTGGTGTGCCGATCACTAACACCTTGCTTTGACCTGTGTCTGGGTTTGAGTGCTTGTACCTGTTTTCACACTTGCCTCCGTGAAAAGATCCCTTTTGTAGTATTCCTTGTGTGCCCTTGGCTTCCAAACACTTGGAGTGGGGAAAAGGCAAACAAAAGGTGGATGGAAGGCAGGAAAGTTGCTGTTGGAGTCCCATGTGTAGACAGAGTCTTTGTAAGGCTGTGGGCATCATCGCTGCTGCTGTCATTTAAAGCAGGGCTTTGTTTTGTGTAGAAGCAGCATCTTCCTTCATTATTGGTCTCATTGCAAGGCTGTTGCTGCTTGCTGGATGCACCGAGCTCCTCATCACAGCAAACACCGTTGTGCCGGCACCAAGGGATGCGACGTGCAATTATCAGCTTCTCTTATCCCATCTCTCCTCATTTCCAGAGCTCCTCTGGGATCTGCAGTGGAAATGAGGAGGGCAGGAATGGCAAAAATGCATACGGTGCATGCCAGAGAGGGAGCCTTTGTGTTTGATTCAGAGGATGCTATCATAGCATGGGTATGGATCCCCCTTTCCGTTCTATGGGTAAACCCAGTGGGCTGGGGATGTGTGGCCTTGTTCTGGGGCTTTTTGGAGGGGTGCTGCTCCCACCTCTGTGCTGCTGTGCACAGCAGCAGCCCTCAGGACCTTCTTTTAGAGGGCTGTATCCCGAACCAGCCAGTCTCCTGGTTGTTACAAAGGACACAAGAATCCATCAGCCCTTGGTGTAAGAGCAAGCGGGAGGCTCACTAACCAGGTGCCTGCTTTTTCCCTTCCTGTTTTTGTTTCTGTGCAAGATAAAGGCATAAATGTCTAAATATTTGGGCTATGGCTCAAGCTTTGTGTGTTTTCTCACAAACGGTGTTTCCAATGAATAAGGAACCAGGCTTAAGGCAAAAGGAAAAAGGATAGAAAGGTTTTAACCTGACTGTTTCATACCAAGCCCCTGGCTTCTGGGCTTTGATGTTCATTTGTTCCTGTTATTGCTATCTAGGAATATTAGGGTAAAATTCTTCCCTGTGAGGGTGCTGAGGCGCTGGCCCAGGGTGATGGCCCAGAGAAGCTGTGGCTGCCCCATCCCTGGCAGTGCTCAAGGCCAGGTTGGACACAGGGGCTTGGAGCAAGCTGCTCCAGTGGAAGGGGTCCCCCTCCTGTGGGAGCAGGGGTTGGAGCTGGATGGGATTTAAGCCCCCTTCCAGCCCAACCCAGGCTGGGATGCTGTGATGAACTGGTGGACTCCCCCTCCCTTTGTCACAGTGCTCCACTGCTCTCTCCTTAGGTTGTGCCAGAATGCACTGGGTTTCCAGGTAGTTTTCTATCCAAGCTTTTAGCACACCACGAGCTTGGGGTTCAAGCCATAAATACTGAGGGGAATGAGCTCCCTCTGTCAGTGTGTGGCCTGCAACAGAGAAAGCAAAGGGATATTTCTGGAGAAGCCTTGTATTGTTTCAGGACAGCATTAGCATCTTTAGCATTGGGAGAAGAAGAAGCAGCCGTTCTGGGAAGCGATGCCAATCGAGCAGTGAGTTGCTGTCAGTGTGAGGCACTCCCCTGCTTTCTTACCCAACGAAAACCCCATAATCAACATAAATGAGACAAAGAAAAGTAATTCAATATCTCCAGAAATGCTGGAGTTTGCATTTAGTGTATGACAGGCACAAAAGAAAGATGCTGAAAGGGAGTGTTTCCAGTAAGCAAACCCCAGACCGTGATAGGATGCTGATAGCTGGGTATCTTAACCTTTTCTTGCTGTTCAGCAGTGAACAGAGGCAGGAATGCCAGCCCTGCTTCTCCCTGCACATCTCTCTGCATCCCTTCACAGCTACAAGGGGGAGCAAAAGGCAGCAGCAGAGCTTTGACACCATCCTCACACCTCTCCTTGTGCCCAGGTCTGGTACACAGCAACTTCCCTCCCTTGGAAACTGCACAGCACCAGGTAAACGTGAGTTTGAGCAAGAGAACAGCACGGGCTCTGGGATAGTTCTCATGGATCTGGCTCAGATTTGCTGGGAATTTGAGGGGGTTGCAGCCGCCCCAAGCCCCCCATCTCTGCAGGGAGCAAGAAAGCTTCACACTGGGATAGAGGGAGAACACCTTTGGTGCGTGATGGTCAAATCATCATCCCGAATGGAAACCCCTCTTCTGTTATCATGTTGATCACAGGGAATCTGTGCTGGAGGGACTCGTGGTCACTTGGTATGAACAGAAACTTCCCTTCAAGCCTCTTCCTGCTACAGGGGCTAAAGCTTCATTCCAGCATCAACCTCTCCAAGGCATTGCCCAAGGGGTCTCACCCCCGTTTAGGGCCAGGCTGTCCCACCCTGACCCACCATCCCTTCCATGGTGTGTACGTGCCATCTGGTGGCAAAGGGAGGGAAGAAAGGATGGTTTCCATTAGTTTTGCCAAGAAAAAGGCTATTAAAGGGAAGGGGCTGGAGGACCCGAGGCTTAAATGTGGCTATTTCCAGGAGAACAGGCTCTGGTGGGCAGTCTAAAAACCCTTGTTCCATCCTCCATCACAAGCTTTAGCGTGTGACAAGCCCGGTTGCTGGTAAATACTTTGCCAAGAGGCTGTTTTCCAATGGAAGCAGCAATTTGTCTCTTTAGAGGTATTCTGGTTTCTTATTGTAAGAGTGGAAAAATCAGGCAACCCGCAAGGTCTGCGATTAAAACTGCCCCTTTTTCTTTGCTTTCAGCTGCACTTTTTCCCCATTACCTTGGCTTTTTCCCCTTCTTTTCATACCTTTTCCCTTTGCCATCCCCTCAGTGGAGAAATGAACTAACAACAAAGAGGAGAACCAATCAAAACTGGCAGTCAAAGTCAACAGCCAGGAAATGGCCGTGTGTTTTTGCTTTCTCATAGAGGAAGAAAACAGGGAAATGGGTATCAGGGGTTTGAATGTTTCTCTGTAGCATCAATTTGTCAATTATTGATTATAGTGCTCTAATATTTAAGCTCGGAGTGAAGCACAGAGATTGATGGGGGCTTTTATTGCATAGATAAAGTTGGTTGCCAACAGCCCAGGATGAACCGACTTACTGAAAACACAGTGACAGCAGAGAGAGAAATGCAATAGATTATTACCTACTTGGTATTGAACAGGATCTCAAGGCAAAGGGACATGCTGAGACCAAGGTTTCATAAGGCTGCCCTTCACCCCTGTGTAAAGGAACAGTGCGAGGCCACACATCATTATGCCTTATTTACAGGTATTAAATAAGACTCCTCTAGAGCACAGCTCTTGAGCTGACCCTCTGCAGATGGGTGAATTGCACCCTAAAGCAAATATAGGAAACTTGTATTATTCATCAGCCTCCGTTTCTTGAGGTTACTGCAGGGGGTGATGTTGCCTGTCTTGACTGAAGAGCAGATGCTGGCCTCGGTGACTTATGTTAGCATAATTACACAGTGCATTCTGTCCTGCTGTGTCTGTCTAATTACATTTTAACTAAGGAAAAGCAGTTCTATACATGGAGGGGTTTCTTTCCAAAGCTTCCCAGGCCAGGGTTTCAAATATTCAGGAGTAAGGGTGGCTGCAAAACAGCAGGAAAAGAAGGAATAGCAGAAGGAAGCCAGGTGCTTCTCCTGCCTGGGTTTTTAGGATGCTCAGCTGGGATGAAACAGGCTCCTTCCCTACCAGTCAGCCTTTGTGGTCTACCTGCACTTGATCCTACTCCCAAACCATTGGGAAGGAAAGAGGTGCCATCTCCCAGGTGGCATTTTGGTTGTGTGGGTTTGAGGGGAGCAGCTCGCAGTAAGTGATGCTGAGGACCATCAAAGCCAAGCTTTGTTTGGCTTTATACTTGTATGGATGACTTCAGGCACTAAACCAGTCATGGAAACCAGACAAAACTTCCTGGTAATAAAAACAAAACCCAGGAGAAAGCGGAAGTCCAGAGGAGTGCCCTTAGGAAGGTGTTACAAAGGGATAAGGATGTAAGCGCACTGTACACAAGCTGGGTTTGCTGTCTGTGTGCTCAGGAAGGAGCTGCAAGGGAAAAAGCCAATGCATGGATCAGAGGATAACACAAGAGCTCTGCCAGGGACCAGGGAGGCTTCAGTGGGAGGAGGGAGCTGGGTGGCTGCAGGATAAATGAAGGCTAGAAACTGGAAGAAGGCATCAGAGAGGGCAAGTGCCTGGGATAGTGAGGGTCAATCTGCCTGTTATAGTCAGGTCCTTTCTATACCAGCCTCCCTGTTTGAGCTTGGTCCATCAAGCTTGTCTTGGTTTTCTCTTTTAACTCAATAGAGCGTTATCCTGTAGCATAGTTGCCTTGTAACCAAAGCACTGCTGTTGCCACAGCCAGAGGACAGAGCCAGACTAAGGGATGATCACAAAAGAGGCAGTGGGCACAAACTGAAGTGCAGGGACTCCATTTACACCCAGAGAAAGCTTTTCCTTGTGTTTTTTGTTTCCTAACCATGCAAGCTGTTTAGGAAAACAGCTCTCTTCAACCCTGGAAGGGGTTGTCCAGAGAGTTTGTGGTGTGTCTGTCCTTGGTGATGCTCAAAACCCAACAGGACACGGCGCTGAATGGATCCTGCTTTGAGCAGAGGGGTTGGATTAGGACAAACCTGAACTGTTCTGTCCTTTAACAGCATGAACCCCATCTCTCGTTTCCCTGCTAGATGTGAGCCACCATTGGCACTGCTTCATGACTGCCTGCCTGTCTCCTCTTTCCAGGTAAGGAAAACCAAACCATCGCATCTCCACATCCTTCTTGTCTCTTTCCCTTTAGGGAGCAGAGCCTGCTTGAATGTCAGTGCCTGCAGCTGCAAAAGCAGTTCTCTGCAGCCCTCTAGTGCTTATCAAACACATGGAAAGAGCAGAGTTGGCAGCAGCCATGGGGAAAAGGGGCGAGGAGAGCTCAGGCTCCGTGTCCTTCGCCCTCCGTGGCCATGGCCTTGAAGCCCAGCAGCGGTCCTGAGCCTTGGGAAGAGCCTCACCCTGCAACAGGTAACATTGAGCAGGCAGGAGGAGGTTTAGAGGCTCTCAAGGCCTCTGCCCCAAGGGGCCCTGCATCCCCCCCCTTGTCCTGTCCCTACATCCCTTGTCCAAAGCCCCTCTCCAGGTTTCTTGTAGGCCCTGGATCCCCATGGCTCAGCTCAGAGGTGATGCTGATCTGGGGATACAGTGGTTCAGCAGGAGTGTTTCCTCAGGAGTTCACTGTACCATTTGTATTTGTTATTATAGGCAGTGTAACTGTTTAAACATCGTTCCTCCTTGCCACACTGATGTGAAATAGAGGCTTTCATTTGCCAGCAGGACAGAGCATCCGCTGGTATTTACCTGAGCAGCTTTAGTGTTTAGACAGGCTCCTGATCCACAGAGCACGTTCCCAGCAGAGGTGTGTTGGGGTACAGGACGAGCACGTTGCCCACACAAAGGGGAGATTGGTTTTGTATCACTAACATCTGGTATGGAAAGGATTTAATAACTTCACCCCATGGAACATCACTGGGGGTTCATTATAAATGCCATCCCAAAGCACATCCTCTCTCCCCTTCTCCTATGTGCCTTGTTAGCTCCATGGACCCTTTTCCCATGCCTTCATCCTTCCTTTCTTAGGCACATGCTGTAGTTCCCCACATCCTACAAAATCAGGGCTGAACACCATGATTTGGCCCAGTAAAGGGAATGGATTAGGAAAAGGGTACAGTTTATTACTCCCTTTCCTGACAGCTAGGCTCCTGCTGTGACAAAAATACCCAAGTTGGGGAACTTTCTGCATCTGTTTCACACTTCTACCAAAACCACTCCTCCAGTTCTCCTTAAAGTAAAAAATCAACCCCTTTTACCAAATGACAGACAGAAAACCCCAAAAAGTTAATTAAATGACAGTGGCTTTAAAGGCTCTTTCTGATAGCATCCTGAAAAGCTGCTTTAGAACAGGATTTCTCCCACAAATCTCCAACAAAAGAAGTCGTCTGCATACAGGAATACTTGAAAGGATTAATTCTCTGGCCCTCCAGAGACAGATGAACTGATACCAGCTCCATTGGAACAGGTCAGTTGGGCCTCATAGCTGCAGGATTAAGCCCTTCCCCATCCCCATGCTGAGGTTCACACGGTTCAGGCAGCGTGAGCCCCATTGCAATTCCCACTTTTCCCCACAGTCAAATGGAATTGGGTTTCTTTAAAGCGAGTGGCATGGGTTTTGACTTCCTACCCATCGAGGCTCTGAAAAGCTGCTTTTATCCCTGCAGAGCCCAGAGGCTCAGCCAGGATGGAGCTGAAGGAACCAGGACTTCAGGATGCTCCGGCTCTGCTGGTATTGGGATCTATGTCAGCAGAATGAGCAGGAAAGGTCCATAAGCAACAAACCTCCCCATTAAGGGGCAGTGATAGATTTACAAAGGCTTAGAGACAGTAGGAAAGAAGGTAAAAAGAAAACTAAGGGGAAGACTGGGTTATGCCCATGAAGCATCAGATTTGGTCCATAAATTGAGAAGGGCTTCCGGGTTTCGATAAGATGCTGAAATCCCCCTCAGTAGAAGAGGAATCTCAGGCACGCGCCTTCGCCAGCGATCCATGCTGGAGCTGCCTTTAAGGAACAACCTGAATAACCTTGCCAGCTCCATTTTCCACACGTTTTTCCATGCTGTGTGTCCTCAGGATCTGGGAAGTTTAATTTTCCCAGCACGAGTGCCAGAGGCTGCGCATCCCTATCAGGGCTCGCTCAGCCACATCAAAGGGAGCAGGACACATCAGAGAGGAGCAGAAGGGCTGCAGTCCCATTATCCCAGGGGGGTGAGGGGGTACTGCAGGCTCTGAAGCATCCCTCAGGCTCTGGAAGCAGGGTTGGATGAGCAGAGTTACCAGCTCAGGCTGAAACCAGGGCAATGCTGTTGCGTGTCCTGGGTTGTAGGTGAGCAACGCTGGGGAATCACAGCGAGACCCTTGTCAAGGTGGTCTGAGATGATGCTTTTCAGAAGTCATTCCTCTTCCAAAAGCAACAGGAAGACACCTGTGTGATGACAGCCTCTGCCTTCACTGCATCATCATCATCTCCTCACAGAAAATGGGTAGAAGGGAAGAAACCCAGTCCTGGATAAAGGTTGGACTTGATGCTCTTAAAGGTCTTTTCCAAGTTGGTTGATTCCATGATTCTGTGAACTCGTGAGTGTTAAAAAGCTCCATTTTCCTGACTTTTCCCAGTGTTGAATCCCTAAAGTAGCTCAAATCCTAAATGCAAACCCTGGCATTGAAAAGAAGCTTTCCCTTACCCCAGCAGAAGCCAAACCCTACGAGTTTGCCAGCAAACCCTGCCCAAACACACCGGAGTCCCCAGCACCAGGCTGAGTCCCAAGAGAAGAGTGGCAATCGCAGGAAGCCATCTCACCTTCAAGTGAATGAAGCTGCAGGCATTCAGGAGGGAGGGTTGTCAGATTCAAGCCACCTAATGAAAGAGGGCTGGATGCCGAGGGAAATTTGCATCCCTTTGTTTATCCCAGCTGTGTCTTTGCAGAGCCTCATGCAGTCAGCAGCAGCATTTCCCTTTGATTTAAACCAGGAGGGGGGCTCGCTTTGAAGCTTTTGCTTGCATAGGAAATGAACTTCTTGATTCCTGTCGACGTTTGCAGCCAGGTGTAGGTGGTGCTTGTAGCGTTTCTCAAAGCTCGGTGTGTTCGGGTACTCCTGGCTCCTGTGAATGTGATAATACCAAGCAGTGGGTGGAAGGAACAGCACGAGCGCATCCCTTCAGGAGACAGCAGGTTTCCATACCCTGCATGTGAGCGCAGCTCCCTCCCTTGCCAGCTTCCACACTGAAGCCCTGGCATACACAGGGAGCTGTGCACTGGGGGAGCAGCGGGATGCACCGCTGTGTTTTGTTCCAGTGCTGCAGCAGCCAAAGCAACTCCTGTGATGGGTTGTTCCTCTGCATTCCGAATAGCAGAGGCAGAAATGAAGCCTTTCTCTGTTATGGCAGTGCAGGGTTATTCGCACTCTCTAGGCTACAAAGAGCCACTGCCCCAATGGAACAGTGCAGCATTCACTGGATCTATAGAAAAGTCAGATAGCGCTGACTTTCAGGACTAGGTTTGAGCAGTGCGACCGGGTCCAGCTCCCCAAGCATCAGCTCCTGCAGTCAGTAAGTGGAGAGATTCTAGCTGGCACTTTCAGCCTAACACTGGTGTTTGGTGAGGAGCTCCTAGTGCTGTGCTGTAAGATCCCTGCTCTGGTTTAACACACGTCCATGGCCTTGCCAAGTGCTTGGGGATGACCAAGGTTCTATAACAGCCTTGGCCACAAAGCCTTGAGAAGGCACTCAGCATCCCGCAGGATTATGGCCCATGGCAAAACCAGGCAGTGACTTTTGCAAGGTACCAGTGGTAGAAACTCTGTGTCCAGTTATGGGTCTTATGACCCCATCTGACTCCTGCTTTGTTTCACTGCCCTAAACATTGCCCTTGTTGTGTTGGAGCCCACTCAGAGCTGCTCGTTCTCCCTGCAAAGACCTTCTCTTTCTTCCTTGGCTTCTGGGTGTCCCAGGAGTTCTGCTCGTAGAATCATGGCATCAACCAGGTTGGGAAAGAGCTTTAAGGTCAAGTCCAACCGTTCCCAGCCCTGCCAAGGCCACCCCTAACCCATGGCACTCAGGGGGTGTGCACACTTGCAGGGATGGTGCCTGCAGCCCTGCCCTGGGCAGCCTGTTCCAATGCCTGAGCACTCTTTGGGCAAGGAATTGTTCCTCAGCTCCAGCTAAACCTGCCCTGATGCAGCTTGAGGCCGGTTCCTCTTGTCCCATCCACTGGGAACAGAGCCCAGCCCCTCCTGGCTCCATCCTCCTCTCAGGCACTTGGAGGGAGCCATCAGGTCCCCCCTGAGCCTTCCCTTCTCCATCTGAACCCCTCCGGGGAAACAAATATTNTGTCCCATCCACTGGGAACAGAGCCCAGCCCCTCCTGGCTCCATCCTCCTCTCAGGCACTTGGAGGGAGCCATCAGGTCCCCCCTGAGCCTTCCCTTCTCCATCTGAACCCCTCCGGTCCCTCAGCCCTTCCCCCTCACACTGTGCTCCAGGCCCTGCTCCAGCTCCATTGCCCTTCTCTGGCCCCCCTGCAGCACCTCAATGTCTCTCTTGTGGTGAGGGGCCCAGAGCTGAACACAGGATTTGAGGTGCAGCCTCCCCAGTGCCCAGTGCAGGGGCACAATCCCTGCCCTGACCCTGCTGCTGCACTGGTGCTGATCCAGGCCAGGATGCTGGGGGCTGCCTGGGCACAAGCTGCTCATGATCAGCTCCATCAGTCAGCACCCCATGAGCAGCTCCTTTCCCATAAGCAGTTCCCAGCCACAATTCCCCAAGCCTGGAGCGTTGCAGGGGTGGTTGTGTCCCACCTTTGCCATCCTTCTGGGCAACTGATCACGCTCTGAGACCCCCAGAAGCTGCCCTGAAGGAAGCTGCTGGGTTTTGCCATCCCAGAGCAAACCAAGCTCTGTCCTACAGGCGGGAGCACACTGACATCTCATGGCATTCCCTGTTACTGCCAAGCGTTTCCAAGGAAAAGGGAAGTATCCCCCCTGCATCTCATGATAGAGAAGCGGGAAGACTTTCCTCTCTAGAGAAGCTTCTGTCCTGCCACCCTCCTTAAAAGCATCCATAAGTGGCACCGTTCGGGTTGTGTTCATGCTGTTTGTGACAAGCTCCTGAGTAAAGCTGTAGTTTTTCCTTCGTACCTATAGGAAGGATTTAAGTGGGATGGGAATCAAATGGTTCTCCTGCTGTGATGGTTTTGCTTTTCCTTTACCCAAAGGTTATTGTCTGCCCGCAGTGATGGCGCTGGTGTTCACTGCCCCCTTTACACTCTGGGTGACATGCACAGATCTGACAAGGGGAAAATGATTTCATTGCTTAGATAGAAACAGAACAGAAGCTCTGAACATCTCTGAGGGACAGAACCTTGGGATTAAGCCTCTCTGAGGAATATAAACCAGCCCTTCTAATACATGCAGGGGTTGGATGAGCAATGGGAAGTGTTCCTGCCCATGGTCGGACCTGGATGATCTTAAGGTCTCTTGCAACCCAAACCATCCTATGGTTGGTTTATGGTCTATGGAAAGTGTGCTTAAATTTCCCCCTTTAGCTCCTGGGAAATAGAGGGAGCATTCTGCAAACTGTAATAGCCATGCTAATTCCCCCAGCACTTCCTTCAGCATCCCAACCTGCCCGTATCCAGCTGGGCTTTGTTTCATCACCTGGATCCTTCTTCAGGCTCATTGCTCCCCATGGTTACTAGTATCTAGCTCTGATACAAGCATTTCCTCACTAGCTGTTGGAAGCAAAGTGCTGCCCATGACGCAGTCCTCGTGTGCTATGGGCTGAGTTAGGGCAGACCCTGTTGTTGTCACTCTGAGGTGCCAAAGTGCTGCTGTCCTCGGGCAAATCCTCATTCCCTGCACGATTCCTGACTTCCCTGCGGATCAGGACTGGCTCTTCCCCTCTTTGTGTCACAGTAACAGAGCTCCCTGCCCATGCTTTGATTTGCGTTTGCTGTGATTGATCAGGATATGCCCTTAGGGGTGAATAAGATGATTTATTGTCCTGCCTTGCTGCTTAAGGCTCTGCTGGGCCCTGCTGGCCCCATTCCCCCCCAAAGCTCACTGAACCTCTGTGTCCTTTGTCTTTTCCTATAGGAACACCAAAGCCACCAGTGTGCGAGTGTCAGAGGGGAAGGCAAAGCTCTTGCAGGCTGTGGACCACAAGGAACCAGAACTGATGGCAGAGGAGAGCTAACTGAGGAGCAGGAACGCTGCAGTGATTCCTTTGCACCCAGTGCAGTGTGCCACTGTCTATGAG
This sequence comes from Agapornis roseicollis, assembly GCA_002631895.1. Lineage (NCBI taxonomy): Eukaryota > Metazoa > Chordata > Aves > Psittaciformes > Psittacidae > Agapornis > Agapornis roseicollis. The sequence goes on from NDXB01021376.1 coordinate 209,781, forward strand.
GACTGATTAAACCCCCATCAAAACCTCATCAGGCCTGGATCTTTGGGGCCTATTAATGATATTTAATGCTAAGAATTGGACCCTGGGCCTGGGGGATGAATAGCAGGAAGCAACAAGACAGGAGGAGCAGAGTTTGGTTATTGGGAAGCTTGGGTAGAGATGGAAAAGCCAGAATGGAAATATTCCAGGGAACTGGCTAAAGGGATGGGATCTTCACTTCCTACCCATGAGGTACCTGCAAGTGGATTCAGTAGTTGTGCCCTGAGTGCCTGCCATAGAACTGCAACAACCTGACCCGTTCTCCCCCAGATCCAGTGTATAACATCAGCAGACCCATGGCACGGGATAATGTGTCGGTTGTTTGCAGCAGGCACAGAAGCGGCATTCCAGGAATGACGGGAGGGGGAATTCTTGGCCATCCCACTGAGCAGCCAGCACAGCAGAGGTGGGTTTGGTTTCCCAACGGGGCAGCCCTGGGTTTCTCATGCAGAGGAAGCAGTTGCTTAACAGTAGCTGGGTTACACAGGCGCTTGTCTCAACCCCATCTGCATAGGAAACAGAGCCCTGTGGCTTCTCGCCAGCTCCTCTCAACTTTAAAGCAGGTTTGGGAAGCAAAGCAAATAAAGAATACCTGGTGCTGCATTATTCATGCGTGGAGACAATTCCCTGCAAGTGCTCCCTGGGGATCTATCCCGCCTCTGAGCCCTCTTCCATCCCGGGTAATTTATAGGTGTTAGGAGAGCGCAAAGGGGACGGAGTCTCCTGTTGGTTTCAATCGCAGCAGAGATGAACTGTTTGGCTCTGCCATGTAATTACTCCCTATCCACACAATGCCCGCTCCTCAAGAAAGGGATCCCGCTTTTTAGTGGAGCTGGACGTAATTCCACAGAGGGGGAATACTTGCAAATGTCAAAACATTCCAATGTGACAGTTAAAACCATGCATTTTGGACAGGCTCCAGTGCTCAGACAGGGAGCACTGGGCTTGTTCAGGAGCAGGTTTCCATTAGGGAACAGCCCTGAAGCAGAGCTGGGGAAGTTGAACGGAGGGCAGAACCTGAGCATGACATTCCATGCCTGAGCGGCATTCCCAGGTTCACCTGGAGCTCTGTGTGGGCTCTTCCCAGAGGATCCAAAAGCTGCCTGTTTGGTTCCAGCCTGGGTTTCTGGAGCTTATTTCTTGCAGTTCATCTGTTGAACTGTGGATCCCTTCATTATGTACATGGGCTGAAGGAAAACAAGGGTTTCTTCCCAGATGTGGACAGGGAAATGGCCTCATTCCTGTCTGCTCCAGCAAGAAAAGGTTATTTCTGGATCTAAGTGATGCAGAGCCAGCCCCTTGGCGCCTTGTGCTGCCCCTCTCCTCTCTGCTTCCCTGCCCCATTGCTGCTCACTGAGAGTTAATGTTGAACAGGGCCCTGGAGGAGGCTGGGGGTGAAAGGCAGGAGGTCACAGCCAGGGACACTGTAGGTGCCTATGGGCTGCCGCTGCTCCCTGCCTCAGTTTCCCCACCTGGGCATCAGCTCTGGCCCTTTGCAGAGAGGAGCATCCTTGGTCCCTGCTGCTCTGAGGTGTGACCACAGGGACAGGGGGACCAGCCTGGCGATGCCAGGAGGTGGCACCATCCTCCTGGCACAGCTCTGGGGGAGCCCCAAGTGTCCTGCTCCCCATAAGGTGTCCAAGGAGTGTCCTGCTCCCCATAGGATGTCCAAGGGGTGTCCTGCTCCCCATAGGGTGTCCAAGGGGTGTCCTGCTCCCCATAGGATGTCCAAGGGGTGTCCTGCTCCCCATAGAATGTCCAAGGGGTGTCCTGCTCCCCATAGGGTGTCCAAGGGGTGTCCTGCTCCCCATAGGATGTCCAAGGGGTGTCCTGCTCCCCATAGGATGTCCAAGGGGTGTCCTGCTCCCCATAGGGTGTCCAAGGAGTGTCCTGCTCCCCATAGGGTGTCCAAGGGGTGTCCTGCTCCACAGAGCACCCATGGGCAAGGGCTGGAAGGGTTCTGCAGGAGGTGTTGGCCCATTGGCCCCACATTGAGCCATACCAGTGCCCCACAGGATGTCTGCCCATGTGAAGCCCGCGTAAAACCTCATGCACGCAATAAAACCTCTTCCCCCCACTAAACTACACCCAGTCCTGTGCTGCTGGGGACTTGGCTTTGCAGGGTGAGGGCAGTGAGTTCAGAGCAGCCTGAACTCCCCCTCAGCCCTGCTCTGATGAGGTTTGGTTCCCTTTTCAGCCTAATGAGGAATTGTAGGGCTGTGGGAAGCGATGTTTTGGCTTCTGCCACCCACCAGAGCCAAGGGAGAGGCTTTATTTCTGCTTTCTAGTGAGCAGCCCTGACCAGAGGCAGCGGGGAGCCTGCCAGGTCATCAGCTCCTATCTGCTCCTCTCTGGAGGTCAGTGGTTGATGGTGTTTTGGGGAACAGATGTGAGAGAAACAGGAGGCTTGTGAAAGCTGGGTGACGTAAAGTGCTCTTTGTGCAATGCAGCCTGGCTCACCCAGCAAAGGAAGCTGTTGGATGGTCTTTGCTATTCCCCATCCCTGTCTCACCCCCTCAAGTGTTTTCAGTGTCCTGACATCATGCAAAAGACCCAGGTACCAGGAGAAGCCCTGTTTCAAGATCATTTGGGCTTTATGGAGCTGGAATGGGATGCGCATCATCTAAATGTATCTTGACCAGCAGGTCGAGGGAGGGGATCCTGCCCCTCTGCTCTCATGAGACCCCACTCGCAGCACTGTGTGCAGTGCTGGGGTCCCCAACATGAGGACATGGAGCTGTTGGAATCCGGAGGAGGCCATGAGGATGCTCAGGGACTGGAGCAGCTCCCGTGTGGAGCCAGGCTGAGAACACTGGGGCTGGAGCAGAGAAGCTGTGTGGAGACCTCAGAGCAGCTTCCAGTGTGTGTGAAGGGGGCTACAAGGATGCTGGAGGAGGGGCTCTTCATCATCCCCACATCCAACGTGCCACACTGGCCTTGCCCTCCATGCAGGCAAGCGTGACTGGACACTGGGAAAGCCGGAGCAAGGCACTGGGATGTGTCCCTGGCTCCGGAGCCAGGCTGCGGATCGGCTTTTCCGGCGGGCTCTGGCCGGGCGGGCTGGCATCCCGCCGAGCCATTCAAAGGCTGGTCTTGTTCCATGCCCGGGCTCCTGGCGAGCACTGAAGAAGGGCTCCTTTCACAGCCCGGCCTTTCCTAGACAGAAAGCTTCCCTTCCCCTGGCCTCGAGCCCTTTGCCTCCCCGTGCCCTGACGTCAGGCTCCGGTGATGCTCCAGCAGCAGCTCCGTGCTCCCGGGACCACGCAGTGCTTGGGAATGGTGGTAGAAAGCGAGGGGTAACCACGAATGGAGCCTGAAGGTGGAGTTTGCACCTTCATCCGAGCCCCAGGGACCAGGGAATAGCCCTTTGTTGTGATGGGAGAAGGAAAGGGGGTTTATTTATTTATATATAAATACTTATTTATATATAAATCTATTTTTATATAAATGTATGTATTTATATACAAATTCATTCATTTATATATTTATATGAGCTGGGTCAGGCTCTGTTCCCAAGGAATAAGGGATGGGACAAGAGGAACTGGCCTCAAGCTGCACCAGGGCAGGTTTAGATGGAGCTGAGGAACAATTCCTTGCCCAAAGGGTGCTCAGGCATTGGAACAGACTGCCCAGGGCAGGGCTGCAGGCACCATCCCTGCAAGTGTGCACACCCCCTCAGTGCCATGGGTTAGGGGTGGCCTTGGCAGGGCTGGGAATGGTTGGACTGGATGCTCTTAGTCTTTTCCAAGGCTGAATCCATTATCCTACGGTTCTCCTGTTTGTTTTGCTGCCCGGTAACACTGCCTGGGCTCTGAGCGGGAGCTCGCAGCGTGCAGACCATGGACCACATCTCTGCATCCCTGGAGGCCTCCAGACACTCATCTCCGGTGCATCCCCCCAAAGGGATGAATGGCTCCCATCAGCTTTCCCATGACAGGGAAATGATGATGAGGACCCACCCCATCCCTTGGCAGGGGTTGCCAAAGGGGAAGCTGGGGCACCCATTGCCAAGGGCGTTTTCCTGGGGCCGCTGTTGTGAAAGGCAGCAGCATCACAGCATCGCAGCCAGGAAACCCTTGCGACACGACCCCAGAATGGAAACCATCCCAGGAAACCCATCCCCTTCTCCATGCCCCAATCCCCCCTTCTTGCATCAGCTGCGCTGCCATTGGAACACCCCAAGGGCTGCGGCGGTGTCCGGGGGTTGCTCCAGCCGGTCCCATCCGCAGCCGCTGCATTCCCGGCTCTTCCCGCTCCGCTCCTTTGCTCCTTGCACTCGAAATTTTCCAGGCTTGGCCCCGTCCCAGCCCTGCGTTTGTTTTGCAGCCGAGCAGAATCGGCTCAGTGTTGTGGAGCGGGAGCAAAGTACGGAGCTCCCGGCTCTTCCCTATGGAATGTTTGCCTTTCATCTGCCTTCACACCGCTGCCCTGCCAGGACAAGAGCACTGTGCTGCAGGGGCTGTGCCCCTTGGCCCCAGGGCTCCTGGCCCTATCCTTGCCATAAAGGGGGTCTTGGGGCTCCATCCATAAGGGGACTGAGCAGGGCGGCCTCTATCAGCCATGGAGGGGACCCTTGTGGTGTCATCAGCACATCCTTTCTGCAGCTGCTCTTCTCCAGGCTGAACAGCCCCAATGTTCAGGGTATTGAACTGTTTTTCAGGGTATTTAAGTGGTTTTCATAGCATTTAAGTGTTTTCCAAGGTATTTCACTGTCTTTCAGGGTATCTAAGTGGTTTTCAGGGTATCTTAGTGTTTCTCATAGTATTTAAGTGTTTTGCATAGTATTTAAGTGTTTTACATACTATTTAAGTGTTTTTCATGGTCTTTAAGTGTTTTTCCAGGTGTTTTAGTGTTTATCAAGCTGGTTTAGGGTTTTTCAAGGTATTTTAGTGTTTCTCGGGCTATTTGAGTGTTCTGGGGTCAGAGCAGCGTTTCAGGGTGCAGAGGCAGGAGCTCTGCAGTGCCTGTTTGCAGAGCTCAAGCGCAACCTGAAGCTTCTCCTCCCATTCCATCCCGCTTGGGAAAGGCAGGTGTGAGATGCTGCAAGATCTCGGAGGATCTCCAAGGCGCTTGGGAACATCCGATCCCTGCAGGGTCTCTCCCTGCTTCCCAGAGCAGCAGAGAACGCCTGGACCTGTTCTACCTGTGTGCGATATCCCTGGGCAGGTACATTCCTGCCATTCCCGCCGGGCTGAGTCACCGGTGTCTCCTCCAGCCTCGCTCCTTCACCTCCATCTCCGCTTCCAACTGAGTCATTCCCATGGGAGGTGGGGTCATTTGGTTGCACGGAGGATCCCAGTGAGAGCCCGCATTCCCAAAGGAAAGCCGTGTTTCCTTTGCACGCTCCGCTTGTGCCCATGCAATCCCAAAAGCTGGCTCGGGAGCAGGGCTGGATGGCGCTGGATGCCCGGGCGGTCGCTGCGTGGGGACACGGGGCTGCAGGCGCTGAGTCAGCCACAAGGCACAATGCAAGGGATGGATAAACAGGCGGAACAAGGGCAGTGCAGGCAGCTCGGGCATGGGCCGTGCATTGTGACCTGCCTGTGCTCACAGATGGAGTCATGGACCAGGGACTGAGGGCCTCTGTTCAGCCGCCGCCTGCTTTCCAGCTGCGCTTGGGTGCTCATTCCCACTGAGGTTCCTTTGCTCCGGTAGCCCGGGGAGGAAGCAAAGGAATAGCAAAGCTTCCCAGGCTGGAATACCTCAGATAGATGGACACTTGTTTGCTGTGTTCTGTTTGTGTTGTAAAGGTTTCCAGAGCCCCTTTTCCCAGTGTCCTGCACAGATCTAGGGGATGCAGCCCAGAAGGCCGATTGTATCCTGGGATGCATCCAAAGGAGTGTGGCCAGCAGGGCAGGGAGGGGATTCTGCCTCTCTGCTGTGCTCTGGGGAGACCCCACTTGCAGCCCTGTGTGCAGTGCTGGGGTCTCCAACATAGGGACATGGAGCTGTTGGAGCGATGGAGGCCATGAGGATGCTGGAGCAGCTGTGCTATAAGGAAAGGCTGAGAGAGTTGGGGTTGTTCAGCCTGGAGAAGAGCTGTGGTTCTGGGCACCCTGCTCTAGTGGAAGGTGTCCCTGCCTATAGCAGGGGGCTGGATCCGGATAAGCTCTAAAGTCCCTTCCAAACTATTCCATAAGAAGCCCCCCAACACCCTCCTGCCCTTCCCATCTCCGTGCATCCCCCTTGGCCGTGGCTTCCCATTGCCAAACCTTCGGAAGGACCCCGCAGAGGAGGAAAACCGGAGCCGGTTGTATCTTGGGATGCATCCAAAGGCTCCCAGCCTCGGGATTTTAAGGGCACGGCCCGACGTGCAGCCACTCGAGTGCTCGCTGCCTTTGTGGCCACTGCAGCTCAATGCCCCTTGTGTCTGCCTGCCCAATGCGGCCCGGAGGAACGTGGCTCCTTGTGACCACAGCGGCTTATGGAGAGCTGGTAAAGCCACAGCAGCCACAGCACCTCGCACAGGGACCTGTCGGGACCAGCACCAGCCACGGAGCATAGGCCCTTCGTTGCTCCCAAGGAGAATTCCTGCTTGGAGCATGCTTATCCCCCCTCTTTGCTGGATAAAGATCAATATATCCATATATACAACATAATCTCGTGCTAACTGGCCTGTTATTGACTTTAGCCTGAGAGGTGCCAGCCTGGAACCAGCTGCGTTGCTGCAGCCAACAAAGTCCTTTTTAGTGGCTTGAACTGGGGTGCCCGTAGGTCACAAAATCCTTTATTTATAGAGGCTTTCTGCAAAGCAAGCTCGTAAACAGAAAGGGGGGAGCTAAAGAAAATGTCTGGGAAGGAACAAAACCCCAAGGAGTTATTTAGGAAAAGGAGAAAACACACACAAAAAAACCTCGGATAAAATGTACATTCCCAAGGGAAAATCCCGGCTATGAAAGAGCCCTTTAACCGGCAGCAAAACAGAACCGGTGGCTGTAAGATAAAGCCAGGAAAAAAAAATACCCCTTCCACTAAGGCCCCATTTGGAGCAGGGTTAGGAGACGTCACAGGCGCTTCCCAACCGGCAGCAGCACCGGGAATGGGTTGGATCCCCCCCAGCATTCCAGGTCTGAATGAAGGGTTAGGGGAGCACCGAGGGTGCTGCAGTGATTTGAGCATCGCAGGCTGGGATGCATGAGCCGCAATCGGTGCCTGACCTTAGCTCTAATGTTGACTTTATCCCCATCCCATGCATCAACCAAATGGGGTGGGACACAGGGATCCTTCCTCCCCCCCCCCCCCCCCCCCCCCCCCCCCC
>NDXB01021377.1:0-15472 GCA_002631895.1 Agapornis roseicollis
TCAGCCTGTCTTCATACGGGAGATGCTCCAGTCCCCTGATCATCCTTGTGGCCCTCCTCTGCATTTGTTCCAACAAGTTCCATGTCCTTTTTATGTTGAGGACACCAGAACTGCACACAATACTCCAGGTGAGGTCTCACGAGAGCAGAGTAGAGGGGCAGGATCACCTCCTTAAGTGTTATAATATGCACAAGATTTTCCTCAATAAGCATCAGCTAGTACACTATCAGAAATTAATACATTAGAATATAATTTTCCTGGGCTTTAACACTGTCTTATACATCATTCTTTTCCACCAACTAGAGAAATGCATTCTAGAAGAGTGTTATCCACCATTTTCAACCCAAGATTTCAACCAGTTAAGTATTTGGTCCAAGTAGCTTTTTAAATATTGACAGCTCTATCCCACCTGATATGCTTGGTAGACCTTCTCCTGTAAGTCATGTCCTGTAGGCCAAGAAGGAAGGCCTCATCTAAATCAAAATACTCCAAGTCATGCACATGTGAACGCGGATCAAATGGCTCACATCCAAGTTAGAGGAACAAATCAAGTCATGCAGCAGAAACCAGTGCCACCATTTAATTTCGTTAAGGAGCTGGATTCACATTGATACTGATGCCACAATATGCATATTGGTTTCTTTTAGGGAAGATAATATTTAAACACACTTGTTTCATAGGTTTTAGTCATCAAAATGTGTTACTCTTTTTATGGAAAACTGTCTCCTTAGATCCAAGTCTCATTGCCAAATCTGCCTGAGGTAATGTGAGGTAATGCATCAAAATTCTCTATGCTTTGCTGACATAACAGATCAACAGGTCAAAAGAATGGATAAATAAACCCTTCAGAAAGATGAAAATAAAATAAAATCATCGCAGAAATGTCTGTTCCAAAGGACACTAATTAAAAATATTTATGTTTGGGGTTTTTTCTGTTTCTTTTGAAGTCAAGGCAGAACCATGACTTACCCTCAGGAAAACAGGAAAGATCTGAAGTGATGTATCTGGTTTTACTCCCAAACAGAGCATTTAGAACCTTGTTATTCTGCAAACAGATCTATTTTCAGGTACTGGAAAGAGGAGAGATTTTGTTTTACCACTGCTGTCCTCACAAAGTGTCCCCCCCAATCTCTCTGTGTCTGCTTAGTTGATATGCTAGGGTATCTTTGACAAACTCATACAAGACTACAAGCTGCATGCATTCCACTGTCAAGCTACACTGCCTGACTGAAAGCCAGTTCCTCCTTCCTTGCTCAGACAGTATTCTATTGCTAAGAGCTTAACTGCTTAATTTTGTAAGAAAGTATGGGGGAAAAAAAGTCTGACTCAATGAACATACCATCCAATTCATGAAATGACATTTTGTTAACCCATATTACAGAACTGCCACCTCACACTGAGCACAGAGGATTACATAAGTATATGAGCTCTAAATTTCATTTATTTTAATAACAGCATCATCAGCTAAGCTCTCCTGATGTCTGAGTATAATTGTGATTTACTTCCCTCTAGAAGGAAAGGTTTCCTTGGTTATGAAAGAACAATGTCACCTGTGAAGATGAGCCTTCACAGGAGCATTAGTATTTCCAATTTATTCTGAATTCCAGTTCCTCAAGAGGAATGTGTTAAAAAAACAAATGGACAGATTTTTCTTCTGTCAGACTTTCCGACACAGATGGAGCATTTATATGCTTGCAGCCCAGAAAGCCAACTGTATCCTGGGCTGCATCAAAAGGAGTGTGACCAGCAGGTCGAAGGAGGGGATCCTGCCCCTCTACTCTGCTCTCGTGAGACCTCACCTGCAGTGTTGTGTGCAGTTCTGGTGTCCTCAACATAAAAAGGACATGGAGCTGTTGGAACAAGTCCAGAGGAGGCCACAAGGATGATCAGTTGACTGGAGCATCTCCCATACGAAGACAGGCTGAGAGAGATGGGACTCTTCAGCTGGGGGAAGAGAAGGCTGCATGGAGGCCTCATAGCAGCCTTCCAGTATCTGAAGGGGGCCTCTAGGGATGCTGGGGAGGGACTCTTCATTAGGGACTGAAGTGACAGGACAAGGGGTAATGGGTTCAAACTTAAACAAGGGAGGTTTAAATTGGATATAAGGAAGAAATTCTTTACTGTGGGGGTGGTGAGGCACTGGAATGGGTTGTCCAGGGAGGTTGTGAGTGCTCCATCCCTGGCAGTGTTCAAGGCCAGGTTGGATGGGGTCTTGGGTGGCATGGTTTAGTGTGAGGTGTCCCTGCCCACGGCAGGGGATTGGAACTAATTGATCTTAAGGTCCTTTCCAACCCTAACTATTCTATGGTTCTATGAATCTATGTGTACACATGCATAGATATCCACATGCACACACAAATATATATACATCATTTTTTTTTTCCCCTCACATATTTGTAGCTGTCTACTGCTAGTGACCTTCCTCAACAAAAATTGAACTAAAAAGTCCAACACACCCCAGCTGCACACTGAACATGAAGTCCAAGATGGGGTTTGAAAGCCCATTCCCATTGGAAGCAACAAAAATGATCACCCTCCCCAACTCTCCAATTCCTCTAGAACTGTAACCTCTCCTTTCAGAGATAAAGGATCTCAAACATGAATATAAGTACCAACTGCATGTGTATCCAGCTAGGCATTTCTAGAATGCAAATTAGTCCTCCAAATAGGGAGGGAGAAGCATGACCTTAAGAAGTGATGACACTGTATAATCGTTAAGTTTTACCACATGTCGTGACTTCTACAGTTTCAAATCTTGAACAAAAATTATTCACCCATGTTCACAGGACAGTCAGCAAGTGATTTGTAGCTACTATTTTTTGCAATACTGCCATTCAAATGAGTAAAATTTAGACTGACTTTGAAGCCCACTCTTCCACATATAACCAGTAGAGCAATGTCTTACTGACAGTGTGAGGGAAAGGGAAGGGAGGGGAGGGACAGCAAGGAGGGGTTTATGCAGCTCAGCATAACAGAAGTATAAAACCTAAATAAGCAAAAAACCCGACTTTAACAGAACAATAGGCTTGAGCTGTCTTCAGTGTACCTACTCCTTCCTGACAACTGGGAACACCCAAGTGCCATGCTGATAAGCACACTGAGACCCATAAGGGGAATCACATTCCTACTGTGTCCAACTGTAAATTACAATATACATCATGTTTGTCTTGTGATTTCAGTATGCTGCTGCACAACTCTGCTAAATCAAAATCCTGTGTAATGTAAATATCTACATATAAGTAAATTTGATATTAAACATTGAACCCTCCCTGCATGGCATATCTAAGAGAAGATGGGCATAGAGCAGCATAGACCTACGCAGTACATTCTTCCACAGATGAATAACACCACTTTCAAAAACCCTTTCACACTTTCAAATCCACATTCAACTCTGTTGCTATTTTTTTCTAAAAGCAAGTGGAAACATATGAATATTTTCTATATATTTGCTCTCCTCCACTTTTAAACAAGCACCAAAAATACTCATCAGGAGGGTGGGATAAAAGGTGACAGGGAGGTACTTGTCAACACTGTAACATTGCTTGCCATCTGGATAGGCTTAGTACACTAAGAAACTTAAGGTTTGGATACAACTCAGGAAAGCTTCTTCCCTCACCAACAGCTTTCAGCTGCTATACCCGTCTAGATGCAGCCAATCATTAGCTATATTTTGAAAACCAACCCATGTAATTCCAGTTAAAAAAGGAAGGGACTTTGGCCATGCCTTGGAATACCTTACCTTTGAATCATATGCTGATTGCTTTATTACTTCAGGTGCCATCCAAAATGGTGTTCCCACAAAGGTATTCCTCTTTATCTGTGTATCTGTTAGCTGTCCAGCTACTCCAAAATCTGCTAGCTTTACTTCTCCTTGTTCAGATAGCAGTACATTAGCAGCTGGGATAAAGAAGGGCAAACAGGAAATTAAGACATTGACACTGTAAGGGTGTTCATTTATATTGCATAAGCTCTTCTAATATTCTTACAATACAAACAAATAACTATTTACCTTTAATATCTCTGTGGATTTTCTTTTCTGAATGCAAGTAATCAAGTCCTTTGAGTATTTCCCTCAATATTGTAGCAATCTGGGTTTCATCAAGTGAGCCAGGTTCTAACTAGGAGACACAAGAGATATTTGATACACATATATATGTACGTGTACATATATATAAAAAAGGAGAAACAGAGAACAGAAATAATACTGTGACTATAAAAAGAAATTACTCCTTCTGTCATACCTCAACACTTCCAATTTTCCAACTTTGTAATACGAGATACAACCCAGAATGTTCCTTTTAGAAAGACATAGTTCTAAACTAAATGGTCTTATGAACAACTGGAAAATAATTACTGTATTTATCTAAAACATTTTTCAAAGTTTGCTAAAAGCTCCATAAAGACACAGTTTCAAGTTATTGCTTTGTGATCGCATCACAGATATGTGCACTGCCTTTGAAAAGCATTTATACTGTAATCTGATTATTAACATTACACTGAACTTTGATGTGCAAATCTACAGTCCCTGTACAGACCCAAATCTCAAAGTCTCTTCAAGAAACTAAGGCATGTAAAGTTCCGTATCAATCACATCCTATTACTATATACTGCATGGGATTTGTGAAACCTCCTAAACCACAACACAAACTGCTAGGCTGATAGAGCAGTGGGGTTTGCTATGGGTTTCTTAGTAGCTAAAGTGAATGGACAGCATCCAATCACAGAAAACACAACCTGCACTGGGCTTTTGAAATTACGATTCAAAACTGAGAACCCCATCCCAGATGCAGAATGAAGCACTTGCTCTTGCTGAACTTCATACAGCTGGTGATCACCCAGGTCTCTGGTCTATCCAGGACCCTCTGTAAGGCCTGTCTACCCTTCAGGGAGTCCACGGCTCCACCTATTTCTTAGAAATAGAGTATTTTAATACCAGACTAAATTGTGCTTCTGTCTATTTAGAGTCCAATGATACTTCAAACAGGGAGACCCTGGGGATGGGGTGGCGGAAAAATGCATTAAAATGCATTAACATGCATTAAAATGCATTAAAATGCAAACTAGGAGGAGTTGTGGTGGCAGAATTAAGAGACAGAAAAAAAACCCTAAAACTATTTTCAGCCACTAGTGCTCTCTGATTGACTAGAGATTAGATGTTTATATCCTGCTTTCAATATTATGTTGTTTAGTTCCCTTCCATCTATACAAATAATCAGTCTTGTCTCATGGAAATAACATTTGTCTGTCATTGACAAATACTTTTTCTTCTTTACTGGGAGCAAACATTGCCATAATCAAATGATATATTACAGTTTCCAGAATTAAAAGACAGGAAAATAACTAAGTGAGGTAAAATAATAAAACCTGTATATAATTTACTTACTAGATCAAGGGCAGAGCCTCCACCCAGATATTCCATTATTATCCATAATTTTGTATCCTGAAAAACAAAAAACAACAGCAAAAAAGTAGTAAGTTCTTTTAAGAAATATGTTATGAAGTTAATGGGACTTGTTCAATGCTTTTTACTGAAGAAAGAATCTATAGTTTTGAAACAGCGTTAATGTTTCACTATTCCTCAAAGAAAAATCCAAAGACATTTTGAAGATACATTATGTTTTTACTCCCATCTGATCAGGTAAAAGCACAGATTAGAAGTTATTACTTCCAAATAATTGATGCATACTCATAACGTTGCACTCCAGCTCATTTCATGGTACCTCTTCTCTGTACCAATACTAACAATGTAAGAATATAGGCAGTATCCAGGAAAAAAAGGAAAACAAAATCTCTTTAATCCCTACCAAAGAGTCAAGCAGCAGAAAGAAACCTCTTGCCTTTATACCAGCTAAACTGAGCCAGATTCCCCAGCACATTAACTCCCCAAAGCCATCCCCCTATATGTGCTTATCATACTCCTTAGTACAGTTTGCAAAAGTGTCTTCTGAGACAAAAGACTGACAGGGGCCACTCCATGAAAATGGAGGAGAATATATTTACATTTAAAAACCTCTTGGTTATAGACATTCAAAATACCAAGTAATAATTACATTACCCAAAATGTCATTTCCTTAGAAAACATCTTAGTTTTGTCAGTTATGTCTATTTGCACAGATGCTTCAAAATATATTTTTCAGTAAGCCTGACTCCCATGTAGGCTGAATTTCATATTTATTCTTTGCACCTCTGTGTTTCATTTTCTTGAACAGCCAATTGTCTCTGATCTAAGGAAGAATACCAGTACATTGCTTCACTAATGCTTATTCATCCGATATATGGCACAGAATTTTAGACAACTGTGCTCAGGAAAGATGAAACAAACTAGCAATAAATATTATTTAGGTGACTATAGCTATTTGCCAACTTTAGCTAGTAAAATAAAAGCTAACAGCAACAAAAAACAAGCTACTATATTCTCAAGGAATGGCATGTTAAACATTCCCTTAATACACAACATATACAATATAAGATATACAAAGAGCAGACCCAAATCCTTTCTTTCTGCTGTTTGCAGCATGCTATTCCCAAATACCGTTCAAGAAGCAGTTAGTCCATCTTTCCTTGTAGTACCAGCCTTGAAACATGTTTTAATGCAAGGCCATAAATATACCAGTTACATATTCATATAAGACTCCTGAATAGAACATATGGTGTGCTTTGGTTTAGTTTTTATGATTATCAAGTTGTATTATGGTTTGTTATTTTTAACTCTATGTACTAAAGATGCAAAAGACTTCTAGCATAAAAATACAGGGGTTTCTCAGAGCAAGGAGCACAAACAGCAACAATATTCATTAACCTGCAAAATAAAACTTCAGGCAAATGTAACAGCTCACAGCAATGGCACATAAGACTCTGAATACCTACTTAGGAAGGCGGATTAAAACTTTCAGAAAAGCGATACATGTACTGTAAAATATACCTTTTTCAACCTGGCCTCAGGATGCACCTTCTGCAGGTAAATACACACAGCCCTCCCCACCTACCTTCAGTTGCACAAGTTACTATTTTTAGGTAAGACGCTGGCTTAAGAGTTCCTTCATCACCCACTATTTTTAACACAGCAATACAGCTAAATTTAGATACTTTTCTTCAGGAATAAACTAATACTATTTGACAAACACAGTCTTGTTAAATATATTTTAAAAGGGCCAGAACACATTTTTAGGGAGAAAAAGTAATTTAAAAAATATAAACTTAAGTATCTACATACAGCATTATGACAAAGCTTACTTTCTGCAGACACCACAGATATTCCAAGAAATACAGCCCATCTTGAGTGAGTCCCTTGAAGTACTGAAGTACTTACTCTGCTGCTGAGTTTCCCAGATTTTGCCTGTCCCTGCAAGGATCCAGGTCCTAATGTTCCAGAATAAGTATGCTTCTAAGAAGTGTCTTATAGCAAAAGTCTTTCCATCTTCAGAAGTCTTCCTAAACTTGATCAAAACTTCACATGCTTACTTTGCTTCAGCCTGATAATATCTTTCAAAGCTGCATGAAATCCCCCTAATATTCAAATTTTATGTGCCTGCAAGATTTACATTTAGTTTTAACAGTAATTTAAACACAAACACGCCAACTGTATCGCTACTTTTTATTTCAATGAAATGCCTGGGTGGGAAAGAATATGGTAGGATAAACAAACCCCTCGATCCTTTCAAAGAGAGAAAAAAAAAAACCTTGACAAGAAATCAATAGGAGATGCATCTTCCCTTTTAGATCGCCCTGACTACCTGATGAAGTTAAAGAGCTAACAATTTCAAGATACAATGTCCAAAAAGAGAAATTCTCCATAAAGCCAGCTGAAAATCAGAAATTAGAGGTAGCAGAAAATATCTAAAGAGAAATATTTAAGAACATAATTTTAATTGTTCCACACAATTACACAACTACAAATCATACAAATTCATCATCTTTTAAAATCATCGATAATCCTTTTAATTCTTTTCTTGGTCTGCTTAGTCTTCGCTCCTGAAACTTTCATCAGTAACTGCCTGGGGCCACAAGTCTGAACTTACAGTATAAAAGCCTGTTTCAAAATGTAGGATTGCTGGGTTTACAAGTATGGAAACGCAGTTAAGGACTATATCCCAGTATGAAGCTAAGTAATAGCAATCTATTACAATTATGGCATCTTTATATCTGTATCCCTAGGTTCAAAGTGATTTTTAATTCCCTGTGGTTCCCTCTCCTCTTTGTCAAAGAAATATTACTCACATCATTCATATGAAGTATCTCGACAGATGCAATTGCTATTGCAATGAAACTTACTATCACCATTAACTAATTCTTGCTGAAACTTTTTTTTCCTTAGCTTTCTTAATTTAAAATCTGCATACATTGCTCAGCAAGAAAACACAAAGAAATGCCTTTGGGCAGTTTTAATTATTTTCTTAATACATACTCTACCTTATGCCTATGGTGAGTTGACCCTGGCTGAATGCCAGGTGCCCGCCACAGCTACTCCATCACTCCCTGTCCTCAGATGGACAGAGGAGAAAAATGTAATGAAAGGCTCAAGGGTCAAGATAAGGACAAGGAGAGATCACCCACCAATTACTGTCAGGGGCAAAACAAACTTGGGGAAAATAGTTTATTACCTAATCAAGTACTCTAATCAAATTAGAGTAGGGTAATGAGAAGTAAAGCCAAGTCTCCATTAACTTCTCCAATATGAGTCCTTCCCACAAGCTACAGATCTCCAGTAACTGCTCCAGTGTGGGAGTAGCGACCTCTCAAGCGTGGGTCCTCATGGGGTAACACATCCTGCCAGCACCTGCTCCAGCAAGGGCTCCTCTCTCCATGGGCACAGCTTGCTCCAGCACAGGCTTCCCATAGGTCACAGCCTCCTTTTGGCATCCCCCTGCTCCAGTGTGGGGTCCTCCCCAGGCTGCAGGTGGAGGCTCCACTGTGGTTCTCCACAGGCTGCAGGGGCACAGCCTGCCTCATCATGGGCTGCATCGCAGGCTTCAGGGGAATCTGCTCTGGAGCACCTCCTTCCTCCTTTTGCACTGAACCTTGGTGGCTGCAGGGATGTTTCTCTCACATGCTCTCACTCCTCTCTCCAGCTGCAGCTGCTGTTGTGCAGTAGTTTCCCACCCTTCTTAAATACATTATCCCAGAGGCACTACCACTGTCACTGATGGCCTCAGTCTTGACTAGAGGCGAGTCCATATTGGAGCCGGATGGCATTGGCTCTGTCATACACACAGGAAGTTTCTAGAAGCTTCTCTCAGAAGCTGGCCATTGTACCCCCTCTGCTACAAAACCTTGCCATACAAGCACAATACAGTGCCTTGTAACAACAGCACAAGGCAAGTAGAACACTACTATCAATTGACTTTGGCATCACCAGAGAGAGATGCCTTCTTCTGTCCTTCCCTCCCAAGTAACTCTGGCATGTTTCACATTCCCTAACACCTACTATCACTTTCCTTTTTAAAGCTGCACTAATTCTTTTTTTTTTTTCCCTTGTATTTCTCCCATTCTTTATATATATATATATATATTTATACATTCCTCACTTTCCCTCTCAAGTAGAACACTGAAAGAACTAAATTTTCTTCCATGGCCTCGATTAGTAATTACATATTACACATAATCACTTATATTTTCAAAAGATACTACACTTATCCACTGAGACTATCAACATTCAGTGCTTTGCTTTAAGATGTGAAATAAGACCAGTTTTCTTCTTTTAAGCATCAGCCACAACACAGCACTGATTTTTCTTCCAAATACAGTGAAGCCATGGTGAGTCATCAATCTAAATTTAGGATTATTATTTCTTTATAAACATAGATGAGTACATTAATAAGGGCACAGGGAACATTTCCTTTTTCACAGCAGGAACAAGAGATTTTCCTCTCGTGGCATAAAACTGAGGAAAGGAACAACCTTGGAAATGAGAAGAAGCTCCTGTTACAGATAGGTAGAGTTTGCATAAACCCTTTCTAAACTGATTTGTTCTTCTTGAGATCTGACCAATGGTTTTAACTCTGAAACCACACAAAAGCCTTACAATATAAGCTTTACCTCTAATGAAGTATTCTACATTAGTGTCAGTGTGATACTACAAAAGTATTTGTAAATGAGTGCTGTTACAGTAAGCACTTTCCCTAACAGGTATAAATGAAGGACTATACACTGAACAAAAAAGGTCACCCACAAAAACACTCCCCTAGAGTCTCAGAAGTATATTGTAACTGAAATTGTAGTATAGAAGATACAGAAATAAGTAATCAAGATTAAAATCTTTGCTTAGAAGTCCTTACAAAGTTATACATCTAAAATATGGGCAGACCTATATATAGATATAATTTGTATCTTTATTTACTTATTTTTTAACATGACAAACATACACATTTCTTAGCCCTGTGGTATTATACAGAAAAGATTGACCTAAAGCAGTCAATCCACTATACATATGGATTAAAATGTTTTTAAATCACTTTTCTTGCCTGAAGGACAGGTAGCAGGAGAAAACATAACACATAGCCACAAAAGAGGACTAGAGGGGCTTAGAAGTAAAGCACCAAGTGACATGTACAGTAATTTAGAATTTAACTAAAGGTCTGAAATCAAGGAAGTGAACTAATGCAGTTTGAAAACAGTAGTACAACAGTGAGCACATGTTTGTTTCTAAGTGAAATAAAATCCTCCCATCTTATTGTGAAAAAGAGAATTCCCCATCTTAACTTTATTGTGAGTAAGGGTATATCCCACCTTAAACTTATGATTCACAATTAGCAGCAGAATAGAGGGGTTTTATAAATACATATAAAAGGCTTTCTGTAAACAAGCCATCCCCAAATTCCACTTAGAACTTATATTTACCAGTACTTTCTCAACATTCACAAGCTAAAAATTACATACTTGATTGAAATAACACAAAATAACTAGCCTGAAGTTGATCTACAGACTAAACATTTTGCCACCACTGGATTAGTAGAAAAACCTACAGTATTGAAAACCAGAAACAGAACACCTTGGACAGAACCTCAACTAATCTGAAAAGAACATACTAATTCCAAAATTGATATGCATTGCAGAGTGTGATGTGTTATTTTGTTTAATAAAAATTTCAGTTTAATTGGTATATATATGCCAAAGCAATTCAGGCCAGAAAAAAAGAACTGTATTTCAATACTGGCATAATTTTAATATTAATAATCATACTGATTCTTCAGCATAAGAAACCATACTAAAAGAAGGTAGAGATAGACAATGTGTGCAACAGGATAACCTCTCCAAGTTACTGCTACAGTAGTTTCTGCTACAGGTCATTACAGCTCATCATGGGATCTGGGTTTTTTGTTAACTTTTGCTCACACCCAGGCAAGTTTTGACACTTGTAGCAACCAGAAGCAAACACTGGCACAATGATCACAGACTTCAAAAACATGATGAGAGATCACAGAAGTTGTCTTTCATAGCTGCTTTAAGCAATCTTGCCCATCGGTTCCCTTTCGTGGAAGGAGTTTTCTTTCTCTCCAGGATTTCCTCACATTTGTCCGTTTAACTATGCATCTGAAACTCATGCTGCTCGCCGAAGCCACCAGGTGGCAGGATCACATAATACATACTAAACATGGTGTCTCACCAAGGGCCCAACAAAGAAGGGCCCCAAAAGAAGCTATGCAACCCACCGAAGACAGAACAAAGCCACCTGCTCAAAATGAATCTGAAAACTTTTATCACTCTGACGCTCTTGACAAAAAGAGGAAGGAATTATTAACCAAAGAGAAATGCACCTTTAAGAATATGATCACTCATATATCAATTCTTCAAAATGCTTTCCTTTCCTCACAATCCTTAAGTTGAGCTTCAGGCACCATTTTATTCATTTACTGTGTTTCAACACAAGGTCACAACAGTCGTCACTGTCTTCTTATACCGAATGAAGAACAGGCACACCATGGCATTTGAGTTCTCATTATTTATTAACTCGCAGGGACATCTGTGAGCTTATATGCAGAGGTAAGGTACAGATTGATCAGACGAGTTTGTTTTGTACAATGTCATAAATGATGCATTGAGGCAGTGACAGGAAATGGCATTTATGTATTTGCGGTTCCTGCTCCTCTTGGACAAGCTCAAACCTTTCCACAACAACACTGAATGTTGCCAAGTCTGAAAACATGTATCAAGACCCCCAAACTATTTTAAATGCCCTTTCCCTGGAGTTTATCCTTTCATAAGAAACGAATATGTATACAAGAAAACTACTTCAGGCTTTAAAGAGATGGCACCTCTGAGTTAATGTATGGCAGTTAGATCCTTGAAATGCATCAGGAGCTGCAAACTTTCCAGTTGCTAGCTGACTGTTCAATTTTTAGACACACAGATTAGTATTAGAACAGATACCATTTGCCAAAAGTCATATTAATAGCACAAGGTGGCTATTACTGTTATTCAGCAAATGCATGGATTTGGCAAGGAATACATACAGCTCTACCTCATGCCATAAGTTCTTGTCTAGTTATAAATATTACCTATTTGCACTATTGCTTCTATTTCAATATAATCAGAACTAGATCCAGTGCTGACATATATTAACAGTGGAGAATGACAAGCATACCGCTATCTGCTTTCACTCCATTCTTTACAGTACACAATCTCTGGACAGGGAAGGTAAGCAATGCACCCAAAACTTCAAACAGCCTATCCAGATGCCA
Source organism: Agapornis roseicollis (assembly GCA_002631895.1). NCBI lineage: Eukaryota > Metazoa > Chordata > Aves > Psittaciformes > Psittacidae > Agapornis > Agapornis roseicollis. Next base: position 12,678 of record NDXB01021377.1, read on the forward strand.
GCTGGATTGCTCAATGTCCTATAATAACATTTGAAAGACGGAAAGGATGTGACAAAGGATGGAATTATTAATCCCAAAAGAAAGTTATTTACACTGCAGAACACCATGGGTACCCAATTCTGTTAGGGTAAGTAGTAAATAATCAGGCTCTTTCCATTGAAATGGCAAACTGATTTTACCACTCTATATTCAGGGTCCTATGACTGTTTAACAGCTATCAAGAAAGTCTATGCTTTTACAAGCTCTTGAAACTGTCTTCACAGAAGACAGGAAGTACATGTATGTATATACCTTTCAGTGCCAATTCACACCATCTTTCTAAAAGAGCATATAGTTTGTTCTAAAAGACAACCTCAGTAAATACTACTATCATTCTTCCATATCTGATGAACAAAAAATTCTCCAGCCTCATTACAAGGAGTAAAGTATGACACCATCATTCCAGCAGTTCCTAGAAGCATTTTGAGTTCCATCACACAGTTAATCCTTGATGTGAACTTTTCTTTACAATCTAGTCATCTACTAATGTTCTTCCATTTATTTCCACCTACTACTACAACACAAGCTTATGCAGACTGGTGTAGCATTTTTTAAAGGAGGAAGTTCTTTGTTTATGTCATTACAGATTACATTAAATAAAAACAAACTAGTATTTCCTAAAGACACTTGTTTCAGAACACCTGAAAAACAGATGGCACAGAGGAACAACTGTTAGCTTTGAAGAACAAGAGAAACTATTTTCTGAGACAAGACTAAAGACACTGAGGTTGCCTCAGCCACCGAAGATATCCTCTGGATAAACTGTCCTCTCCCTCCCCCATCTATCATAACAATAGTCCATGTTTTAGAACAGAGTCTTGAAGTACTGTCCAGTGGTCTTAAAAAGGTGAAAAATAACTGAAACACCAACAGCTGCAGTGAATTAGCCATTTTTAACCTTGGAAATTAATATCCTACTTTGGGGTTTTGAAGCGTAAGAAGAACAAAAGCAGATGCTATGAAATACAGTTTAAATTAACGTAGTCCTCAAAGAAGCATGAACAAAAATCTAGCCATGGTACAGTAGATCATCCAGCATACTACTGAAGAAAACAGTTAAAATTTATTTTTCCTCTTAAATGAATGACTGAATTTCACTATCAATATGAAAAGCTCCAAAGAGAAAGAATATTGCTTTGAATAATCGGTTCTCTCCAGGAAAAATGGATGACTCAATAACTACACTTACTTTTGAAAGGATTTCTTTAAGTATTTGATGAATTTCAGAGCCTCCAAATAACATTACACTTCCCACCTACTGCTAGGTCTCTCATTTTATCAGAATTTATGTCCACCAACAGATATTTTATTTTAGACAAGAAAGCATTCTAGCAATTTCCTGCCCTGTTTCTAACTCTGCCTTGTTGAATTCCTACAGAAGTAGACGTAAGACCAAATGAACAAAACCACCTCCACTTTCACCAACACTAAAAGGCCGCTCAAATGAAGGAAATAAAAGGTACCTTTGTTTCTTTCTCATCTGCTCACAGGGGATGGCAACCCATTAATAAAGATAAACTATATTTATGATTCAGTTTGTCGTACAGGAACGGAATGAGCCTGGCAAGATTCACACAAACTGGAGTGTGCTACTGCTCATTTTGGCCCATTCTTTCTTTTTTGTTTTAATGTCTACAAGGTACTACTGAAGGTTAGAATGATTCCAAGAAAAATATTTGTGGCTTTCTAAAAGTTTCCTGCTTTGAATTTGTGTATTTATTTTGTCTCTAAACACCAGAAGAAGGGCTATAGAAACAACACATTGTGAAAAGTCAATATAGAAAGAAAAAGAATCCCAACTTCCTGCAGTTGAACAACACTACATAGAAGACTGCAAAAGAAAATTTTCCAATGAAACTAAAGAAACTGACTACTGTAAAAGCAGCATTTGAAGGAGGGAAGGGGAAAGAGAGGAGGGAATCAAAACCAAACACAGAAATAAACAAAAACCCCCAAACCCATAAAAACCAGCAACAGCCACTAAACATTTCAACACACCAAGCAAACCCAAGCTAATTTAATCTATCAGCATAACCAGGACCTGACATATCTTATGTCTGGGGGATCTGCAAGCTGTTCACAATATCCATAGGTAAATCTCTTCCAAAGCTGTGTAAGTGTATAATTAGTTGGGGTATTATTTTACAGGGCAATCCACTTCTTTACTACCTTAACATATTTAAGTTACAATCTACAGAACCTTTGTATTTATATAGTAAAGCCCAAAAAGAAGCCTAGCCAGACAGCGATTATTAGAAGTACTCTACATAATCAGAAAACTCTTACTTGGGTTTAAGTAAGTCTAACAGCTAAATGTATACCCTCATCATAAACAGAAACAACAAGGACAGGACTTAATAACATATACAGCTTAAGTGATCTGAGTGCCAGCTACGCTCTCCAAATCCACACCATTAGAAAGAAAACAAAAAATAAATAAGCACACAAAGCCCCCAAAACAACCGACAAAATACCCCTTCCCACCCCCCCAAAAATAAAGCCCACAAGAAAAGCTACCCAAAAAAAACCAAACCCCAAAACATTCAGCAAACATAATTCATATTTACTAATGGTCTACTACACACCCAAATACTCCCATTAAAAAGAAACAATAACAAAACCCAAGAAAGTTTTGCCTTATGATTTCAATCATATTCTTATTTTGTCTCATATAATGCTTACTTCAATAAGACAAAAAAAAAAAAAAAAAAAAAAACAAAAACACCAAAAACTAAAAAAAAAAAAATAAAAAAAAA
>NDXB01021377.1:15519-25824 GCA_002631895.1 Agapornis roseicollis
AATCATATTCTTATTTTGTCTCATATAATGCTTACTTCAATAAGACAAAAAAAAAAAAACAAACCAAACCAAAACACCAACATCTATAGCTGAGTATTTATACAACTGACCTGATGGTAGATGGGTTAAAGGGGTGGAAATCACCCCAAAAAGTCTGATTTTATTAAAAAAATAAATAAATAAATTCAAAAAGCTAACAAGAGATTTTTGTGTTTATCCTTCTGATGTCAGGGTGAGCTTCCATTGATTTTAAATTGCCCTTTCTACTAAATATTCATTCCATAGGCATTTAGAAGACATAAGCAGCTATGTGCCATCCTAAGGATTTCTTTCTCTCCAGGCAAATGAAACGCAATAATTTGTTTCTACATAACTTTCCTGGGATAAAGCTCACTAGAAGTTTAAACACACAAAGAATTAGGTGGAAATCATCTGGACGTTAAGGAATCAGGGATGGTTCGCTGGTTTCTGTTTGTTTGGTTTTTTGGGGGGTGGAGGTTTTTTTAATCCTTTTAAAACTGTGTGGAGCAAAGCAGGTTCTGTATTTTGGCGAATGAGGTTGGTTGATTGTTTTGTTGTCTTTCCCCAACCTTTAACCTTAAAGATCATGACTTGAGAAAAGTTCTTCTAAACCTCATCCAAAACATGGAGATCCAAATAGGGGAAGGATGGGAGAACATGTCTGTGTACAAACCCAGGGAAAATGTCTTTTTCCCTTACAGTGGGGGCACATTCTTATTAAAATGGATAAGGACGACTGACAGCAGCAGACAACTCCATGAATCTTAAGGGATCATCAGCAAGCAGCTGATGAGGCCTCACAGAGTTGTCAAAATATTTTCATGAAGAAGCCATGAATATTTTCATGAAGAAGCCTGCAGGAGCTGGTAATACTGTACTAAAGAATCTGACCACACTGGGGTGCTGGACTGATGTGAAGTTTTTTGTCTGGGGAGCATTTCTGAGGTGCTTACCTCCTTTGAAGTCTCTTGGCGTCAGGATGAATGCTAGCTGTCCTCGGGCTGCCATCCCTTTGAGGGGAGGGAGATACAGATGAGCCCAAAGGTTCTCTTCTAAACACAAGTCCTTACTGCAAGCTGGCCAAAAGGTCCCTGCAATCAAAGAAATCATTGTGGTTTTGCATGTGGCGCATTTATGTCCTTTAATCAAGGTTTGTCAGCCATCTAACATGTTCAACCACGAAGGAAAAAATAAATGCATTGCTGGGTAGCCAATGCAGAACAGAGACTAAGGAAAGAGAAGAACTGTTCATTCCAGTTGGGATACTATCAAGTCCATGGAAAACACAGGCAGTGTGATTTTTTTTAGACTAAGTAGAACCACCTCAGTATACAGTACTTTATGCATGTATATATGTATAAAAAAAAAGCTATTTGCCTTTGGAATCATTTTACAACACTCAAACTCCTGCCTTCTTCAGATCTCAAGAAAAAATAATCACATTTTCATTTCTAAGTATACATACTAGTCAATGTATTCTACAATCTAATGCAGCATTCTTCTTCAACAATTACCTCTTGCAATTACCACAGCAGAATACAATCAATCCTCAAATGCGTTCTTTTTGCCATAAGCTAGTTATAACAGAGCTTGCAGAGCCATTTGCTAGTAAAAATGTAAACAAACAAGCAAACAATGAAAGTTCTGTCACACTACTGATAAAAGATTCCTTCTACAGAACATTTAGCGGACTCCTGTGTTTGCATGCCAACATGCTAGAGCCACAAGCTCCATGTTTTTCTTCGTGTGAGTCATCTCTAACAGTGTCCATATTCACAGCCTCTCTGGCACATTTCCTGGACACATGCCATTCAGCCACAGAAATGAATCTTTATAGCCCAGCTGTCACAAGCCTCGGCATGTCATATTAAGCACATGATTTCCTAAAGTTTCAAACTAATAGGCAGTCTTTGTTTTTAACTCCTACCAAAGTATATTACACTAGAAGTAAATAGACACCTATTTCTTGCATTGGCTACAAAACAAGTTTACAGCTAGTAAACACAAGAAACTTATATAACTGAAGAACTATACACATTTCACATCCTAAAGGAGTGGGTAACCGCTTCTTAGGAACACCAAGTGGACACAAGTCAATACCCTTCCTCTTCCCCCTGCCTAGAGCCATTTTCCCTTTTCTCACTGCAACAACCAAGCAGAGCAAGCCAAAAAAATAAACACCACAAAACCAACCCCAAAACAAAGCACCTGTGCCTTACAACCATTTTCCTTTTAACTTTAATGTATTTAATACCTGATGGGGCTGATAATAGTCATTCCCCCACCTTCCCTGTCCACCTGGCAAATAATTACTTCATAATTGCCTACTGAGTCAATTACCTTGGGGGAGAGGGAGGTAGGGGAGGGGAAAGACACACCGGGCAGGCCATTTAAAGAGGCACACAAAGATTAATGCACAATTTACAGTTCTATGACAATCTCATTATTCTGTCTATTCACCTCTTACAGAGAGTCACTAAGAAGGCCAGAAACACAGAAGTGTAACCCATAAGCAAAGATCCATACAGAACCGAATTTTAGTGAGATACATCAAATTGTTATTAATGTACAAAGTCCCAAAATGGGAAATTGGAAGCAAAAATAAACCAGCATTAGTTTACAGTCCAGGTAAATTGCATTTACTGCACTAGCTCTGAACAAAAGCAGAGCTAATAAATGAACCCTGCATTCAATGAACACTGAGATTAGTAATTGTCTAAGTAATCTTTTTTCAACAAAACGTCACCCTACTTGCACCTACATATCTTAAGCCTATTTCACTGGAGTAGTTCACGTCAGTAACATTCAGGAGTTTTATTATCTCCCCTCTCTACACCAGAAACAAAATTCCAACAGAAAATATGAGGCACAGGAACCCCCTCACCTCTGCTGTCCAAAACCCAAATTGCTCTGATGTTTATATCTGTTCCTGTTTACCTATTACATTAAATTAAATTCAAAAGGAAAAGTAGAACTCAAATTTACTTCTTCACATAAATATGAATCCACTCGTTGGTTTCATCCTTTTGCACCACCTGTGTATACAATTTCCAAGATCTTTTGCATTCCTGCTCCGCAGCCTGTAAATCTTTACTTCTTTTCCCTTCATCTTTTGCATTGACATTGATATTAAATTCCACTGCTTCCTTTCCAAGATATTCACAAGCCAATCCTTCAAAACTTTTACTACTACTGAAGTTGTATATATCAGCCCAAGAATTACCCAGGATCTTCCGCTCAGACTTCTGCCAAGCTCACTGCTTCAATCCTTGTAAAACACATAATTTTTCTGCAAACCCCTTATTATTTTCCACTTTTTCTCTTTACATCTCTTTTCTAACCTCTAATTACTGCTGAAACCACCTTCTATTCACATCCATCATTTCCATTCTGTCTTCCTCCCCTGTATTTTTGTTTCCTTCTTACAAATTGCTGTTTCAAGGAACTGTTAAAGAAAACAGAGAGGAAGAAAGACTCAGTATCTCCAAATGATTATTTTTACCCCAACTGTCATGCAACAGCTAACAAATTAGGTAATATAATGAAAAACTTAAATGGAAAGAACCTTAAGAATTCAGTTGAAATAACCGGCCCCTGAATAAGGAACTGTGATATTTTAGAGCTAAATACAGTCCATAAACCTATCCACCATGGAACTTTCCATTTGAAGTTCAGTATTTTTGAGTTTTCAAATAAGTTTCTGAGAGTTCAATATTCAGTCATTTTTATATGTTTATTAACATGCTCTGTAACGTGCCATAATATTCTCTTATTTGGGTAAGGGATGTGACTTTTCTGCTTTTGTACAACTATCTCCATACAGACCATGTGAAGACCTAGAAGAATTCATTTCACCCAAAGACCCATGGCCGAAGTATATTGAAGCAAAAGCAAGCTGAGCAATACAAACTGCCTGATGTTCACAACAAAGATATCAGACTAACTATGTAAGAGAACAAGGTTATGACAGAGATATATAGAGGAGTTTTCATCTGGAACAGCGAATGTTTGAGATGTTCATGAGAACATGAGATCAATAGACTGGCAGCCACCTGACAATGTCATTGGTCACATTGTAGCTGAAAAGCCTTCTTTCAGGAAGCCTATTTGGACAACAAGATGGGGAACCAGCCCAAGAACTACTTCAGCTTAAACCTGGTCATAAATACATACACACATGCACTATTTTCAGCAGGACTGTTAGCTGATTAAGTTCCATGAAAAATAATTTGGCAGCATGGTCCCATAAAGCTTTAGACCAGTCTAAGCCACCAGTGTGCAATTCCCCCCATCCTTAGCTGAGAGTCTGAATGGTCCCTCCGATAAGGATGAGGAAGTGGGTTGTGGCAAGGCAGCAGCAAACTCCTTGCACCTAGATGTCACAGCAGTACTCCCTTTTCAGGTATCTCACAGGCCCACGGCACAAAGTGCATCACTTAACACACAAGATACAGAAGGACTTTTGACATGAACAGTACTATGTACTGTTAGAAAGCAATGCTATGTCATCCTGATCTGAATGGCCAAATTAAACACAATGCCTCATGTTACAGCTAACCTAGAAGCAAGCTGTTAACCAAAACCCATGGTCCTTCTCTCTTCCTAATGTCCCAGTTCCACCATTTTTAATTATTCCTTTTATTTTTTTTTTCTGTACCAGACCCAGCAATTCTGAAACACAGGTCTGAGCTGGCTAATTTGAAAGGGTTTGGGATTTGTTCTTTCCAAGAATCAGGCTATTTTGGGGAAGAGGCAGGAGAAGGCATTGGGGAAAACTTGTTTCCCAGGCGAACCAAGTCATTCTGCAGTCAACAGATCAAATGCAAGTAAAATGGCACGAACATGAAAGTAGGATGAGAAAGATTCTGTTGTTGCCTATTTCAGCAGCAGCTACCTGACAGATCTGCCTAAAGGCAGGTATCACCATGTGAAATTATGCACAGAAGATTTCATGCCATACCAAAGTCAGCAATCAGAGCAGTACAGAGGCAGCTTTTAAGGCCATCACAAGCACAACACAGACATGTTATTTTCAAGAAATGATATTTTACATGGAGCTTTCTGAATTTTGTCTTAAAGCCAAGATCAGAGTAACATGACACATTTAAGTGTGGGTAATACAAAATATAGTTATTACAAACTGTATTTCTTTCTATTACAAACTGTTTTCTTCCACTGAGGCTTCCCAATCTTGATACACTTGTACAGTAAAATTATTTAGCCATAAAAGACTAACAGTACAGAACTGATTACCCTGATGAACAGAAAAAATCTTGACATTCCCACTGCTTACTAGGTAGATTTTTCCACAGATTTAGAAAAATAGGACTATATGATGCAAATTCCAGAAAGCAGTAATAATCCCTTAGACTGCTAAAGGAGTAGCGAAATAAATAGTTCTAAAAATTACAATTCAGTACAGTATCTTTGAATAAAGACACTGCAAACAAGGGACTATCCTCATTAACAGCACCACAAATGACCTTCAGCAAATGTTCTGATTTCCACTGGGATAGGGTTAATTTTCATCCTAGTAGCTGGTACAGTGCTGTGTTTTGGATTTAGTCTGAGAATAGTGGTGGTAACACACTGATGTTTTAGTTGTTGCTAAGTAGCACTTACTCCAACCAAGGACTTTTTCAGTCTCATGCTCTGCCAGTGAGGAGGAGCACAAGAAGCCAGGAGGGAGCAGAGACAGGGCACCCATCCAAAGTAGCCAAAGGGGTATTCCATACCACAGCACATGATGCCCAGTATATAAACTGGGGGAAGTTGGCCGGGAAGCACCAATCGCTGCTCGGGTCAGGCTGTGGTGCTCTGTCAGTGGGTGGTGAGACATGGTATTGTATATCGCTGTTGTTTGTTAGGTCTGGGGTTGTTTGGTTTGGGTTTTTTTTTTCTCTCTCTCTCCTTGTTATTTCCCTTTTCATTATTATTAGTAGTATTTTGTATGTTATTCTAATTATTAAATTAGCCTTATCTCAACCCATGCGGTTTACTTTTTCTCCAAGTCTCCTCCCCATCCCACTTGGGGAGGGGGGAGGAGTGAGCAAACAGCTGCATGGTACTTACTTGCCAGCTGGGGTTAAACCATGATAGAAAGGTCAAAAGTAGTGAAAACTATAGGTAACTAGGGTTCAGAGTTGCAAAGTAGCCATTTCTGAAATACAAAGGGACCAAACTATTTTAGATATGAAATCAGGGCCTCACAGCAAAACCACCTGGGCTACAGACAGACAGTGGTCATGGGTTCTCTCATACCCTCCTGCCTTTGTCTTATTCATGGCCTTTAGTGCCTGTATCAGTGGAAGCTTTCAACTTGTTCTTTAAATCAGTAGACCAACTATATCTTAAAGCCTATCAGAACCATAACAGAAACTCTCTTGCTGCCTCCTTCTGGGCTGTCCCGCCAGAAGTCAGTTTCACATTGACTATGGACAAATGAGAACAGAGGTTATCAGGGGCTTCAGATGAAAAGTAAGCAGACCCCAACAGGGACTGCTTCACAGGAAGCTGTGCCCCATTTTATTCCCAACATCACCACAGTAAGAGAGAATTTGCAGTCCAAGTCCCCCTCTTGATTAAGATGCAGGAGTCCTACAGGGTAAGACAATTCCATCCAGCTTTGAGGTCAAGAGAACAGAGCTCCATCATCTCAGCCCCTTACAAAATGCAGTCATGACAACAACTGTAGTAGGCAAAATGAGAGATAGTTACAGTTATCTTTCAGTTGAGTGTACCCAACCCCCATTCAAAATTCAGTGACTGTGGTTTGTGAAAATCAAGTCTGAAAAGGCACTAGCTGCTGCTGTGGGGCTGGACACATAACACAAATGATTTGACACATCAAGAAACTGCTGACACGTTTCACTTCTCCCTGTGCTGAGAATCCATGCTATTGCAGTTAAGTTAAGCAGGGAAATCTCTGCTCTGCTCTCCCATCCTGACAAGATGATGTAACCTGCACAGGCTGCCTATATCAAATGATGACAGAATGCACCAAGTCCATTAACTTCTGGCTGACCCACAGCGTATATCTGAGGTCACACCAATTCAGAGACGCTCATAAATGTTAAAGAAAACCAGTTAAATCTGTAAAGCAAAAGAACATAGACTTAAAACTTATTGAAGTCACATATAAACACCCACATTCAAAGTTGTATTACGTAGACTGCTGTGGCAAGAACATTCAATATATCCACATTAAAGTCCTTGAGTCCTAAAGCACACAAGCTTATGCTTCTTTAAATTCAGCAAGTACTGATTTTAAGAAAAGTAACTGCAAGTGACATAAAATCTGCCTCATATAAACTTTTCCAATATTTAAGCTATCTTCCTTTTAAAAAAGTGTATATGAATACCAGATGAAATTTGCTTAGCTTGGTCACTCAGAAATAACATCTTGTCCTGTTTTGGCCTAACAGATTAGAAAGCACTAAGACATCAGCACTTAAACATGGGAAAGCTTTCATAGATACACAGAGTCACTTCCACACCTTCCTTAGATAAACAAAATCAAGCCTAAACTTCAGCATTCCTCTGGAATACAGGCTTTCCAAACCTCAAACTATTTCTGAAGCTCTTTACTAAATACCTTAAAGTTTTTCAGCCACACTGCGAACTGGCTGTATTATTCCAAGCACAGCCTCGCTGATGCCATGTACACCGAAGTCTCATTACACAAAATAAACTACAGATTACTTCCAGAATCACTGCTTTTCAAAACCACATCTTTATTTCTAGACTTCATTTGCCTGAACTCTTTGTTCTACAGGCTCAGTTAATCAAGCTTCATAGAAGTGGCATGGCTTTTTCATTAGCTTATGTTGTGTCATTCATAAAATGCAACCAGAAGCTATTTTCTGGGGGTTTTGCAGTCTATATACCAGCTTGTCTTACAGCAGTATGTATGTTATATCCAAGTCATTAAATAAAACCCCATACAAGTGTAAGGACCAAAATGAAAAGTATAGCAGCTATTCTTTACAAACTGACTGCCATCAGTACTTCTTAAGTTTGTTGGGGTTGGTTTTCTTATTGGTTGGGGTGGTTTTTTTAGGAGGAGGGGGGATGGGTTTGCTTTGTTTCTATTGTGCCTTCTTTTTGGGTTTTTGGGTTTTTTTTTGTTTAAGAACTCTCAAAATACTTTTATAGAATGGGAAGTTGTCTGGGTAAAAACTGGGGAAGATAAACCAGATGCCTGATTCTCACTGGGTCAAGAAGTTTAAACAGTTCAAAATGGTATCTCAAAAGCTACAAAGTGCGCTAGAAAAATACACTTGAAGGATGAAGGAATATGTGCTTAGTAATATTTTTTAAAACACATACTACAAGACTAGCTCAATACCACTTCAATAAAATATCACTTGCACCTACTTATATTGGATGTTGAAACTACTTAGTGATCATTTGCTCTACCATTATATTGATATGTGTAGAAGTCTAAGGGAATTTTAAGACTTTAATGTATGCATATATTAAAAAAAAAAACACATTAATCTCACTTCCTGTCCATATACCTCAGCTTTGAGTGACATACATGTACACATATGCAAAAAAGCCAGGACCCATCATTCTTCACATGTACGTCATGACATACATACACATAAAAAAAAGCCAAGAAATTTATTCTTCAACCACTGAAAGAAATTAATTTCCCCATCCATTTCTAAACAGTAATAAAATATCAAAGAAATTAAAATGTTATGAAGGTATAATAAAACAGCAATTAAACTTTAAATTAATGAAACTAGGCAAAAAAAAAAAAAAAGTTATCAGAGAGGCATCTGAATCTTGAAAACAAAAGATTCCAAACAGCTTGACCTAAAAAGGACAAGATTAACAACTTCAGAACCAATTCTAATGAAGCTCTTGAAAAACTGGTAAAGCAGAAAAAAAAATGCCAAAAGAACAGCTGGTAGGCTCCTAGACAGAAAACCTGCTGGAATAGGCAGAGTAGCAATATTTTTAAAGACTTGCAGTCTGACAAAACTCAGAAGAGACAGAAAAAAAGACTTCAGACAATTTTATAATTAAAAAAATAAAATAAATCTAAGAAGAATCACAAAGAATCCCTATTCCATCATAAAAGAGGCAGTGGATGCTGTTACCTAAAAACCTGAAGCAGTAAACAGACCCAGAGAATTTTCATTAAAGAATTTTGTAAGGATCTGAAAAGGCTTCTAATTCATCTATGCATGAAGCATTTAATTAGATCACAGACAGAACAGATAAACCTTTCATTTGGAAGACAGCATGGATAAGATGATTCCCAGAGCACAGAGATAAAGAGTCTACCTATTTTGTTAAGCTTACTTCATTACGGAACACTGATACAGGTTTTTAACACACCATCACAGACAAGGAAGAGCAATTCCTCTCAATATGCACCCATATAAACCACATCACTGCAATATGCCTTAAGAACAGCATTCTGGCTACTTACTGTCTCCTACAGTATATAAAAGTCCTTCTGCCCTGTTGGGAACATGAGAATGTCATGTTTAAAAATACGGCTTTAGAAAGGAGAATTTGCATTTCTGCCTTATATATTTATTTGGGTTTCTGACAAAAACATGTTCTGCAAATTGATTTATATTCAGGATGACAACCTCAACTTCCTAAATAGGAACCCACTTCACTACTGCTTATTACTTTATTTGAATTAGTTCTGACCACAGCAGTTGCCCACACATCTCCAACAAAAGTTGTAAAGAATGAAGTCCAAGGGGAACGGAAGGCTTGATTTATGTGAGAAATAACCTGTTTTTTATTCAAGACACACTGTGTTAAAGCAGTAATAGATATGGCTTAATCTCTGCAAATTTGAAAAAAAAAAAAATTTAATTCTGAAGTAATTAAGCCAGCATATACACAAAATTTTAGCGTATAAAGATTTACAGGGCTTTGGGGTACAGCACCCTAATTTTTAATGTATTTCTTTTTTAAATTTAAATTTCTAGGGTAAAGCAACTGCATTAACCCATTAAATGATAATGCTTATTTTAAGTTGTACTTCAATGAGTATCATGCAGTAGACACCAACAGCTTGACAAACTGTTCTCGTGAACATCACCTGAAGACAGTGCCTCAGGCAAGTACAGCAGTGTTTATATAAGCATTCTAACATTTCCAGCAACATGTCCCTTAACACACTGGCATATATAATCTCATAGCTTAATTAAATAACAGAGAATGAAGAACAATACAAGGATTTATCAGAGATAGATGATTCAGGTGTTTAAAAAAAAAAAAAAAAAGGAAAAAAAACCAAAAAAACATTCT
>NDXB01021377.1:25899-40415 GCA_002631895.1 Agapornis roseicollis
AGATGATTCAGGTGTTTAAAAAAAAAAAAAGAAGGAAAAAAAACCAACACAACATTCTGGCTACCTAAAAGATACAAACATATCTTTAAAGATACAAACATATCTTTAAAGATACAAACATCTTTTTGGCAATGCCCATTAACCACATTTGCTGAAAATATAGAATGCTTCTTAAAACATGACAGTTATTTTAAAGGATATGAGAGCAAGTATTCAGCAATTACATGAAACTTGTTCTCAAAAGGGACATGAAGTATTAATCATGAGGTCTGCAGTATCCCAAATGAGATATTTTTCTTTCCCAGCACCTTGAAACTTGTTATAGCAAAATAAATACCACAAAGTTCTCATAAAAGATACTCCTACTTCACAACTGACACGGGAATACACAGAAAAAAGTTATTACATAGTAAAAGACACCTCTTCAGCTCACAAAAGGATATGCAGTAAACCTAGGGAAAAAAAAGACTGATCTAGAGCCAGAAAGAAAAAAGATTAGAGCAATTGAAATAGTTACTGGAATTGCTATCTGTCTGCCAAAAATAATGTAAAGAAAATCAATATAAGAGTTCGCTATAAACAGAAAGGTTTATCTATCTAAGATCCACTAGACACACAGACAGCACACATCACACTGCACAGGCTTTAGAGAATAATCATCACTGCAGTGGCTGGCAATATAACCTAAAATCCTACAATTTTCCCCCTTGCTTACTTCAAAGAAGTTCATTCTGTGAGGAAATATGAATACCATTCTTGTAATTAGTGCTAAGCTATCCAATTACAGAAGAAATAATGTCTCCTAATCTCTCAGGATGTGGAAAATTAATCTGTTGAACGTTCTTGGTGACGGATTATCACACTGTCAGAAAGAGTTAAAAGACAGTCAGGTCCTTAGAAGTCCTCAGGCCCCTATGGCAGTCCTGGCTTGCAAATACAACAAAAATCTGCAGCAAATAAACCTAGATTCCTAGCCAAGAATATTAAAAAGGGCAATATTAATCTTTAATTGGTTAAGTGTGAGTGCATATATACATATATATATCTATATATAAACACATTATTACTATCCAATAACAAGACCTAACTCCTTAGAAAGCTAAGAGACCTGCAAAATGTTTCCTTGGCAAAGATTCTGTCACTTCAGCATGACCCAATAACCAGCACATATTAATTTTTAACAGCATAAAGAAATGAGATTTTTGTTTTGAAGAGCAAAAGTTCTTAGTACAAAGTGTCTTGCAAAACAACATACACCCACAAAGAACTGAAGCAATAAGTAAACATGAGTAGATGTACATTCTCCTGTACTTTTCTCCAGAAGTATGAGTCCTACACAGCCACTGTTAGAAGATTGACACAGGTTGGAAAATCCACAGGCACTTGACTGAAGGGATGCGAAAGGTACAAGTATTTTCAGAGGGTCCTCCTCACAATAATAATCACAAATATCACTATCACTTCCATCCAGCCAAACCCATCCAAGGCTACCAAGTCCTACAGTCACCACTCTCCTTCAATTAGGAAAGGCAACAGTTGCCATACTATCTTCACAACTTGTTCACATTCACTCAGTTCAAATTTGGACACTGGATTCTCTTTTTCAACGATATTATCCTAGAATCATACAATGGTTCTGGAAAGAACCTTAAGATCATCTAGTTCCAATCCTTCTGTCATGGGCAGGATGCCCCACACTAAACACTGTGCTGCCCAAGGCTCTGTCCAGCCCGACCTTGAACACTGCCAGGGCTGGAGTATTTACCACTTCTTTGCGCAACCTGCTGCAGTGCCTTACCACCCTCACAATAAAGAACTTCTTCCTTATATCTAACCTGAACTTCCCCTCTTTACATGTAAACCCTATTCTACGATTCTAAGATTATATTGCTATTACACATTTTAAAAACAAACAGCCTTCCCATTAAACTAACTATTTTTCTTGTATTCCATTTCACTTATCCTACAAGTTCTTACTGTTTCCCCTCTAAAAGGAACAGATTTGAAGCAGAGACACAGTCCAGGAGAGAAATTCCACTTTTGCTTTTTTGCCATATTTAACTACCAACCTAGACTGAGAAATTTCAAAGGTAGTAATACAAGCCATGATGAAAAATTTATCCAATTTACTGTGCTCAATTATGTGCCTCCTGATGCTTCCAAGATCTAGGCTATAAACTTTTAAGTCTAGTACTGATAACGGTTGTCAGGTCTGAAACTATTCACAAAGTCTTCAGAGACAAAATGGTTCAGAGCACAACAAAGAAAGGAAAAACTATACATCCCTTCACTAATACATCTCCTGGATTGAGAAAAAAAAAAAAAAAAAGTCCTTTTTTAACTTGGAAACTAACTGGCAATCTCAGGAATCCAGAGATAAAATAGGGACCCTTTCAAAACCTTCATGGATTTGCTGATGAACAGAATGCTTCTGCAAAAGCAGACTGAAAGTTAACGTATTTTCAGCCTACTTGTAACTTCAAACCCTATCATGAGAACAATCTCTTATCTAGATTGCCATCTCACTATCATAGCAGAAAGAGCTATCCAGATGGCGACAGTCTGACCAAAGAAATAAAGTAGTACCAAAAGCTTCCAGATATTTTTAATACCCTCCAGATGTAATAAATCATTATATCCATCCAATTAAAAACAAACAAAAAACCACAATACACATCTATCTAGCACACTTAAAACTGAGCCCTGAAATTAAATAACACAGCAGGGGGTGGGAAGCGAAATGGATTCAGAAGGCAGTTAAAGAAACTCCTTCTATTAGCTTCACTTACAGCTAATGTGCTGTTTGCAAGTGTGCAAATAAATTAACTTTTAGATTTTAACTTTTCCATCACTCAGATCAAGGCTCGGTTCATTCTCCTTTGAAAAGCAACCTAAGTTTTGCTGCTGATCAAGCCTAGAAAAACTTCAAGATTCACAAAACAGCTACATAACAACTACATTGTTTTTCAATTATTTTGACAGTTCAATGCAGACTTAGGTTATATTTTCTGAATTTAAACAATAGTTAGAGTAACATTCTCCTGATATTAAGAGAATCTAAACAGATTACTCTAGAGCTTAACAAACTGATGTTATTTAAATTCATTTTGTACAGAAACAGCAGAGGACACTGCCTTTTTATTTGCGTGTGTTTCTATTATGTTCTGTCACATACTTCACAAAATACAGTAACTTATTCTTTCTGTAAAATTGAAAGGACAAAAATACACTTTTCTTCAACTGAGCTCTGACTGAAACCTTGCAAATGAAAACAGGCATGACTGGATAACTTGGGAAAGAATTACTTACAAAATCAAACCACCATCATCTGTAGGCATCTTACCTTTAAATAGGATCCATAATATTTAGTTACATATGGACTGTCACACTGACTCAGCACTGTGATTTCTTGTTGGATGTCTTCTATTTCATCTTCTGCCTCTTCCAGGTCAATAATTTTTATAGCAACCACTTTCTGAGTCCGATTGTCAATTCCTTTAAAAACTTCACCAAAAGAACCCTTACCAATTTTCTCCAGTTTTGTAAACAGTTCTTCTGGATCTGCCTTCAGAGTCTGTTAAAAGCAAAAGAAAAGTTACTCAGTATTTGTAACATTAAAACAAAATGCAATATTTTTAAAGGCAACAAATACTTCAAACTCTACATATTCCTATTTATTCACCTATTCTTTTTCTATCTCTACAACTAATGTCTTCTTCCTACATCCCTTATATCCACCCTTATATTCCTGTATATGTAGTACGAGTGTAACACCACCCCCCTGACAGGATTTTATCTGGCATCAGAAAGTGCTGTTACCTCAATTTTTTTTTGCCAATAAACCATGCCCAGGAATGAAGAATGACAGTTCCTTAACAAAGATTCGGTTTCTATTAAAGCCAAAATATACCAAATGCCACTACCAATAAAAGTAAACCCTTTGTCTACCCTCTTCTCTTGAAATTAGCTGTTCCCCGGAACCCACTACCCCTAGTCTCTTGAATTTTTCACATCTCAGCTTCTTAATGATCTTGCTCCCACTCATCAGTGTGCAGACTACCGTTTCTTTTTGACAGCTGTGGCAAGCAAACCTCTTCAATATTCTCCTAGTAAGAAATCACATGCATGAACTGCCATGCTTCTTCCTTATTCCTGACCCCAAGGTTTTCTCAAGTAGGATTTCTATTTTTATTCTTCTCTCAGTTGGGTAAACGCGTTCACTTCCAAAAACATCCGGTTTCCAGCTGTCTTGTCACTGGATTTGAACAGTCACTGAAAACTGTGCGCACTCACCTAAACATGCGACAAAGACCTAGGTGGATCGCTTTGCCATATTTGTTTATTCTTCATTGTCAAGTTCTCAGTTAGATATTGCTGCTCCTAGACTTGCCGCTTTCAGTGCATGGAAGCTAAGCTCTACTGTGTGCCTTCTTAATCTAACACCAAGGAGCCATTATAGCTAACAAAAATATATATAAATCACAATTAAACTGAACAGTCATAGGTAGAGGGAATAGGCATGAAATGAAGAAAAACAGGATAAGATTACCTCAAATCTTTCCCTTAAGAAATAAAACAAACCCTTCAAAAGACCTGTCATTGTTCTTAAAAGGATAAGGTTCATGCTAAGTAAAAATACATTGTCAATACAGAAAAAAGCTCATGCCTAAATAAGCATAAAACCACACAGTTTTTATTTAGCCAAACCTTGTAGAAGCATAAAGAAAGGGAATGAAATTTTCTAAGTTACCACTGGCAAGCACTGAGCCAGCATTTTCTCTTTAACAATTCAATTTAGCTTGTGCAGCATCTCCCACCTATACTTCTAATTCTGCTCTCACATCTCAAAGGCTATGTAATTAACCCATGCTGCCCCTAGAGGAAGATAGTCTAGAAGATATTTTAGTTTTTCTGGTGGCATTTGAATTTCACAACTGAATTAGGAGTTTTGAGAGAAACCTACTCAATTCTCTGGGCACTGTGTTTGTGAAGCAGTTTGGATTCTACTACCATATGGGGCAAATTTTGAGTACACTACTGTTCCTAATACTTTAAAGAAAGCTATGAGACATAGTTTTCAGATCATCCCAGGAACTGATCACTGGCACAATCAGTCCAAAGAAAAAAATACTCTTCTAAGTATAATGCAAGACTTCACCAGCCCCAAGAAGTTCCCCAGTTTACATTCATTTATCTATCCAAAGTCAGTTTCAGGAAACAAACAGAAGGACATGGCATTTCATCACTCTTCCACCATTAAAAGGAACACAGCAAGAGATCCAAGCTCTTTTCCACCAAAAGAAGCTTTTAACCTCAATGTAATGAGAATTACATACTATTACACACTATTAAATATTATACATAATACGCCAATATTATACATAATACGCCACTTGAAAACCAGACCAGGGCACTTCATGTTTTCTAGCAAGTGTAGTTACCCTTTAGCCACAGAGTAGCCCTTACCAATGCTTCTAAGGACAACATTCATAAGATAAACAAAACTAGGAACCAAATCATTCTCCTCACGTCCCACAGAATGCTGTTTGGTCAATATTTAAAAATAGTCTTCTCTGAGAATTCTTCATGAATAAAAATAACCTTAACACTTGCATCAGGTATTTTTCCTTGTGGAAGACAATTATCAGTCTATGTTTTCATACCTACTGTGTTAACAGTTTGAGATAACATGCTGTAGAGCTCTGCATGCCTAATCCATCCACACAAGCCTTTTAGTTCCATTCACTAGCCACAGGAATCTAAGCATTACATCATTACAAAAGCATTTGAGTAAATCACAAACCAATCCCAGTCTTAGCGGCCTAAGAGAATTCTGTGTTTCACCTCCAAAGACAAAGTCACAGTGTACTTTAGTTGTTCATATGGAGAAAAACACAGCAGCTAATTTGCCAGCAGCTCTTTGAGAGCTGTTGGCTGTATGTGTTCATCCCTTATTGTTCCTTTTCCCCTCAAATCTCTATTACAATTGTATATTAAAGTCAATTACTTCATGGCACCACAGTTTTCTTGACTTTCAGAACTCTCACAGCTTCATTTTTACAGTGTCAGGCTCTTGGGATTCTGGTATTAGGCTTTTGCAGTTTTACAAAACAACCAAAAGAACACTGTACCAGCCGCTTTGTGCTAATGATTCCAGAAAAGCAGGAAGGGAATGGTTGCTGGAAGTCCTGAGAAGCAGGGGAGAATTGCTGCTCTTTGATTTTTTTACAATCAAAATTTTGTAGCCATTCTGAAATGTGAATTGTTCAACAACAGCTGGAAATAATATAATTAAAATTATTAACAATAGTTCCTACTCCAAGTTCCTTGTGAAATTACTTCTTATATAAAAAAACAAACACCCTTTTCCTTCCCAAATCAGAGCTTTTGTAAATTATTTTCTAAAGTTCTAAACTTTAAAAGCTGACATTCCTGAATTTTGTTCCGAGCAACAGGAAGCGGGAGTTGTTTAACAAAACAAAAAAAGCTCTCTTGCTCTGTAAGAAGGTCTGAATTTTCTTCTCAGGAGACCACATGTTTGAAGTGAGAACCTTAAACTACTGACAACCTTTGTTTAATGACAACTGACAGTCGGTCTCTTTTTAATAACCTGCTCTTTTTCAAAAATAGAGATATTAGGCCTCCAGGTACATGATGAACTGCTTGAATCTGAATATACCTTAGTGGCCAATTCCCATTCATTTTTCCAAGATCACATCTGGAAAGGATTCTCTCCAAATTTATTTCTGTTTCTTTTTGTAAATACTTCCAACAGCACCAAAATAAACAAACAGCTTTATAAATATCCTCTCCATATGACTGAAAAGATAAAATGATTTCCAGGGATTGTGTTACTACAGTTTTGCTGGCTCTACTCTTCACAAGCTTTTACACTTAGCCTACAGCTTTTTCCTACTAATATTAAAATAAAGGGAACCAATAAAAGAGCCTTCATGTAACTGGACACACCAAACATTGCTAGAAACCACAGAATAGCACAGCAGTATTTGCTGCAAAAGGATAAAGCTAATCACCTGGTTTGATAGGGAGATAGATCTCCACCATTCAAACATTTCCTTCAAAGTGTGCCACAGAACACATTGTGGCAAATCAAAAAACTCTGGAACACTTAGATGCAATGATTACAGAACTTTCCATTTCCATAACCACTTGAATTAGTTTGGGTTTTGTTTTGAATAGTTTTTCACATTTCCAAACAGCAATCACAACCATCCTGTCTCAGTCTCCAGATCGTCTAGCCATGCAGACCAAAGCCCTTTCTTTTCACCATAAGCTGGAGCCTGGGTAATTTCTCTGTGCTTGTTCCACATAGGATTCATTACTTTTGACCATAATCAGCCAGAAAAAACATACTGCACTTAAAATTATCTCTTCTCACATCACTGTCACCCATGTCTAAGAATAAAGATAGTCCAATACATTCTCAGATTCTATTTATTCAGTTTAGCCTCATGGCTCAAACTCAGCTGTGACCAACTAAACCCACTCACCTCTTCCTAAACCTCTGCATTTCCAACTAACGAAAGGAGCTAGGAGCTCCCAGCCTCTTGCAAATGTTCTTTAAAATAGTTCATACTTATGACACCTTGCACTTCATGCTATTTTGTTGAGTAATTCAAATCCTCAAGCTTGTGTAGTTCTTCAGTAACAGCCTCTAAAACATAACAGATGCCTTTAGATTTTGTACCATCAGCACATTTTATCAGCATGCATTGCCCTTTTTTCTGCTAAGGTCATTTCTCAGTCACCAACTGTCAAGAACAATCCTGGAGAAACCAGCAGTATCATCTGCTCTGGTATCACCTCTCTAGTACTCTCCTCATAGCAAGGGATACACAGGCCTTACAATGCATTTATTTTTATGAATCTCTAATTCTTATCTAACTGTAGATGGGAATACTACTCATCTCTCCTATACTAACTGCTTGCATGGCTCAACAGGAAGCGTTACTGAAATTCAAACTAGTTAAATCAAACTTTATCTACAACCATTCTGACCTAACATACAGCTTTAACAGAGTCTTTTTCTGCATCTCATTCCAGTTCTTATTTCTAACTTCTTTTTATGAAAGGTTATTCATCCAGATATTGTAGGAAAGGGTTAAATCCCTATTTTTCTCTCTAATTTACAAGAATGACAAGTCATAGCCGTATTCAAGTTCTCAAGCTTCTTTGGACAACTGATTTTACTTGCTCTTATTTCTCTATGTCTGTTCTTTTGAAGCAGATCATCCAAAGCCTATTCACCTCATCACAGAGCAGTATAAAGCGGCTTTTCTTTTCGGTTTTCCCCCCACAGAGCTAGTTGCACAAGAGGCAGCAAAGGAGAGAAAGCATAAATTTATACTGAAAAAAAAAAAAACAACAAACCAACCACAACTAAAAAGAAAAAAACATCTCCACAAAACACCCATACAAGATGGTTTCACATCAGGAAAATCTTCTTCTATGAACAAGAAGCATTAGATGTTGGTACCCAGCATCTCGCCTTTCTCAAAAGCGTACAAGGCTTTGCTTTCAGCAACACATATACACCATATCTGAGTAACTAATACAATACACAAGATCATTTCCTGCAATTGAGGGGAAACCAAAATAAAATGGATGCAGTAAGCAGAAAATAAATCGCTCAACCTTATTGCATTGTATCAAGCCCTACTTGTATTTTCAAAGAGTAGCTAAATATTAGAAATATTTCAATTTATAGTCTTGGACTTATCTAAACAAAAAAAAAATGATGAAAGAAAATTTTAAGTAGCCTTAAAAATCTGAAACAAAGGGAACTATCTCTTAATTTTATCTATTGATAACAAAGTAAAATTAGCTGAAGTAGGATAGACACCTATAATTATCATGAATAGCAACAACTGATTTTTTTCTTTTTAGAAGACTAGTCAGCAAAACATATAATGAAAGGTACAAGAGCTAGAATGAAAGTGTTTATCTGCATTAATTAAGTATAAAACTAAGATCTAGCTGTTTCACTGAGAATTTCTACATACAAAAAAAACCCACAATTGTTCTTTTTTATTATACACATTCCATATTTCTCATTTTCCATCTCCAGCAATTAGACACACTACCATAAGGAAATTATAAAATCATAGATTAGTTAGGGTTGGAAAGGACCTTATGATCACCTAGTTCCAGTCCCCTTCCATGGGCAGGAACACCTCACACTAGACCATGTTACCCAAGGCTCTGTCCAGCCTGGCCTTGAACACTGGAGCACTCGCAACTTTCTTAGGCAACCCATTCCAGTGCCTCATCGCCCTCACAGTAAAGAGCTTCTTATTTATATTTAACCTGAACTTCACGTGCGTTAGAAAGTATACATTTCAATTAAATATGCTGAATTTCTGAAGTTTCTCAAGCTCTTTTTAATATATCACTAAAAACTTTCATAACCTATAACTGAATTCCCATCCTCCATGCATTACGCTTTTAAAATGTAAATGACTGCAACTGAAAAATCTCTCCATGCCTTGAGCACACAATGAAAAACAACAAACAGCAGACATGGCCTAGCAGTGAAACCCAAAGTGTTTTTAGACACCAAGAGAAAGACAATTGAAGAAGAGAAGCCCTCCCCCCAAAAAAACCTCAAACATTTCAGAATGTTTCCACTTGCTAAGAAGTTCCAACATGGTAAAAATTATTCTTATTTATCTAAGCTACTGATAAAAATCTAAAAAAAAACAAAAACAAAAACAAAAAACAAAACCACAAACAAACAAATAAACAAAAAATAAACAAAAAATAAACCAAACAGAAAGTAGTGGCTCTTTGTGAAAATTCCCACCATTCTGGCAAGCGGCTGAACCAATCATGTTGATAGAGGCAATTAGAAATTTATGTTGCATTAATACTAACTGAGCAAAAGAAGAAAAATAATGAGGTTTAGGATCGACAGCAATCTAATAATTTGAGGTGAGTCTCTTCTTTCACCCATGTCTCTTAAGAAGCTGCTGAAGAGTGCAACTACAAAGACAATAGGGAAGTAAAAGTATTTCCAAAATTTCCCTGTTTCATGCCTCAGTTCCTACAGAGTTACACCACAGAAGGCTCTTAGCTCTATAACAAGGTAGAATCAACACATGGAAGAGTTTGATGCTTGTGCAACCTGAATGTTTGTTACTTTCAGATCTGCTCTTGTCCACTAAGGAGGAACAATTCCATGCATAGATACTTCTAACAAACAAAGCATTTATTGGGTTATGAAACCAGTTTCTCTAAACAAGACTGCCTGTTCAATATAACTCTTCAAAAACGCAAACTACATTGATCAGATTTGGGAACTACACTTCCTGAGCGTATCCAGGAGTTTGGTTTCTGGTAATACACTAAAGCTTAAAACAAGCCTGGGAAAACAAATAAATAGATTTTTCACATCAATGAACTTGTGAATGCCATCATCACCTTGTATTGATCATGGCTCAACACTCAATTAGGCACATAACCCAAACACATCATCACAAGTGAATTAGCAACCTTGCCAAAATGAAGTTGCTATATTCATGGTTAAGCTTCTCTGAACCGAAAAAGATTAAAGATGATGGAATTTTAAAAGTACCTTTGGAACTTTATGAAGCTCATACACAGACACACCTAAACATACAAATAAAGCTTCTTACAAAATAATTATTTTGGAAGGAAAAAAAAGTTCAGTGCTTCAGGGCATTTGGGGGAGGGAGGGTTTGGTGTTTTCAGCTGTTCTTCTCCTTGCCCCCTTTAGGAGACTGAAACAGGAAAAATGATGACAATAATTATTTCTAACCAGTACCAGTGCTCATTATGCCCCTTTGAAATTCTTATTCACCTGAAATTACTGTTACTGTGGGAGCACCTGGAATTACATCTAGAAGTCAAACTCAGATCCATTTTAAATTGTAGCATTTCCTGTATCACCTGAACACAGCAAACTCCAAAGAGGTAAACCACCTGTGGGGTTTTCTCAGTTCTCTAGGAGCTGAAACTGATGGAGCCATTTATCTTTCCTCAATAGCAGTTTAAAGTATTCTTATTGTTTACCGTTATGTCTTACCATAATATAGGTCTCATTTTAAAGTAGGTTAATAAAATCTGTTCCATACAGTTATGTCACACAATTAGAAAAGCTAAGGTAAAAAAAACAAAACCAACCAACCAGACAAAAAAAAAGACAAAACCAAAAAAAAAGAAAAAACCAACCAACCAAAAAACTACACAAAACCAAACCAAAAAAAACCCAACCCAGCTTCAGAAACAAAATAAAATACAAGCAAACCAGATGCAGCTTAAACTCAAAACATTTTAAGTGGGGAAGGAGAGAAGAAAAACATTTAATCGCTATTTATTTTAGCATTTTATTGTTAAAAATTACCTTTTAACTGGGTACTGCCATGTATGCAACAGCTTGATGTACTGCAGCACTGCGTTCTGCAACTTCATCCACTAAGATTTTCTCTGTTAGCCTACGTTTCCTGAGCATTTTGGTCTAACATACTCCAAAATATGTTACGGTTCACCAAGCACACTTACTATAAGTGTACACAGGACTTTATTATTTAAAGTATAGCTTCCATAAACAAGCTATAGAAGCTTATCACAGCCTTGGAATGCAGGCCAGTCTGGAAATCAAGGTCATACACACTTATTCCAAGCAAGCCTTGCAGAAATCTCAGGCATTATAGACAAACAAGGATTTTCCCCAGGCAACTTCTATAAATCACAAATAAGGGAAGACAACATAATCTCCATTTAGTAATGATGCACCTTCATGGCACACACTCACATGCGTACCTACACAAAGCCCTTAAAACTAAGGACAGCATAATCTTTGGGTCCAAACTTATTTGCACGCATAGAAATTAAGGTCAAAACCGAGCTCAGCTTTATTCAGGTTACAACATGGCCACTTTGCAGCAGACAGCGAATCTCAGGTTTTGACAACCTTCCAGCACCATCCTACATTTCCTCCACAGTTTTTCATTCCTTTGGCTCACTTTCTACCCACTCACTTTTTATGCATCACTCTTCAAACACTGATCAGAGATGTTGTTCAGAGAGAAATACATTAATCCTTCGTTCCTTTGCTCTATTTACACAGTACTCGGCTTACACCAAACAGCATTAATAAAGCTTTGTCCCTGCATGTGATTCTTGGGGGTCAAGAAGTTACTCCTGTTCACAGCTAGGATACTGACTGCTCTCTTGTGTAAGTACAGCAAAGAACGCAGAAAAAAGCTGCATAACTTGTCACTGACACTGCTTATACTGTTTGTTGCAGAGGCTGGTATGGGGAGGAGAGATCACACCACAGGAAAAGAAGACAGTCCCGTGATTTAGACAGTTTAATTATAACCCTGAGAACTAAGCTCTAGTCCTCTCTCTTTTACATTGTAAGTCCCAAACCATAACTTTTGTCTTACATAAGTAGATGTCACACAATGTGTGTACCTTCCTCTTTGAACATTTTCTGCAAGTACAAGCACAGAGAATCATGTACTGAAAACAGACCACCAAAAGACTGTTTGTATACTCTGACAGAATGGAAATGGATATAGACAGTTTGAACTGTGTGCAGAAAATTGATGACAGACTTCATGCCTCTACCTATCAGCAAGTATTCACCTTGGAGTTTGTTTGGATTTGTTTATTTTTACACTGGTAAAGTTCACAATTGAGAAACTCCAATAAAAAATAATAAAAATTTGTAAGAAAAATAACACTGTCCTGAATAAAAAGAGATTAGACGTAAACTCCAAAATTATATGATCTAACAAAAAAAACCCTGAATACCTACCCATTTAGTACAGCCAACAGTATCAGAAACTAAGTAACAAATCAAGTCAATAAAAACCACATGTCCTCAGAGAGATCATGCAATGACACACATAAGCAGTACATGCATATTGCTGGAATGATCTTCATTCTCTCTCTTCTGAGCAGCTACAAATCTGCCTTCTTAATTCTAAAATATTACAGATTCTGTTTTAAAGTAAATAGGTCATTATCTTGGTTCTAACGTGCTTCAAAAGGATAAAAAACCGCAATATTAACCTAGCCCTAGCCAAAGCAAGAAACCCTTATTCTCTGTTTCTGGCAATCGGCAAACTGCTCACATTCGGAAGGTGAACTTGAGCACTCAACAGCAGTACCTGCAGAGCAATAAATTAATCAGTTCAGAGTGAAGGCCTACGTACTCTATTTGGCATCCAGCACTATGCCTGAGCACAGAATTCGTGCTATGCCTAAGCATGTAACATTTTAAATTCAAATCCTCAGGTTATGTAAAGAAAAAAGATTCGTGACTTTGAATCTTGGCTCGTGGAAAAACAAATGAGAGTAAATCAATACTTAAACCAAATTAAGCACAAAAACTTTCAATCCAGGAGATAAATTCAGAAAAACTTCACTTGCTGTTAATAAGTTTCCCTTTTGGAGGTGGGGACAGGGAAGTTTCTAATAAGACGTTGGACACACTACAATAACAACACACAGATACCAATGTTGCATCTGAACTAAGAAAAACAAGTGGAGAAAAGGCGTCTTGGTTACCAGAAAGCCACACCGCTTGTTTCAAAATATAGTTGTAACACAGAACCAGCAAATTCCATCCTGTAACAGCAACTAACCAACTCCCAGTGCCTGAGACAGGAGCCAAACACAACTCCTGGACGTCCATCTCAAGATAGCACTCTCGCTAGCCAGCACCACAGAGATGGGCACTGCAGCATGCGCTGAAGGTCAACGCATTTTTATGCACGTTCCCCTTAAACACGTCAAAATAACTGGACCGAGAGTCGCTCATCAAGGCACGCTTTGCTTCACGAATTAAACCACCGAGAATTACTGGACGGGAGGATGGGAAGATAAACCGCGCACCCCTCCGCTCCGCAGCCGCGCAGCAAAACAGAGAATACTGAGAAAGGAGAGAGAAAGCGAAGGATTCACTAGGCGGAGGGACTTCGCTAGGCATTACGCGAAGTGCTGACAGCACGGTTCGTTTCCACGGGTTACGAGGAGATCCCGCTCATGCCCCCCAGCCCAGACCCCGGGGCCAAGTCCTCCCTCCAACCCAGAGACCCCCAGTACCGGCTCGCTCCGCGCCCCATCACACCGTTCCCCCCATCCCCAGTCGCCGGGGGGGTGGGAGGGCGGCGAAGGTCCTGCCCTTCGCCCGGCGGATGATCCTCACCTGCATCCCCGGCAGACCCGTCTGCACGGGTGAGTGAGCCATGGCGGCGGCGGCGGCAGGGACGGGGCAGGAGGAGGGAAGGAGAAAGGGAGGAAGAGAGCCGGGTCTGCTCAGGCCGCTCCAGGGAACAGGGCTTAGCTCATCTCCACGTTCACACACAGCCCTTCCCCCGAGAGAACGGCGCCTGCGATGGGAAAGGGGCCGTCCCAAGCACGGAGCTCCTCAGGCCCCCGTCACGGATACAACCGTCGGCAGCCTCCTCATCCCTCCTCTCTCCCTCCCTCCCCTTCCTCTTCCTCCTCCGGCCGGCGACACG
>NDXB01021377.1:40452-62625 GCA_002631895.1 Agapornis roseicollis
GGGGGGGGGGGGGGGGGGGGCTACGGCAGCATGCGCGCGCGCCCGCCCCGCCCCTGCCACCCGGGTACCTGCCCGCGCGGCCCCGCCTGGTGCCCGCCTCGCCGTGCCCCCTCCCGCCGCCATCGCCTAACGGTGATGAAGGGGAGCGGGAGGACGAAGGGGTTCGAGCGCCCCCCGACCGTACGTACCACGGGGTACGGAGACCCGGCCGGAGCGGCTCTGGCGGTGCCTGTCCCCGACCGCCGAGCTTGCATCGTCCCCGCGGCCGCAGGCACCCGGGCAGCGGCCTTGTGGGATTTGCCTTGTCTCGTCCTTCTCGGCTTCGGTGGAGCCAGCCCGCAGCTGAAGAGCCGCTTGTCCTCTCCCGCCGCCCTGGGGAAGGGCGGCCTGCCGGCTGCCGGTGAGGCAGCACAGGTGAAGCAGGCGAGCATCAGGCTCGGAGGCTGCTCGCTTAAAAGAAGGCAGCCGGGCTGAGGCGGTAGATCGAGACGGCAGAAACCCTAGACATTTTGTGGTATGTCCTTTTCCTGCCTCCCTTTCACTTGGACGCTCCAAGAAAGGTCAGGGTAACGCTATCGCTGTGCTGAGGTATATGGTTTCAGGAAGCACTTGACTTCCTGTCTGAAGTTGCAAAAGCGGCAAACCAAATGACAGTCGTGCTTCCACACCACTTCCTCAATGGAAGAAGAGTGGGTCAGCGGGCAGGTCTCCCACACACAAGAGAAACCCTGAACCCCAAGCACAACCCTCCAGAACCTGACGATGATGTATTCCCTTTGCTTGGCTTATTTAAGATCAGAGTAAAGAGTTCCATCACACAATTTCCAATGCACTACAGAATGCCAAAGATTCTTGCCTTTTTTTACCTGCAAAAAAGCTTGCATAATCTCATGAGTATTACAATTATTGAAATCTGTCAGCCAGTGGGTCTGGGACCCACATGGTAACAGTTCACCATCTTTGTAACTGCATTAAAGAAATAGCTGAGCATCCACCACAGCATAAATTGCTTTTTGGTAGGTAATTCACCAGAAAGTTTGTACAAATATCTTACCTGCAGGAAACACAGCAGCCTTCCAAATCTGAGGGGAGCCTACAAGGATGTCACAGAGGGACTCTTCATCAGGGACTGTTGTGACAGGGCAAGGAGTAATGGGTTTAAGCTTACATAGGAGAAGTTTAGATTAGATATTAGGAAGAAATTCTTCCCTGTGAGGGTGGTGAGGTGCTGGCACAGGTTGCTCAGGGACGCTGTGGCTGCCCCATCCCTGGCAGTGTTCAAGGCCAGGTTGGACGGGGCTTTGAGCAACCTGGTCTAGTGGAAGATGTCCCTGTCTATGGCGGGCGGATGCAACTGGCTGATGTTAAGGTCCTTTCCAACTCAAACCATTCAATCATTCTATGAAATATAGAATAGTCTTACTGATACCCGGTTAGAATTCCCACTGAAGTTCTTCCTATAGTTATGGTATTCTTACCTAATATGGTCTGGGCTAATGCTACACAATCTTGTTTTCCTGAAACCTGTAGAAACATAAATGTCTCTAGATTTCTACCCCTCAGTCAAACTCAAATAAAATTAGCTAACAAACAGCCTTATTTGTCTATGTACACACACATTGATTGTTTCCCCAAGAAATTACATTAAATATACCAGCTCTTGAGTACAGTGAAACACAGAAAGGATCATGGATAAAAATTGTTCAGGAAATTGAACCATTGGAATTCCTCGAGAAGTTGTTCACGAAGGAGTTGCTAGTTGCCTTAATGCTGGAATGGAATTTAAATTATGGGTGTTTTAACTTCAGGAAATACGAAAATGTTTCTACTGTTCACTGGTATGTAATTTTCTCAGAAATGTTGAAGCTTTCAATTGAGTTTTACCTCAGTCAAAAGACAAATAACAGTTACAACAACTCATATCAAAACTTTCTGCGTGCTTTCTAAAGCATTTTACAGTCATCTTTTTCTGAAAAGGTAGAGCTCTAGTATATCAATGGCTGCTCCGCTGTTCATAGTAGCTTTTTTTTTACTTGCTAGAGAGAAATTCAACTTTTTCCTTTGTCCCATGAGCACTATTGAGCTTTCCTTACCTTACATAATATTAAAAATCCTGCTTGAGAAAATGTCAGGCTTACCTTTGCCTGTGCAGATTTATTTTGCTCTTTTCTATATAGTCATTATGACACCAACTTCATCAGTTTCTTTACTTTTTTTCTGCAGTTATACACCCAGG
Organism: Agapornis roseicollis; assembly: GCA_002631895.1. NCBI lineage: Eukaryota > Metazoa > Chordata > Aves > Psittaciformes > Psittacidae > Agapornis > Agapornis roseicollis. Next base: position 42,689 of record NDXB01021377.1, read on the forward strand.
TGCAGAGTGAAAATGAAAAAGGTATCACAGAATCATAGAATAGTTAGGGTTGGGAAGGACCTTAAGATCAACTAGTTCCAACCCCCTGCCAGAGGGGGTAGCGTGAGGGCAGAGACACCTCACACTAAACCATGTCACCCAAGACCCCATCCAACCTGGCCTTGAACACTGCCAGGGATGGAGCACTCACAACTTCCTTGGACAACCCATTCCAGTGCCTCACCACCCCCACAGTAAAGAATTTCTTCCTTATATCCAATTTAAACCTCCCTTGTTTAAGTTTGAACCCATTACCCCTTGTCCTGTCACTACAGTCCCTAATGAAGAGTCCCTCCCTAGCATCCCTAGAGGCCCCCTTCAGATACTGGAAGGCTGCTAGGAGGCCTCCACACAGCCTTCTCTTCCCCCGGCTGAAGAGTCCCATCTCTCTCAGCCTGTCTTCGTATGGGAGATGCTCCATTCCCCTGATCATCCTTGTGGCCCTCCTCTGCACTTGTTCCAACACTTCCATGTCCTTTTTATGTTGAGGACACCAGAACTGCACACAATACTCCAGGTGAGGTCTCACGAGAGCAGAGTAGAGGGGCAGGATCACCTCCTTCGACCTGCTGGTCATGCTCCTTTTGATGAAGCCCAGCCGGTTGGCTTCCTGGGCTGCAAGCTCACACTGTCGGCTCATGTTCATTTTCTCATCAGCCACCACCCCCAAGTCCTTCTCCGCAGGGCTGCTCTCAATCTCCTCTTTGCCCAACTTGTAGCTGTGCCTGGGATTGCTCCGACCCAGCTGTAAGACCTTGCACTTGGCATGGTTAAACTTCATGAGGTTGGCATCAGCCCACCTCACAAGCATGTCAAGGTCCCTCTGGATGGCATTCTTTCCCCTCCAGCGTATCCACCGAACCACAGAGCTTGGTGTCATCAGCAAACTTGCTGAGGGTGCACTCAATCCCACTGTCCATGGCAGCAACAAAGATTTTGAACAAGATAAAACTAAATTTCATCTTTTGCATTACAAAATGTATAAAACTATAATTTTCTGTCTATGAGTATATTCTTTGGGACTTAAATAATTTCCACAAGAAGCATATACTTGATTTACTAGAGTTACTTATGTTCTATCTTGCTAATTCCCTTTCTGCATTTAGTTTGGTAGATGGGGAGGAGGAATCACAGCACAGAAAAAGATAGTCCCGTGATTTAGGCAATTTAATTATAACCCTGAGAACTAAGCTCTCTTTCTGTCTGTTCTACATAATAAGAAGTCCCAACCCATAACCTTTCTCTTATTTAAGCATATGTCACACAATTTATGTGTGCACAGCACAAAAAGTCTTCCCATGTTCTAGCTGGTCTGAAGTAATTTTCCCCACGTAAACTCCTAGCCCAGGCCACTGTGAGCTCTTTCTCTCACTTAGATGCCATTACTGATGGCATAAACATCATGGATTTTTTTCATCTCATGGTTTCAAAGTTCTGCATTACATGTTCAACAAAAAACTGCCTAAAAATGATTGTGTGAGCCAGTGGAGTAAGCTTTATGAGCAGACTTACTTGTTAAATGTAGAAAACAAAGGAGCAGATTCAAAACTGTGTCATACACCAGGCCAAGTTAAGTTTTAATAAAGTCAGAACAATGTATTAGAATGTCAAACTTCTGTCAGCTTCTGTATTTTATACTGTATCTTACATTCTGATACCCTTCCAATTTCTCCCCTGGACCTTAAGAAATTTATACCAAAATGGCTTTGAATGTAATCTTAAAATAATGCACGTGTTTGTTTGCTATTAGTTTTCTAAATGCTAATCTTTCAGTGTAATTTTTACCTCTGCCCTCACAGACAAAACAGCAGGAGCCTTGCAAATCTTCCTCATTTTCTGAACCTTTTCTGAGGAAAAAGGATGTTGTGTATCATACTCCCAAAAAGGCTGGTTTTAATCTCTCAGGCTACTCTCACTATTAAAAATAGAATGATTACACGTTATGCTAACCTACCATCCCAGTAAAATGACAAAGACTTCAAAAATAAACAGTTCTTATCATTAAGACAGTTCTCTGTTGTATCTTTTTGAAGCCAGATGTTTCCAGCATGCAAAGGTTCAATTTATTTCATGTGTAGACGTTTCAATGCCTGGTTTGCTTTTGATACTTTGAACATGCAGAGGTTTTCTGCTGTGATAGTTATTTAAGTAAAAAGTTACAAAAGGGAAATATAATTGCATAATTGAAATGGCAGCGGCTGTGAACTTCTGTTTATGAACTACCCCTGAGGAAAGAAACATTCTCCTTTCTAAGACTGAAACTTCTCAAACAAGCTTTTTCAGAATTTGTAATATGCCATAAGTAAGTAAATAATCCTATACTAACATAAACACAGTGCAGAAAGAACACTGTGGATTGTATCTAATGGGGCATTTATCCACAAAATATAGCATGTGAGAAATGTAATAGTGAATAAGTAGCAGGCACAAAATTTACCTGGGGAAGAGAGAAGAATGAGAGGGCTGAACACATGACAATATTGCTTGCAGTAAGGTGGCAATGGGATTATGGAGGCTTCCCACAGGTAGGGTTGAGTTTGTCCATCTTGCATGGCAGCAGGGGTATCCTGCCTTCCATGGCCTGATGGCTGTAGAATTAACTGAATCATCACAGTGCCATACTGTTCACTGCTCAGCTTGTGACTGGATTTTTTTCTAGCTTCCTTATCATCTTCATCCAGCATTATCTCTTGCCTTTCCTGTTTCCTTTTTCTATGCTTTCTTGACTTACCAGTTTCATAGTAAACTCTTTTAACAACCTTTGTGAAAATGTGTCATTTCTTCTCTTAGCTGTATATATTAGGTTCCTAGTTTTATCCTTTTTTAAACTGCCCTGTTAATAGCCTGATATGTGATGTACTCAGAAATAAACTCTTGATAGTCTGTCAGTAAGGCTCCATTTTGAATACCAGCATATGAAATGTATGACACTTGCCTGTAATGCAAAGTAGCTTTAACAAGGCTTTTCACAAACAGGCCTTAAAGAATTTAAGTGCTCCTGAGATAAAAAGGGAGGTCCTCATATGTGTCTTTAAGTGATGATAGAGAAAAAAGAAGAAACCCAAAAATATTTCATAGGAGAGGCTGTTACCAGAAGACTGTCACAGGAATCCAACTAGGACCGATCTTGCTTAACATATCCATGAATGACCTAGAAAAGCAACTAAAGAGAAATGATGAAATAGTCTCATGTTGCCAAGTATCACAAGGTAAAAACTAAACTGAAGCACAAGGAGTTGCAGAAGAATCTCAGAATGAGTGACTGCTGACTGACATACCAGCAGATGGGAGCTCAGTATTCATAACTGTACAGGAGGAAAGCATATGGGAAAAGAATTCAGCTTTACACACCAGAGTTCCTACCAGCCAAGAAGGAAATCTTGGCTGTAACTGAGTTTGAAACAGTCAAAAGATAAAGTGGGAGTTATTAGGAAAGGAATAAAGAATAAGTGAGGTAACACTGCTATTTTCACAGATCTGGCAAAAATTCTCTAGGTGGAGAAATTATACACATTGTGACCCCTCAGTTTAGGAAAGAGCCTTGTCATGAGCGTAGTAGAGTTCTGTAAGCTCATGGATGGCCTGGGGATGGTGACAAGGGAGTGACTGTACACTTTTTCTCGTAACAAGAGCTGTCAGACAGAAACGTTAAGATACAGAAAGGCAGGTAACAACACAAATAGAGGTCACTGCCGTGAGATGTAGTAGGGGCAAAAACTAATATTTTTAAATTTAAAAAATCGACCAGTTCATGGAAGATGTGTTTGCACAACAGCAGCATGTTAGAAATAACTCATTCCTAGCTTCCCAAAGTCACTTTGTAGTCTTTACTAGGACAAATTAGAAAAAGTATTAGGTTTTGATAAATTCGAGTACTAGAAGAGAGAAAAAATGACACAACTCTGGAGAGCAGGAGTAATGAAAATCAGAGAGGGAAAGTCAGGCTTTAAGCTTCATGTACAGTACGTGAACATTGAAACAATCAAATAGCTTACCCATATAGCCAGCTGAGTCCCATCCCTTTTCATGTGGTTTTATATCAACATCAGGAACAGGATGAATGAGAAGAAATAAGCTATCAGAATCCATTCTTTTGACTTATGTGAGGAAAGGATTAAACTGAACTATGATGGCTGAACTGGCATATTACCACTTAGAAACTTTTTTAAAAGCTTAAATAATACATGCTAAAGGTTTAGCTACCTCTAGTTCAGAAAAAAAACTGTTCAGCCATTTCTGAATTAGGACAATGGGTGGAAATGCTGCATGTCTGGCAGTGAAGATTTGTATTTGGGTTCTAATTTCTTCTTGGTTAAACAGGACATGGCTGAAGGGATTTTATTCAGAGAGTTGATAGGAACAGTGCAGTAGGATTTGTAAGCTACAAGGCTGGGTATACAGGCTGCATGAGAGCTATCCAAAAGTGGACAGCTGAACCCCACAGGCCCAGGGAGTCACCTTCTGCTGGAACAGTATGTAGGGCTTAGCCAGCAATAACTTTGAGCAGCTTTGACCTTCCTGGGAGACTGGCCTGGCAACAGAGCCCTGATGTCAGGGTCCTCCTCACCCGTCCCCTACAGCCTGGCTCATCCGTGGAAGAACAATCCCATTTGAGCAGATCTCTCACAAAGGAAAGCAGATAGGGCTGGTCATTGGTCTGAAATGAGAACCCATAGTCAGGATGACTCAGTGTGCAGAAATGAACTATAATTATATCTGTGGGTTTTCATTCACTGATCTAGCTACTTCATGTTCATAAAGTTTGTCCAGAAAGCTTCTTTTCTGTAGGGCCTAATTAAGGATATTTGCAATACCCACATTCTGACATTCTTCCACTGTGCTGAAGGAGAAATGCATATTTCCCTTTTAATAATGAAAAAGTCATTGTGTTGTTGAGGACTAATGTTTTTCTTATCTTTTTCTGTGTTTTCTCTACAAGATTAGTTTCTAGTGAGCTTTCAAACTATGTGGGGATCATACCCCTAAGAAACATTGGTGTTTCTGTGTTTCCAATGATATTTTAAAATTTTGGGTTTCAATTGTTTTGTGGAAAGGGGTCCCCCCTACAAAGTTCATGATGGAGCCATTCTTCCTCTGAATAGGTCATGGGTAACCCTGTGGCAATGTATTTATGCCAGCAGAGGAAGCTTACATAGCTTCAAAAGCACAGATTGCTTTCTACAGCTGGATTTGGCTGTACATTTAAGTTATGGTTCAAGAAGTCATCTCATCAGAAAATGATTGTTTCTATTACAGAAGCAGAGTTTGAAGTTCAAACAATGACATTCTGCTTTAAGTTTCATGAATGCTGAAGGGAAAACTGTTAAATTATGCTCCCCAAAGAAGCATGCTATGTTTGTATAAAACATCTCGCTCTCTATATATTTCACTTTCTGCAGTGATGTATTTCATAGCATTCATAAAAAATTGCAGGGTTTGGGATTCATATTAGGGGAGAAAGTTCACTTTCTTGGAGTATTGAGAATAATAATGCATAAGCCGGGATGAGGCAGGAAATGGAAGAAATGTCTCAAGTTTGTATGCCCTTTATTAATAATGAGCAGAATGGAAGTGCCTGAAAGTATTTTAGTATTCCAGGCAGACAATTAAAATTAGATGGGGACCTAGAGCTCTGTAAGAAACATGAGATTGATTATACTGCACTGTGCCTCTGCCCCAAAGAGCATCATTTCACTAAATCCTGCTTTTCATAAACCTTTCTCTTAGCACCTTGTCACATCAAGCAAACATATGCAAACAGAAGAAAACATACCTTCTCTATCTTCTTCTCATATGTCAGGTTTTATAATAGAGACATCAGTTCTTATCTCAGATTAATGTCTATGTAAATAGCAGACTAGCAAAACCTCCAGACTAAATGGATCCATTAAGGGCGATCCTGTAATCGTGATGATATGCTCTAACCTATAACTGTGTCCCTAGACAGTGCATGTCATCACAGACCTAAAATGTTTGCTTGCAGGCTACAGTTGTCCCTGTAGAAAAAGCTGCAGTATATCTAGCTGAAAGCTGGTAAGTAGTGGTCTTACAATCAACTGCACTATTCACTATTTTAATTCAAGAGTTATCCCATTTTACCCTTCATTGATCTTGTGACATGCCAGAAGCTACGTGAAAATTCTTGTGCTGGTGAAAGTGTATTGCATTCATTAGTTGAACATAAAAGCATGTGGATTCCTACAAGTTTCATGTGTTAGTCTAGGGTTTTGGTAACAAATGAAAATCATTATGATGTGATAGGTTTTTTAGGGTACAGCTTCATGTTGCGCTTAATCCCATTTAACTGCGCTCTGCTGCCAAAGTGCTGATCCTGCTTTTCCTTTCTCCCAGCCCTGGCTCCGGTCCTTGCATTAGTAATCACATGCCCACATGGTGGCTTGAATCAGTTCACTGATCCCACAGGAAATGCATTGACATCCTGCTGGGTTAGCCTCCGGTGGCAGCAGTGTCTAGGTGTCATGCAACAGGGAAAACAGGTGAGGTAGGGAGGGAGTCCAGCACATCTCATTCACTGGTAGCCTGCAGTTAGCTCAGATGAAGTAGAAGGTGAAACTCCATTCAAAATGTCCTGTATGGAGTAGGATGCTGACTCCAGGTCGTTCATACCACAAAATCCACCTTCTCAGCTTGCAGCAATAAATGCCTATGTTTTAAGACCAGAGCTGTGCATGGTCAGACCCTCAGTACTCAGGAACACTACCCTACAACCTTCTCAGCCCCAAAATGTAACACTCAAGACTGAAAAGCCTGAAATCACAGATATCCCCAAGACTGTGATTTTGTGAGGGCTTCTATTAGGAAAATAAATTACAGGCTGTAAGCTGTTTTCTAACATTTGAACCTACCATCATCCCTGCTAAGTATGTGTGTGGGACAGTTGCAGCCTGTAATAACTGTGCCACCACAAGAATGCAGGTCCTGTGCATGTGCCTTCCCACACTCCCCATCATTCCCATCCCACAGCCTTCTAAAAGCAGTTACCCAGTAAGTTCCTCCAGTGCCCACGGTGCTCTGACACACTCCAGCCATCTTCCACCTCCTCCTGCAGACCTCCTTTCATTCACAAAAATCTGCCACAGCCTCCCACTTGGACCAGACCTTTGGCAAGATCCCAAAGCCTCACGCTCCTTTGGCATTTACAGTTGCCAGCTCAGTTTTCCTTCCATCTTCTTTATGACAGCAGACTTCCTGGGGATATCTCTTCTTCCAACTGAGATAGTGTATACCTGATGCTTTACTTGCAAGGTAGGGCAGGTTTTACTGCTCCACATCAGCACTGGTATTCTTTCCTGATCATAAGTAAATTTACAGGGGGAGTTACGGGCTGTAGGCTCATATTAACACTGCAGTGGAGTACCAGAGCTGCACAGACTTCCCATCCCAGTGTCGCTTGTTAGCAGAGGGATTTGCCTCTGCTGTGGCTCTGGTAGAAGAAATCTGAGGGAACTGCAAGAGGCCACAAACCTGCATTTAGTTTTTGATGAGGCGTGAGTGAGAAATACACAGGTAAGCCCCTGAATCTGGTACCAAGAATTAACTGTACTGAATCTGTATCTTCTGCATACAGCACAAAATACAGAGACAAGCCCACTAGACACTTTGTGTACAGACTTACTTGGGCTAAATGGGGAATGAGATGTTCTTCCAGCAAACTGGAATCATAGAATCATGGAGTAGCAGAATGCTTTGGGTTGAAAGGGACCTTAAAGGTCATCCAGTTCCAATCCCCCTGTCATGGCACAGGACCCCTTCCACTAGACCAGGTTGCTCAAAGCCCTGTCCAACCTGGCCTTGAACACTGACAGGGATTGGGCAGACACAGCTTCTCTGGGCAACCTCTGCCAGGGCCTCCCACCCTCAAAAGAAAGAATTTCTTCCTAATGTCTAATCTGAATCTCCCCTCTTTCAGTTTAAAGGCATTCTCCCTTGCCCTATCACCTCATACCCTCGTAAAAAGTCCCTGTGGATGGACTGTATCTAGCTGACCTGGCCACAAAAAGCACCATTTCAGAAACCTGGTGCTCCTACCAAGTGTGGTGATTGTGGCTTTCTTTTTAAAGATGGAGGCTGGACTGAGCAGTGGTACAACAGATTAACAGCTTGAGAATTCAGCCATGAGGCAGGAATCTGAAATCAGTGCATGCTTGGTCTGTCAGGAATGTGTGTAGATTCAGCCTTTGCTTCCATTCAGCCTTCAGTCTGCATCCACTTAAAAATAATCATTTGCTGGAGTGTCTATGCATCCATCCCTGCATTTAACATGGCAATGTTTTCTCTGAGGATGAGTCTGCTGTGCCCACAGGAGCCAATTTTGCTTTGTCTGACTGACAGTTTGCTCAGTTACAAAAACTGTTTGTGGCTCTGCTCCTTAGGGCAGAGTTTCATGCCTGCAGTTAAATTGGATGAAGTGCAACCCAGTGGTTTTATCATCTTCTAGAGGAACAGCATTGGGTGCACACAGTTGGTTTTATTCTTGTTCTTTGCCATTGTTCAACACCGAAGCCTCCTTTTATAAGACCACGTAGGGGTTTGCAGTTTGAACCAGTTTTTAAAAGTTTTTAAGCAGAGATGACTTCCACCAGCCAGGGACCATCTCTCGCTTAAATCCATTCAGACATTTTCATTGTCCTGAACGCACAGCAGCCCCACGGTCTCCAAAAGCCATGCCGATCTATGCACTAGGTGTTTTCGTAGGATAACTTGAAGCCTGTGATAACCGCGAGTGAAAAATCATTAAGGCGAAGATGCATGAAGGTGCTCTGGGAGCAGCGCTCCCTCTTCGTTTCCTGACTCTCTGATGTGTTTTTCCGCCACCTCGTGGTAGGAAATGACCCTCGGGATGAACCTTAAGGAAGCTTTGCCTGATCAAGGAGCATGAAGCTGGGGAAAAAAGGGCTTAAATAAGCATAGGAGAGGGTGGTGTGTTTTATCCCTATTCATATTACCTAGAATCTGTAGCCACAGACGGGTGCTTCGTTGCAAAAAGCTCTATCTGGGCAAAGCGAATAAATCCCTCCTGTTCTGCAAGCTGTCTCAAGGCAGGTTGGAGGTGGCTAAGGGCTTCTCTGACTCCTCCTGGTTCTGCCAGGCTTCCTAAGCTGGAAACAGGTGGCACAAAGCAGGCCCCTGGGGCTGCCTCCCACAGCCAGGATAGCAGTAAGGTAGGGGAGGAAGCAAGTTCATCAGCTGTATGTACCATGTATAGAGTCACTGGGCACTGGGGCAGCCGTCTGCTCTGAAGATGCAGTGGAGAAGTGATGAGTCACGCTTGCAATGAATGCATGAAATAAAGAGCCAAAACTAAAAAAAAACCAACCCCAAACCCCAGGGTTTCCATAGCTCAAGCAGGACTGCGATGGTGAATGACTGCAGCCTGATCCCAAACACTGGGAAGTGATGATCTGTGACAGTAAAATCTTGCCCTGCTGCAACAGAGAATAGCATGACCATCACTCTCATATTCCTGCTCCCTGCAGAGCAGCAGAAGTCCAGGGTGCTGACATAGAGGGCCTTGGAGTACCATCCTCCACCGTCACTTCCACACTCAATTTCTCAAGTGCAGTTCCCGCCTCCCCATAGTTCATGAACCACAGGCTCAGCACTCAGCCAGGCCCTGCCAGCATGGGACAGACACAGCGCTAGCTTTAGTACAAAGTCACACAGCACTGTTGCTCTCCTGCGCTCACACATTTGGGATCAGATTTCAGTAAAAATGCATTCAATAGCATGAATTCAGTTAGGTGGTTATAGAATTGATCTCAGGCACTCTGTAAAGTACCAGCCTGAAGGGGATGCACCAACTGAATTAACCTTTACTTGGAATATTTTCTGTAAGATAAAACCTTTAGAAAACAGGCCTCCCATCTAAGCAGAAGACATTTCCAATGTTTAGTACCAAGCAAGCATGGGATGGCTTCAGGAGCATTGATTATTATTATTTTTCATTTATTAAGTTTTTCAGATTTGAATAAAATATTTTCCCCAGCTGTTAAGGACTGTGTGTTCACATGGGAGTAAAAATGCCCTACATGGACTCTGATGGAAAGATGCTTTGACAGGGACATACACTGCAGTCAGCTGAGTCTCACAAGAAGATGCCAAACACAGTTTCACATAAACAGACATCTTAATTTCATGAAGGTTGCATTTATCACTAACACAGAAGGGGTCAAGCAAGGCGCTGCAGCAGCTTGGGAGCAAGTGCTGTGGAAGTGCCTCTCTCTACTTCATGCCTAGCTATTGCAGCATTTTGATTCATTTTTTATCTAAATATGCAGCTTCCACAGTTTCATTTTTATTTCCCCATCACCTCTGAAATACAACAATGGCATTACAGAGGCAGCCACTTTCACCACAGATAGTCTCCTTATGAGTATTTCAGAAGGCCTTATGGCCATTCTGGCACTGCAGAGAAATCCAGCTTTTTCTTTCCAGTGCATCTGCTGGCAAAAGTAAACTTATCTAATTAGCATCTGTAGTAAATAGGATTCCTTTAGGATGTGGTCAGTGACAATTGTAACACTGGTTAGGATCACCAAATCAGTGTTTGGTATGTCAGTATGAAGGAAATGTTAACGTAGTTTCTACAAGGCATCCCATTGTCAAAGGCTTTGGGCTCACCAGCTTGTTAAAAAAGACCCTTTACAAAAGCACAAGTGGCTTTGCTGTGTCCAGTTGCTACCCAAGAATGTAGCCCTGGAGGCTGCACAAAGGAGAACTATGCCTTCTGAGAGTTTCTAAGTGGTGGGGTCAGCGTGAACAGCAGGTGGCCACTGTTCTTCACATAAACCTCCTGATGTGATTTGAACCAACTCAGGTAAGCACGTAGCTACTCTCTGAAAAACACAGGCTCTGTTCTGCTCATTTTCCTCTTCTCTGTCTCCCCCATGTGTGGTCAGATCAGCCCCCTGTGCCACAGAATGGCTACCCACCTCCTGGCAGTAGGCAGTGTATACAGTGTTTTGACTCAGATTAGGAATGAGTTTGGGAAAGCGGAGACTCACTGAAGTGCAAGGCTCTCACCATTACGTTTGTTCTGTGCTAAACACCACAAAATCGTGTCCTGTGGTGGTGTCTCTAGGAGGAACAGCAATGAGTGAATCAGGCTGGGGCATCATTGATTGTCCTGAACCACCTCCTAGTGGAAGAGGATGGTTTCAGTCATTACTTCCCCTTGGATAATTTGTCTCTCTTTCGCTCTTCAAGGCATGATCCAGTTATTTTACCATCAATACTCTAATCAAGTCTGAGGTATGAATGAAGAACATAAAAGTAAGCTGTAGAGTATCAGTATGTATAGGTGGCTTGCAATTGCTCCAGGAATTTAAAAAAACAACTTTGTATAGACATTTGCCTAAAACTATAGAAAGTCTTTGAAATGACTGTGCTGCTTGTAGGCCCATTTTCAAGAACAGCAAATGGCAAAGACTGGGTTGATGTAGTTGAGAGAATCTGACTATGAACAGTTTTAAGACAACTGTCATTAGGCTGAGCTAACCAACAGCAAGAAAAACATGGAAGCTGAACAGTATATATGTAATATTAGTAAGCTTACATACACCTTTCTGTGTCTACCAGGGCAGACACCAATGCAGATCTGAATGCTAGAACAGGCTGCCATAATTCACCACTATTGCCTTCTTTTTTCTTTTTAGTAAGTTCTTATTTTAAAGAAAAACTGAGGTTAGAATGATCAACTGTTAGTCTGAAATATACCAGGGTACCTTCTCTGTAACAGAAAAAGATATGTAACAGAAAAAGATATGTAACAGACCCTCTCAGCAGGCTGGTAGTCTAGACAGCAACATCTGAAACTCAGTAGTCAGATTTAAGAGTTAAATTTTAATTACCTCATTATTCCTCAAAGCTATGGGACTGAAAACACTTTATTGCAGCCCAAAGACCAATTCCCTCCACACAACTTCTAGACAGAATCAAATCAATGCTGATAAGAGCTGCCCAGGTGTCTATACAAGGCTCCCTGATTTTTTTCACATCAAATTTTGGAGAAGGCACATAGATATTTTAACTTTAGTTATTCCAATCCCTGTTGAAAATGAGATAAAAATCTTGTCTCACATATGACTGCCCCCATACTACCTTGTGGGGTTGAAAAGACAGAGGAGTTTGTTTTCTCTTTGACAGAAAGCTTCCCCATCTAATTTTCAGCATTAGTGGTTTTCTACCCATAAACCACATTCATCCAAGTGGTAGACAAGTTAGTGGGTTTGCTAAAGTGCTAGCTTCCAACAGCTTATGACAGGAAAATAGACACAACCTGCATTCCAAAGGAAAAAAAAAAAAGTTAAAATGCTAAATAAACATTTCACCTTGTATGAGCAAAATAGTAGACAGAAGATACTATACTGTAGGGATACAGTTAAGAGACTGTTTGCTTTGTATGGCAAGGGAAAGGCTGTCTAAGTCTACCACAGCTAAAGCTGGTGCTAAACCCCCTTAGCTCCTGAGAGGATGACAGGTACCCAGCCTCCTGCTGAAGCAGTTGGCTGTCCCAGGGTACCCTCAGCCCCATGGGCTGGAGGGACACCCAGCATCTTGAAGGCAAGGGAAAGGCTCTACCCTGGATGACTTTAGAGACCAAAAGTAGTTACTGCTTATAGGGTACAGGACTAACTGTGATGCAGGTGAAGAGCATGGAAGAGGTGGACTTGCCTTACTAAACTCCATTTCACACCATTTTCATGGATGAGTAACTATTTGCTGTATGCATGGATGTTTAAGTTTCAGCAACCAGAACAGGATCCAAAGACAGCTCCCAAAACTATACAAGACCACTAGCATTCCATAACATGGTCCACAGAACCCTGTTAAGCAGAAAAATTTAGTCTTCGCTGTTATAAATTTGTTAAGTGTTACAGGGATATTAAGATAGAGAAGACTGATACTGGTCCATTAGCTTCAAGTGATGGAGCACAGATGAGAGGTGGTATCAAGTTCTGTTAACATGCAATTGTAAGTCATAGTCATACATCGTTTCTATTGTTGTTACAAGTTTTATTGCTGTTGCTTATTCCCAACATCATTTGCCCTTGTCCATTTACCTGAGTAGACACCTTATTAATATTATTTAAATGGGTAGTTAACAGGCACATAAACCATTACATTACAGTGCACATCCAAGTCTCTGCCATGTGGAGCAGACAGACAGCATTTTAATCCGAGCAATGCCAGAGCTTTGCTCCCATTACCACAGAGAAGTATAAAAGAATTTAAGGCATATGTGACCTGCTGCTTTCAAAGTAACAGTGAGGCTAGAGGGATCACACAAACAGCTTAGCTTCAATTACTATTTCATGTTAATACTTGTTTCTTTTGCGATATAAAATTGAAATGCAGTATAAAAATACATCTTTTCACAGGGTCCAATAGTGCCGAGTGCAATTTCAGTATTTCAGTGCTGTGAGGTACATGAAGAGTGCAAATTCTGCTCGAGTTTCTTCAGGATACCGTAGTCAGTAGAAGAGAGACTAATCTTTTTCTCTTGCTTCCTAAGGCAGGCTGCATCTTCAGTTTAAACAGTTTTTCTTAACCTCTCCCGTGAGACATATTATCCAGAGGTGTTACTAATACCCTGATTCCCCTGACTGCAGCGGTAGTTAATGGGACACCATGATTGGAACACTCCTTCAATACACTTTTTACATCCGAGACACAACTTCAGCTTGGTTTTCATAGATATGTTGATCCTTTTTGACTTGTTGCTTTTCCTCCTCATCAAGCTGGGCTTCAACCTCATTTGGATCGGTATAGGTATAAAAATAAGCCATGAAAGCAAAAATGATGCAAACTGCCAACAGCAAGGCAGCAAACAGCACATACTCTGCCCACTGCAAAAATAAAACCAACATAAAATATGTAATTTATCCAATGTTAGTTCCCCAAAAGAGCTGCACCATTTTACTGTCTGCTAGAAATGAAGTTAATTCACTGTGAAACTGAGCATACAAAACAAGTATCATATCACTTGAAGTGCCAAGCATTAAATATATATAATACATACTAAAGCAACTCAGAACTGAAGCCTTTTCAGCAGTTCTGTCTTCACTGAAATTGCAGAAGTTCTGTGAATGCTGAGAAGTTCTACAATATCCTCTTCCTGCAGGGGGTATTCATGGGAATGGACACCAAAAGACTGAAAACTCAGCCCCTCCTTTTAGTTGAATAATCTCATTTTAAAGCAGGCTGGCAGTGACCCTGCTTCCACTTAGGTCAGCAGTAAAAAACTTGCACCTAACCACAAATCTGAGTGGAGTTGAAGACAAGGAACTCTGGTTTCAAAGTGCTACCTCCACCTAAAAAGCCTCAACAGCTCTTTCATGTTCTTCCTGTTTTTCAGCTGAAACCAAGGCTGCCAGACCCATTTACTTAAACAACAGGCTTTTCCCTCTTTCGGATATCCCTTTTGGTTCACTAGGAAGTGACACTGGCAGCCTGAGAAAGTCTTGTCCAAGTGCTCTTCCCTTGGTAAGCCCCAGCTTTCAAACCCCAAAGAGGTTTGAAACCAACAAAGCTGGAAGATGGGCTATGGCAAGACTGAGGTATGCAGGTGAAAGTTCATTAGTTATGAACAGTCTTGGTAGGCTTTAATCTAGAATTTTAGCCCAGAAGTTCACAGCCTTTCGCCACCATGAGAAACAATTTATTTTAGAGATGCTAGAAACTGCTACTTGCAAGCAAAGGTGCCTGACAGAACAAGAGCTAAGAGCAGCAAGCAAGAAAAAGAGGTAGAAACCTTTGCTGAAGTATCTGTTAGAGTTGTTTAGAGTTTTTGGGGGAAGTGCTGGGGAAGAAATTCAATAGAAACTTTAGAAGAGGCTATAGGAGACAAAGTACCACTCTGTTGCTGCAGTCTTCTACACTGGTTTTAAGCAAAATCACTAGTAAGTTTCTTGGGAAAAAAACTTACAACTCTTATAAGTTAAAAAAAAAAAAGCTTATAACTCTGTTACTTATATACTGTAATAAGACTATTCAGTCAAGCACTCATTCTACAACTGTTACACTCTTGTAGCTAACACTAACCTCCTGTATTCCAATTATAAATGCAAATCCACCATAATTCTCATGTTCAAAAGTTGTGGTTGAAGATTACCAGCCATGACTCTCACCTGGACTAAACCCTTCTCATAATGTAATATAATAGTGTGCCAGTTGTTTGTGTGCTTACCTGCTCACCGAGTTTGGATGCTCCAGCCACAATAAGGACAATTATGTTACCAACAGCCACCGTCAGCAGCCATCCTGCCTGCAGCACCGCCTTCATGTTAGACGGGGCCTATAGAAGTAAGACCCGAGGTTTTAGTCACATGTCGCCATCATGTACTTTCTAATGTTTACTGCAGTCTTTGCATTATAGTAGACACTGGTTCTTCTGGGGGAGGAGAATTTCTTGGAGTTTTTTTGTTTGGTTGGCTTGGGGTTTTGTAGGAGTTTTTATTTTTGTTTTATTTTTTATTAAAAGTTGCTAGAGAACTAAAACACACCCGGAAAAGGGTTTGAGGAGCCAGAGATTATTGGTACTAGCTATAAGCACTTTGTACACACTGAGTAACTAACAAGCACATTTTATATCTCAAACAAAGGTATACATCACTGCCTAGCAAGCCATGTGTTACAGTGTTCCCATCATGGCAGTTTGGACTCAGAATTAAGGGAAGAAATACACACAGTTAAAACTGGTGTTGGAAGACAAGGAATTAAGAGTGTATAATTCAACTGCTGCCAAAGACTGTGTGAAGGAAACTGGTATGGAGATAACGTGTCAGTACTCATTCAAGTACTCTCCAGTTTGGTTTTACAGCAGCAGTACAGTTCCAGTTCTTTTCAATGGAAAGTCAACATGTGAAAAGAATATCTGGGGACTAGAAGTCAAGTCTTCAAATGATGTAATTCAGTATATCTTTATGGAAAACACTGAATGCTAGTGGAAGAAGGCCAACTTGCATCAGCCGATAGTCCTGCTAAAAGCTCTAAAGGACATAACTGCAACTGCTGAACCCAGGACACTGTTCAAACAAAGCAGCTATGCAGAACTACCACCTAAAACCAACATAGCATAGATGATCTTTGTTTGTATTGATTCTTAGGAAAGTAAGAGTTCTGAAGAGTGAAATCTACCTGTGAGTATGAAAACTCCAGCCCAGTGACAGAGAAGACTACTTCGGCACATGTAAGAATAAAATACTGAGGGATCTGCCAAGCCATATGGACTGTATTGGGTGCTATATCTTCAGAATACAATATGCCAAGGTTATCACTAGTGCACTGGAAATTAAAATAGCACATTACAAACATACATACATACAAACATACAAAGTGAAAGTCTGTATACTAAAGGCACTCTAGGCAGTTCTGTATCAACTAGTTCTAGATCATCTAGCAATTCTGTACCAACTCACCACCTAGTGGAAGGTGTCCCTGCGTGTGGCAAAGGGACTGGGACTAGATGATCTTTAATGTCAGTTCCAACCCCTACCGTTCTACAATTCTACAGTCTCTAGAAACATAAATACACAAAGCTCTAGGTAATAAATACTATATACAAAGTACTGCATACCTGGTTATAAAGTAGTAGCTATTTTGCGTAAGACCTCATGCAAAACCTTAGTGTCTAAAGATTTCAGGTTAGTAATCAGGAACATGAATTCTTGCACTATATCATTATCATACCCATAATTATTCTTATAGTTAACAATGATTTTGTGTTCTGTTTAATATAGCAGAACTCTAGCATATGTAAAATTAAGGGCAAGAAGGATAATTCTACATGTGGGTTTTGGTTTAGGTTTTTTTTAAAAAGGAAATAATGACACAAAACAATTTTGTATTGTACATCCAACAGCACTGGCAGCTCACCTCATTAACTATAATAGTATAGGCACTGCCAAATCCAAAAGCCTTCGAAGTAACTGAACAAGTGGTTGAATTTGTAGTAGCTTTAATTTTATCTTTTCTGAAAAATAAAAACCACATTACAGACCACAGGTATATACAATTGTGTGTACCATTAAAATGAAAATAGTTTTATGTCCTTTCCCCAGGCACAAGTGGTTAGACTACAGTAAAGGAAAATGCTTACCTTCCTCCTGAAAAGGAAGAATAATTACTGGCAGAAAGAGACATTACTGTTCCAAAAGAAGTGTCTTCCATAGTGATGTTGACATCATCAGGCAAATTGTTTATGAACCTTTAAAATGCAAGAGTGATGAAATACTCAACAAAATATGCACAAGTCAAAGAACAAAGGTTTTACTCTTAGTTATATAGTAGCAGAACAACAAGCATCAAGTCTTCCCCTTTCATTTTTCTCAGAGTTCTTTTGAAAGCATTAAAGTGTGGCTACTGCAGCTAATGCAAAAAGCAAGATAGACCCACATCAGCCTACTACTTGTTTAGGAGGACATCAAAAGAAAGCCTCTATTACAATCAGTAATAAACATATCTGCAAATGGAAGATGCAGGAAAAAAAGCAAAGAAATAGTAGGATATTTCTTACCCAAGAATAAAAAGGAGGTGCTTCTTGCCTACCAAAACATGTCTAGACAATGAGGCAAAACATACAATTTAAAGTTTAACTAAATTGTACCCAGAGTAGATGTGCAAGATAGCTTAGATGAATTGTGCCCCAAAAGTTCCTATACCCCCTACACATTGAGCAAAGTGTTAAGAAAGTTGAGAGCTCCTACAGTACAGAAAATTACGTTGACCAAGAAGAGTCCACCCAAGAGGCTGACTGAAGAGACAGTCACACTATTGCCAAAACTTAAGAGCAAAACAAACTCTACCTGATGAGATTATTTCCTTCTTCTGGTTTTGATGTGACATTGTCAAACAGCTGGTGGAAGAAACCATTATCAAGATGCTTTGTTGGCATCAGTGAACGGCTTAAATATGCACTATTACATAGCAGTGAGAATTAACAGAAGCTTCAGAGCAAGACTCCAGATCTCTTTTAGGATCCTACTAGGATATATATCTACTAGGAAACACTGTATGACTACACATTAAAGTCTCAGTGAAAGAAGGGTAATCATCAAGGTAAATATTTAAGCTGGTAATTTTTAAACTTTTTTTTAATACAAAAATATCTTGCCTTTCTCTCTACAGCTCACCAGTCTCACTGGTACAGCAGCGAAGGGGAGAGAGAAAAGACAAAAGGCAAAAGCTACCCAGAGTTTATCCTTTCAGCTTCACTCATTCCACACAGAAAGCTGTCAAAGCATTAATGTGTATCTTTGGAATTAAGCAGACTTACCCATCTAGCAATAATTTCTGTCGCAGTAGTTTTAATTTCAAGAGTGTGACGATTTTGCCCTGGGAACTTGATAACTTCATATTTAGTTTTGTTTCCAGAAGTTATGTTTACTGCTTGCAACTGAGAAGTTTCAAATGTCATGTAGCCAGTCTACAACAACAAATGAATTGTGGTGAATTTCCATACAACTGCAGACTTGTCTACACTTTCGAGGGACAATTACAGACTTCAGGGCATCACAAGTTTACACGTGTATTACTTCTGAAGCACCACAGACTGTGAGCATCTCCTAACTTTCATTTTAGTTAGGTTTTCTGCATCAAGCACTAATTTCATTTGATCATTATTTTCTTTTATTGATTTCTTTCATTACACAAGCTTCAAAGTAATATGAGCTTCCCAAAAGCATCATGGAATAGCTGTTAGATTTTCCTGTGTATTTTTTGCTCCAGATAATTCAGGTTTACCACCAAGTAAAATTCTGTTTAGCTACAGAGGCAGCAATACTGTCTGTTATGATGCAGCATTTTCCAAACAGCAGCACCTCCTAAGAGATGCAAATGCAAGATGTATCTTTATGGTTTTGAACATAATAGCAATGACTATTACCAAGACATGTTTTAAATATTTGAAATACATTTCATCAGCATAAAATACTTCAAACAGTCAGCAGATGGTGAGTATTGTGCATCACTTCTTCTGAGGTTCTATTTATATCTTTGTCATCTCCCATTTCAATTATTAAACTGTTGTTCCTTCAATCCACAGGTTTTACCTTTTTTCTAATTCATCTCCTCATCCCATAGTGGGGGGAGAGGCAGTGAGCAAGCATCTGCATGGTACTTAGTTGGTGGCTGGGGTTAAACCAGTGATACCTATAGTAGTAAGTGGAGCATTTTACACCCTTCCTTTTCAGAGATGCACCACAGTTAATACAGATTCCACATCAGTATACAATTTGGGTGCCTTTATTTTCTTCACAGCTTAGTTTCTATGTGATGCAAATTTGGAAGAGGATGTAATAGGTTTTCTCTTCTTCTATGGAAACAGGCTATCAGCAAATACCCTTCCTAACATTCATTTTTAATAACGTCTGTCAGCTCCATCACATTTTGTTGACAATAGGATTATGAAGGTTTTGCTGTAGTAGAACCTAGAAAGGTTCTTTGACAGCAAAATCTGAAGCTTATATATAATGTAGCCACACAAAGTCTCCCTGTTCAAGTAAGCGGTCACTCACAGTAGGAGCAGTGACTTACTAGAGCTTAATGGACTTTTACTAAAGAAAGGGGTGTTCCTGCTCTTAAGAAGTGGCACCTTTATAGCAAGGGTGAAATTTTCAGTTATTTCAAAATCACTAGTAAGTTTCTTGGAAAAAAAACTCTGGCCAAGTACTACTTAGAATAATGCTATAGCCACAATCTCTTCACAATCTTTACAATGAATAGATAAACCCCCCAAGAAAACAAACAATTTTGAACCATGAGTTAAGAACCACGAGTTAAGAACCACTTTGACTTACTCCATTAGTTCTTTTGTTGTTTGTTTTTTTTTTTTTTTTTTTTTTAATTTTTTTTTTACCTTTTCCCTTTTTTTTTTTACT
>NDXB01021377.1:62723-94135 GCA_002631895.1 Agapornis roseicollis
TTGTTTTGTTTTTTTTTTTTTTTTTAACTTGCTATTCACCATTTCCCCTTACTTACTGACTCCATAGATGTTACAGTCACATTCTGAAGCTGAGGTTCAAACCGAACTATTACATTATCTGTACCTAGGTTTATTACTTTGATTTGGGATTGCCCAGCTGCAGGGAAAACTGGAAGAGTTTTCTGTAGGACAGAAAAAAAAAAGAAAAATCAGTGCCTCATCCAAAGTCACATAGAAAAAAGTACTATAATGACTGTGATCTGAATAACCTCATGATGAAGATAAGCATCTGCCTGATGATCTGTGATTGTCAGAGGGATGCAACTTGAATAATGGGATTTGTAACTGGTCTCAAGCTCCCTTATGGCTGCTTCAGGAAAAAACTCTCTCATCTACAATAACGCCTTCATGGCCAGATGTGGTTCCTATTATGTCCTGCAGCCTGCTGCCACTACCAGGCCATTCTGCTGTTCAAGGAGTAAGTTTTTCCCACATTCTACAACTGCCTGCGTTCCTGAATTTCTTTGTATTGTGTTCCAAAGCATTTCCCCCTAGCCCTCATGCTGCTGAACTGGACGGAAGCATGTACAAACACTGTCTGGTGTGATAGCCCAGAGAAACTGAACTTTTGGAGGTTCAGTTTCCACCAGATCTAAAAGTAAATAGCTCCTGCTCATGCAGAGCATCAAGTGCTGTGTCTCAACTTTTCCTCCCTTTCCATACTTTTGTTTGCTCCAGTCTCTTTAGGTACAACACACAAAAGTAACAGGTCCATCTTTACCTTTCTGCAGGAGATTCTTGTGCATCAGTAGGGAGTTACCAGCTTTGATGAAGCTCCTGGTCAACACCAGTACATGTGTGTGCACCACTCTGGCCTTCTTAACAGGGTGGCAAGGAAGACAGCTTGGATGTGTCTACACCATTTGAAGGCCAGACCCTTTACTTCCAACTTCAAGAGGAAGAGTTGAATATAAAGCTTGTTTTGCTGCTGCACACAGGCCTTATGGAGAAAATTCCTCATTCTAACTGAAGTTATTTAAGAATTGAGCATCTAGCCTTGAAAATGCATGAGAACAGGCAGGCACCTCTAGCTAGCCATCTGGATCTTGGATTGCAATGGATTTCCTCCCAGAGGTGTCCCAGCTACAGGGGAAACCTTCATCTGATTCAGCCATGACAGCTTTCTTTGCAGCAAGGAAAGTTAGGTGTGATGAGTCCTGCCTTCAGCAGGTGTCATCTTTGCCTGTGCTATGTTGATACTTTCCAGACTAGCACACTTCATCACCAGTCTAAATATGAGAAGAATCAGAGATACAAAGCAGCCCCCTGGTAGGGGGATTTTCAGCTCGTTTTCAGATTTTAGTATCAGTTTACAGACCCGAGGTTACCTTTAACGCATGATTTATGTTAATGACAGATGATGGATTGTGTTAGTTGTATTATGCTAGTCACATATTGCAATATACTGTAATATTTCCCCTTCCTCTACTTCTGTGCTCTTATGCTTGGTTCTGAATTATGGAGTCTTGGCTCATTTTCCTTTAAACACACTTCTTTTTGTATTAAGTAAATATTAGTAGCAAATACTTTCATATGGCTGAACTTACATCTATTTGTACTTGCACAAGGGCAGCAGCAACAAAAGCCAAAGATGCAAGGAACATACCAACAGTGATCTTCCTCAGAGGCCTAGTATAACAAAACACATGAGTTAAGACATTAACTCAATGCTTCAGCAGTTGTCTTTTTTAGCACAGAGGGGAAACTCAAATGGCCACAAATAGCAGGTTATCATCATAGAATCGCTAGGGTTGGAAAGGGCCTTAAGATCATCTAGTTCCAACCCCCCTGCCATAAGCAGGGACACCCCACACTAAACCATGCCACCCAAGGCTTCATCCAATCTGGCCTTGAACACTGCCAGGGATGGGGCACTCACAACCTCCCTGGGCAACCCATTCCAGCATCTCACCACCCTCACAGGAAAGAATTTCTTCCTTATATCCAATCTAAACCTCTCCTGTTTAAGTTTGAACCCGTTACCCCTTGTCCTGTCACTACAGTCCCTAATGAAGAGTCCCTCCCCAGCATCCCTATAGGCCCCCTTCAGATACTGGAAGGCTGCTATGAGGTCTCCATGCAGCCTTCTCTTCCCCAGGCTGAACAGCCCCAACTCATTATTTGAAGGGCTGGTGTTGTTATAGGAAGTGTTCTACTAAGCTGGGAACCTCTCAATTCCTAGTTACACTACCAGGAAATACATCTTTCCAGCAGCATCTTAACCTGTTACTCTGCATCTACTGGACTCAAACATTGACTGAACATAATTATTAGGTTGCTGGAAAAGTCTGAGCTGCAGGAAGAGAAAACCCAATCCAGTACATTTGTTAGCTTGAAAACAATGACAAAGGCAAGAAGGTACGTCTTTTTAAAAAAAGGATAGCAACTTGTGTCTATGTTACTATGCTTAAAATATTGAACAGAAGTAGTCAGGGAAATGCAATGTTGAATTAGGTGAATTCTATTCATATTCAGGTAAGCTGTAAGGTAAGTTCAAGGTAGATAGTTGATTTACAGCATCATTTGTCAAATGTAGAGTGTTCACAAATGAATGACAGCGTTCCCAGCACAACACCCCTCCTCCCCCCAAATTTTTTGTAATAGATGAAAAGACACCATTACATCTTAGCCCTATAAAAACTGTTTTAAGAACTGTGTTCTCCTCTGCCTCCCTAACTTGCAAATGCTAGCAACTTCATGACCAACATTAGATATAACGTGCCATGCCCTAGAAGTTGCACCTAGAAGTATCCACTGAGCCAGACTCCTCAATAGGGCTGAAGATGAAATGTCTTCTTCTGGACTTAAAACTACCCGAGACACGACACATGCTAAGGACATGTGTTGCATTCCTACTTCTTGTACTTTGGCAGAGAGAAGAGGTAGTCACAGGGGAAGCGGAAAACTAAAGAGTGTCTCTCTTGCAATCAAAACATTCTGCCCTTAACTGGAAATCCCTTAACTGCAAGATATTCTTACTTTACTGTTTGATTCTCTCCCTCTAGTCTCCAGTGCCTGTACGCACAACGTCTATATCTTTCAGGTTTCATTTCTTCAAAATATTAACACCACTTCATATGCACTTTAGCTGAATACTTGCTCTTGTTACATTAGGGCTGGAAGAGCAGTTTTAAAGAAATCGCTAAGGTGAACCCCTGTTGAAGTTGGGTAAGAACATCAACTTACGTAAAATTGATCTTGCATTTCTTGATTAAAGGATAAATCACAGCATCTACAACTGGGACCATTACTATAATCAGTATTGGATTCACAGTCTGTTGAAGATAAACATGAGAAGGGAAAAAAAATTAAGTACTTTTCAAAGTTCCTTTTAAATTTAGGGCAATTAAAAATACTTATCTTTGTGAAGTACTTAAAACCGGCAGACCGAAGATTACTGCACCTGCATTTGGTCTGGCTGAATCTGAATGGATCCCTGATGGAAAAAAAAAAAGTTTTTAATATTATGACAAAAAATAAAACTGACCTGAAAAGTAAAATTTAAGAAAAAAAAAAAAAGTAATAAAAGTAACCTACAAAATTCCCATCCATTGTTGTGGCTTGCAGTGTCCATCTTGACCCCTTAACAAAAGAAGAGAATGTTAAATGCCACAGGTAAATCTTGAAAAGTTCTTCTTGAATTATTTCATTATTATTGGGGAAGACATGCAATACAACAAAGAAATCAAGCTAGCTTGCTACAGCAGTGTTCTTATTCTGCAGTGTAAACGTTTGCATACAGTGATCCTCGGGGTCTATTCCACTTCAGTTCCTGATTTCATGAAATGGAGTGATTACCTGGAGAGACTTCAGAGACATCCTTCACCGAGTCCTGCAGTGTGCTGTGCACAGAGGTCATCCGACTGCCTTTGTGCCAACTGCCCAAGAACCCCATGCTACTGACATGTCCATCCTTCCCTTACACAGCCCAGCAGAGAGCGCCAAGCCAGGGGGCTGGACCTGCCCTGAGCCTGCTGCCCAGAAAACATGCCTATAGCCAGGTCAAGCTGGGCTGAGTTTCAGCTTGAGCCCAGGGGGAGACAGGAACATTCAGCACTGCATCTGTAGCAAGAGCATTTAACCACCCACAATGTAGCACTGAGAGATACAGGTCATTACTCATGCAATGAGTATTTATCTATGAATTTCATAGCAGGCTTGCCTTTTTGTAATAGGTCACATGGGTAGTTATAGCTCACTGGAACTAGACTAAAGCAGCACAATCTAGGCAGTCTGGACCAAACTTCCTTGCAGTCTGCCTTGCATAAAGCTCTCAGCCCCTCATTCAGAGAGCACCTTCCTAAATCTATAGTTCAATACTTAAATACGGAAGACTACTTTGATGAGTCTTAAGCATTCAGTCCACCAAGTGAATGGGAGTTGTAGGTTTGTACTTCTGCTTGAAGGTGGAAGGTATTTATAATAAATTTGAGTGGTTTTAAGCAAACTGGCATCCAAGTCATTTCAGCCCTGAATCTCCAGAGCATTTATACTACAACCGTACATTTCACCTCCCAGCTGATAGTGGAAGAAACATTAGAACTAAGAAAGCTTTAAATTACTGTTTCACTTTCTGAGTCCTGTCTGATAGAAGATTTGGAGAAGCCTCAGTCACTGCATCAGTCTTGGGCATAGCCAGATAAACTGAGTTTCTTTGCCTGTCTGCAGAACATTCTGTACTAACAGGATTCAGCAACTACCACTTCATATTAGAACCAGGTTAAAGAATTTGCCAATAGTTATTTTCCACCATCCCATAGATATCTTTTATGTCTGGTGACCTCAGAGTACACAGAATGACATGGTACAGCTCTATTCGCCAAGCCAAACAATTTCTCCTTTACCTGCTGGTCAAAAAGTGCCCAGAACATGGGGAGAGGGATGTAAAGGAAAAGCACCTTCAACACCATCTTAGTCTGAGCAATCAGCCGTTTCTGCAGCAAATGAGAATTACACAAGAGGAATTGGTCAAGAAAAACACAAGAGACAAGAGCTGCAAACTGCTAGTAGCAGCACAGCAACGGGTAAAGAGGTAAATACACATCCTGTTATGTTTCTCCATGTTCTAAACTTTGTGTTACTTCGTGATTACTTCTGCTTTCTTGTGAACAACACAAGGTCTGCAGTGGATGTGGGAAGGGCTGCTGGTTAAAGGTGACACAGATGTCAGAGGCCTGTGCCTCTTGGCACGTGCACTGATGGCAGCATGAGATTAAGCACTTGCTGCTGTGTTATTTTATTTAGGCAACAGGTGTCTGAACAACAGGTGACTGAGGAACACATTTCACACATGAAAAATGTATATAGGCAAAAGGAAAAGAAAGGGACAAGCACAGGTTTATACTGCTACTGGCAACAGGGCAGGGTAGGTAGGAGGCAAGGGATGTGGTTGGGGACCATGGGATGCAAGGCTTTGAGAGTCATGGTAAGGAGCTTATACTGAGGCCAGGGGAATGCAGCGTTTATTTGTTTATTCTGAAATTCATAAGCATACCCTCACAGTTTGATCCCAAGTGTTATGGCCCTGCACATTAACCGTGATAATCAACACCATGCCCATTTTTCCCTTCTGCAGTCATTCAACCAGCATATTTTCACCTGAAGCCAGTTTACTGAGAGAAACAAAGTTGGCAAGGTAATCCTTGCTATTTTACCAACTCAAAAATTAATTTGTGCTTGTATTTGTTCAACAAAGGAAATAGTCTCTTCCTCATGTCCCTTGGATTTCCCTGAGCAGCCAGTGATCACAGGGATAACCAACTCACACAGCTCTACTTTCTTCCACAAGAGCTGGAGTGATCACCTACAATCCCAGGGAAGCACCAAACTATTAACTTATAAATGATCGAGCAGCTATTTGCAATGGATCAGAGCAAAGAGAAGCGAAGCTGAGGGTCAAAGGATGTCACAGCACAGGAGTGCTCATGCAATACTTACATCATATTTCTCACTCGCCCAGTCTAGCCAGTGCTCTCTCTTGGGGAACTCCTTGCTGCGATGCTGGAACCGGTTTCTGATTGCAAACTGCAGAGACAGAGTTTTGTTTAATGGTGTTACAAGTATCTATATGGTGTTTTGTCATTAAAGATGACACTCCTGCTTCCAGTGTTTAGAGGGTTTTAAAGGTGACATAGGCCTGTTAATTGCTCTAAGTATTGAAGAGAATATTGCATTTAAGGCCTCGTACTGCATATCCAGTGGAATGTGCAGCTGGGATTAGGTGAACCAAACAGCTCAGTAATATCTGTCAACACAGGCTGCTGTTAAGAACTTGAAGACCTGCCTACTTCAGACTTACTTACATAGAACAGTAAGTAGGAAGTCATATCCACATTTTCACAGCTGAATGGCTTTCAGAGTATATTTCACTATGAGAAACTGCATCTTTTAGATACAGACTTCTCATACCTTTACATTGAATATACACAAATAGAGTCCTGAAGAACTCCTAAGTCTTTCTGCATAGAATAACATGAGAGGCTGAGCAGGGCCTCAGGGGTAGGACTTTAAGCAGTGGCCAAAGTCACCTACAGATATTTAAGTATGACAGTAAGAGAAGCTAAATAACAAACTGGCAGATGTGTACAGAGAATGAAGCCCATAAGTGAGAAGTCTTGAGGTACTGCAAAACTTGGGACATGCAGATTTAGCTCCCTTCCTTGTAGGCTTGCACTGACACATAACCCTGCCATCCTCCCTAATATAGTGGGTATCAATATGCCTCCACCTTGTAAATAGCATTCTTTTCATAAGCAATACATTTTTGCTGATAAGATAAACGTTGTAGCTCTGCTGTTGAGTCAGGTCAAGGTATGTTTATCTCTTACTACAGGGCTGTATAAAGGTGCACAAATGAGGAAGGAATGGTTCCCAGAAGTTGGGATAAGCTTTTACATATCACTGACATCTTACTTTGTTTTCTTTGGGTTTAAATTAACATATAAATCAAGATACAGATAAATAAAAGGGCAGTCTAAATCGGTCAATAAGAAGCCTTCCATAAAATAATAGTAAAAAAATGGGTAAGAAATCTTTCTCGAGAGTATGACAGATTGCTGAACAGTTTCAAAAACTGCTGCCAGGATTTTGGGTAATAAAAGCAATACTTACTCCAATGCATTTGAAAACTTGAATCATTACATTTCCTTGAGGCTGAACTTTTTTGTACATTCCGCTTCCAATTACAAACACAACTACAATACACAAACCAAAACCAACTCAGGATTAATTGGAAATGGCGTCAATTAATTTGGTATGGAAACCATAACAGTTAAGAGGTTTAAGGCTGACTCCCACCCTGATTTAAGAGCAATGAAATTGCCTACTGGCATGTTATAATGCAGTAAAACAAATCAAATCAACACCAGCAGATTGCTTCTATTTAAAGACAAACTTCTAAATCTGGAAACTCATAGGGTAAGTCCTCAGTGAGACATTAGCTTACTTGAGGTGCTGTCAAAACAAGGACCACTTAGGATCTTGGCTCTAGCCTTGCTGTACCAGATTAGGACAGCTTTATGGGCTCCTCCCTTTCAGGAGTCCAGGATGCCGCAGCTCGTGTCACGCAGGGACACGTGAGGCTCTCCCTGATCTGCAGCACTCACCAAGGTGTCCTCAGCTCCCACACCCAGTACATTCCCCAGCCTCACCCTCCCATGTGCAGGGCAGAACAGTGTCCAACCCCCACAGCCACCACCAGCCCTGTGTTGGGCAAGATGGGGTCATCAGGAGTTGGAGGCCCACCCTATGTGGGCACCTGCTCAGGACCATGAAGGACCATTACTCCAAGATTATATCTATAACTGAAGGAGCAATATGGAAACAGTTCCACTTACCCAAGGAGATAGCCATGAGGGCAGCAGGGACTCCAAAAGCTAGTGGGTAACACCGCTGTTTGCTATGAATGCCACAAGTTTGAGCTGAAGTGCAAAGTAACATTAAATAACAATCCCAGTCAGCGCTGCCAGTATTTTACAGAGGGTTTGTGTTCTTTGCATTTTGGATTAACTTGGAAGCAGGAGGAGAGGAGTTTCTACTGACAATATTGACAAAGCGAATGATCAGTGTCCAATTTATCTTTCATTACAGAAAAGGGGAATTTTGTGTCAGAAGCATAATAATCACAGACTGTCTGAGGTTGGAAGGGACCTTTGGAGATCAACTGGTTTAAACCCCCTGCTCAAGCGGGGCCACCTGGAACTGGTTGCCCATGACCATGTCCAGGCTGGTTTTGAGTACCACACCAAGGATGGAGGATCTACCACCTCTCTGGGCAACCTGTGCCAGTGCTCAGTTACCCCACACAGTGAAAAAGTGTTTCCTGATGTTCAGAGGGAACCTCCTGTGTTTTAGATTGTGCCCATTGCCTCTGGTCCTGTCACTGGGCACCTCTGAGTAGAACCTGGCTGTGTCCTCTTTGTACCCTCCCTTCCAGTATTTGTATACATTGTGAAATCTCCTCAAGCCTCCTCTTCTCTAAGCTGAACAATCCCAGCTCTCTCAGCCTTTCCTCATAGGAAATTTACATTTAGTTTTACACTGAGAAGTGAAGAATCCTACTAGAATGGTCAAGTGCATGCTCCTGGTGAGAAAGGAACTCGATCACAAAAATTCTGGGACAAGTTCATAAATAAATACGCAACTCTCATAATGAACGTAGCTTGTTGAAAAGATTCTCAACCACCACCCTCCACCCCACCTCAGCAGTAGTCAGTGATTTGACTTTATAAACTTCATGCATACATGCTGAAATGATACCAAGAGTTACTAGCATGGAAAAGTAAAAGACCAAACAAAACTACCATCCTTTCCCCCATATTGCTTCTAACAGGGAAATTAGAGTTTGATTTAGGGGGAAAAAAGTTAAAACAATTAGCTTACAGCCAATTAGTGTCTTGATTTAGTTGCATTGACCTTTCTGTTAAACCTTTACATGGCACAATGTTATCACGTTCCTCAGCTGCATTTGTTTGTTTTTCTAAGGTAGTTTGCACACTGTATTAGCAAGGAAGTAAAATGCATGTTGTGTCTTATGTGTACCTCCTTCCATTTTTGGGAAAGGACAGAATCTGCATTAAGCAAGTATCTAAAATGCTTCTACGCAGTCTGCTCCAGTCAAGAAATCCAAAGGCCAGAATTTTGGCCCAGTGCTTTAGGGTTATTCCAGAACCCACATGAGATTCTTTCTTTAGAGAAAAACAGTGTTCCTCAAACTCCTGCCAAGCACATCCACACAGCACCATCTGTGCCAGCTTGCCACAAAAATCCATACGCATATGGAGAAGTAAATTGTTTGCTTTGTATTTAGGATCATGCTATTCATAAGCAGAAGAGAAAATAACTTTCTTCTTTAATGATATGAAAAGATATCTTGCCACATGGATAAGTGTGTTCCCATGCACATAGATGCTTCGGTACTTTGCACGGGTGCACTTCAGAATAACCTCTACTTCCAGAGTAAAGGGCTCTCTTCCCTCTTCTCTTCTGAGCAAACAGTACAATTCTTTGTGTAATGGTTTTAAAGGCATTGGAAGAAGAGGTGCCACATTTGTACCTCCATGGAATTAAAACATGCATTAGGCATACAATTTGATGACTTCAGCATGCCCCTTCAGATCTAGTACTTCCAATCTTAAAGGCAATTCAGATCTCAGACTGGCTTGTTTCTGACAGTACCTCACCTGCGAGAAGCCAGATGACATACATATGAACTTGAAGACTATTTGCCAGATAACTCCACAGAGTCAGAGAACAGACTGTTCATTTAAACTGAAGCAGACTGCAACCCAACACTCATCCTTTACTGACACTTAACTACTTCATAAACAAATGTATAGCCTTACCTCTGAGAATTGGGGTGACTATAGTAGATATGAGACTTCCCGCATTAATGGATAAATAAAAGATAGAGAAGAATCTGGTTCTTTGTTTTTCCTACAGTAAAAACAGAGATGTTTAGAAAGTCTGAACCAGAACCACACTGACCAGCCTAGACTGAACTACCAGCAGCTGTGTTTGCATACTCCAAGATGAATACCTATCTAGCTCCTTCTTCAGCTACTCAGGAAACACTACAGTAATGCACATCTCTAAATATGTATATTATTAGAATATTGCAACAGTCAAATATTAACATTACTATGACTGAAAATGTGAAAGACAGTGTTACCTGATCATCTTCAAACTGATCTCCACCAAACGCTGATACACAAGGCTTGATCCCACCAGTACCAAGTGCAATGAGGATCAAGCCAATCATGGACAGAGCACTGAGACAACGAATTAAAAAGTAAAAGGAAAAAACATGTCATTTTGCTTTCTCATTTAAAATGCACATGAGAGACTGATTTCAAAACAGTTGAAATTCAATTACATTAATTTTAAGGCATGTTACACCACCCTTCATCAATCTGGGGAAAAAAAAAAACCCAACCCAACATGTACACAATGACTCACATGTGCACTGATACATTATCTGGAGAGCCATCCTGGTTGTGATCTGTCAAGTCACTTATGGAGCTCACAGATATGACTGCCTGCCCAATCGTATAGACAATGGACAGGGAGACTATGGTCCTGTTATATAGAGAGAAGATACATTTTTAGATATGTTAACACAATTACACACACAAATAATACAGACTTCTGCTCATTGCAAAGATACTTAATAAAGGAGCATAAGTAACAGGTAAGTCAATTTACAGACACAACTTGTCACAAGTTACCCTGTAAATCTGTCCACATACCTCACAATAATTCTTTCCTATTTTTTTATTATTAATACCCTAGCTAGCTTTGTTTAATTAAGCAAGGCAAGCTGATTCCTTTGATATCACCAGGTCGCAGGAGATATTTAAATACCTTCATTGTTTTCCTTTGAATAACAAACTTAAGAATGCCATTATCATATTTCATATATGGTGAAGTTCAAGTGAGCTACTCTTTGACACTGGATTATGATTTGCAATGATTTTAGGACTGTACAAACATTATTTTAATATATTTTAGCTGCAAGGAATAATAAAAAAAATAAATTTAAAGTCTCCTTTAAACATGGAAAGTCCCCCAAAATACTGCTGTGAGAAACAACTCTATTACTCCATGCTCTCAGTTGTAAGTGTACTGACATCTTGAAACTCAGGTCAGAGAGCAGTGCTGAAGCATACAGGGTGCAGGGTTTCAGCCTGATTTTCCTCTGCTAGGAGGAGCCCAGGGAAATATTACAGCACACCAACCCTTACCCCCATGCCTTTAAGGGTCTATTCCTCTTTCTTATATGTAAGAACATGTTCAGTTTTAACTTTGTTGGAGCTTAAGTACATGACTATAGTTAAATCTGTGTTCATCCACTTCCTTGATTGTGGCTCTACAGACCCAGGTTTCCAGTTTAGAGGAAAAAAAGGATAAAAAAGGATGCAGTGATATGAAATTATTTAAAACTCTAGTTTGCCATCCCAAACCCAGTGCAGCCCATGACAATGAAGGCCAAGGCTCAAGAACCAAGAGCAATCCAAATCTATTTGACAAAGTTAAGAGACCCTCACAGCAAGCTTGGAGCACCCTGATACTAGAGGGACAGAGGAAGCATCACCCACACCATGAGTATCACACACAGGTAAGAAGATCAAATTCTTCCCATTTTAGAACAAGGTTTCTTTGACTTTAAATGCTCTTCCTTTTGTAGAGATTTTTAGCTTGCTAAAGTGGGGCAACAGTGAATCTGCCATTTATTGGAATTCAGTGGATAAATTTGATGGTTTGTTTTGTTTCTAGTAGTACTTCCATATAATTACTTTAATTGCTTAACAAGTCAGGCGAAAGTTTTCAATTGAAGTTAAATCTGAGCTGACCAGGAGAGAAATCTGAGTTATTCGCAAGGCTCATGGCCATGCTGTGAAGACAACACTTACACAATTGGCACTCAAAGATGGTAGCCAAGTAAAATAATGTGATTTCCACACTATTTTCCCCAAGAACTTCATATTTAACAATATGTTGTCAGGTTCCAGCATGCTCCTTGGCAGACACTGCATAAAATACAGACTGCGGAAGGTTTGAGACTCTCCTATAAGAGTGTTTAAGAGTGCTTTGGTGGCCTCCTCTTTCCCTTGTCATTATAGACTTTTTGGTTTTGAACAAATTATCACTTAAGCCTTCCTCATGGCACCTTTCTGTATTTTAGGGCATTTATACATTAAAGCCATGTTTTTCCAAAAGCATGGTTTCTTTCTTATCAAGCTTAGAGTTCTGGTTTTAAGCCCTCAGCCATCCTACCAACCTCCTGTTAAGGCTCTGGTTAGGAGAGGCTTACAGCTGTAGCACCGGTATACATAAATACCAGAGGAGAAGGGATACAAGGTCTGCAAAGCTTCATCTTGCTAAAACAGGTAAAAGCCAAAATAGATTCAAGAAATAAACCACACCATCTCAGGTACTGAGCGCACAATATATTTAGGCTGCAACCTGCAAGATACCCAGCTACTTGCAATGAGTTCATCCTGATCAGACCAGCTCCAGAAAGCACCCCTTGACAGTGATTGCAGCCCTGGGCTCCCAGAGGCTGTCAACACAGCAGAATATGGTGCAGCCTTCAGCAAACTAACTGCACAGCCAGCTTCATCTCTAGTCTCTGGAAGACCTTTGACAAGTCAGCCAGCATGCCTGACTCATATCCCTCCATAAAGTCTTAATGGAGCCTTTTTTAGCAACGTAAACACTATTAGAATCATGACATTGGTAAAGGAGAGCACGATCAGGCTGTTGGAAATAATCTGTGTAAGTTTCAAAGCACTTCATTCAGAAGTGCTTTCCTGAGCAAACAGCACACATGAAAACCCAGAATTCATCATTTAAAGAAGGAATTTGAACCCGGCAAAGCCTCCCACTGAGCTGTCAAGTTAATACTGAAGTGAAAGAATATTTTAGAATATATTCAAAGTCCCATTTAATACCAGATAACACAGTATTTGACTACTTCATTGGCAACAATGAAGTGAAACAGGCGAGGCAGTCCAATGGAATTATAATCACCAGTATCTATTTCCACAGCTTAGTGAATGCTTTCCTTAATTTAGCTTAAGTTTTGTCCACAAGAGATAAAACATGCAGCATGCTCAGAGAGCAAGCTGCTGCCCTTAAGTGATTAGCAGAACTAACAGTTGTTAACTCATAGAACAGTTTCAGGTCTGACCTGACTCAATGAAAGCCTTAAGCTTTGAAGAAAAAAAAGAAAACCCAGAAACAATCCTGGATTGGCCAACACCAGTTCTGAAGCTGTTCTGAGCTGCTGCTTTAGATTATTTAAGTGCTTAAGTAACACAGATCTAAGGTATGTTTCCATGATTTTTAGTTGTTTCCTGAGGAAGCACTCACTTAAACTTCCCCAGCCAAGAGTCTGCAATAAGTGCTCCAAGGATTGGCGTCAAGTAGCACAGAGCAACGAATGTGTGGTAGATGGCTGTAGACAAGTTGTCATCCCAGTGCAGGAAGTACTTGAAATACAGAACAAGCACCGCTGCAGGAAGAACACCAAAACAACAGGTTACAAACCAAAGTCAGGGCCAGGTAAGTAATGGTCAGCAGGCACAGGACACAGGACATACCTCGCATGCCATAGTAGGAGAACCGCTCGCAGAACTCATTGACAACAATGAAGAAGATGCTCAAGGGGTAGCCAAAGCAGCTTGGCTGGAGGCAAGAGACAGAGTGTAAACTCAGAGCTGTGTAACACAGGCTAACATCTCTCACTGCAACTTACAGCTCAATACAGACTTGGTGGGAGTGGGTAAGGGTTAGGAGGGTGCATGGAGCTTTCCCTTCATGGCCCCCAGACCTCTAGAGACATCTCATCTGCCTATTGCAAGAGATCCTTAGTAATGCTATATTTGCTCTTCAAGCATTGCATTGTGCACATTTGCAGTCTTCAGCATCTAACCCATAGAATGACCTTCATTGGTACCTAAAAATATCCAAACTCCTATGTTTTTGGAAAATAAAAACCTAAACCCAACAAAAACAACCCCCATCATGTAAACCCCCATAGCACACCACATTTAGAAGCCTGGGACAATTGTTAAATCCCTCCAGCTGAGACAAATAAGCATTTAAACATTTTATCCAACAGTTTTCTCTGGAAAGCTCCCTATCCTTACAAATACTCTGCTTGTTGAAGAATCCTTCATTTCTTCAGACTTGCTGATAGAACTGACTTTACCGCTAATCCAAAACAGCATGGTAGTAACTGCTGCATGTACTGAGTCTCCAGCTGCTGCAATAGGCATCTCCATGGTCACCACCATGCAGCTTGTGACATGGCTCTTGCCATTGAGGCAAAGGGAAAAAGCATGCATCAAGTACAGATCTGGCATGAGCAGAACTGGAAATTTAGTTTCAGATTTCAACTTCTGATTCTCTACTTTTCTTAGCAGACGTACACATGATATCACTTCTACTAAAATTACAGGGAATGCAAATTGAACATAACCCCCTCTTTTTACCTTTTTTATGGGTTTAATTCTGAAAGTTACAGAAATGATATTTTTAACAAGCCTCAGAACATGCCAGAAGTAAACCAGTTATGAAACTTAAGAACAGACAAGGAAAAAAAAAACCAAAGGCATTATTTGTCTTTTTGTTGTTCAGGAGTTAAACCAATTTGCATTCCTTGTGAATCTGCCTTCAGCTGAGGTGAGTGCCAGGTGGGAATCATTTAGTTTTAAAGCAACCAAAATTAAAGGATTAAACAGAAACTCCTCACTCCAGATTTATTACATCCTCTGAGCAGAAAGAGGTGTCTCTTTAGAGAAACCATCCACATATAGCCCAAAATTAGATAAATGTCACTAGAAGGTGCCTACTTCCCTCAGCTGAAGCTGGCAGAAGCTGTAGGTGACTACCCCTAACTTGGACATAGATTTTGTTAGAGATAATACAGGGGACTGTTACCCAGCCCTGTCTGTGCATCATCCCCCAAGCCCTGCAAATGTTGAGGCTCCCAAGGAGATGGATGGAGAACTACACTATGAAAGTTGGGCTCAGCACCCACTGGAAAACCTTTTGGGTGTATGATTTCACCTGTTGTCAGGTTATGCCCTAGCACAGTAACCTAAACTGCACAAGGGGTTTCTGCCAGTGTCATAGGGTGTAACTCAACTGGGGAAGAAAGAATGTCCTCATCTGAAGCAGAGCAAAGCTTCTCTCGTGTCTGGGCTGCCTACAGAGATAAAGTGACAGGGCAGCCCTGGCCCAGAGGTTGGTGGGACCCATCCGCACCAGAAATTCACTAAAACCTAACTCAGCTCTTGAGGGTCCTTGGGGTCTCCCAAACCTCCCCAGTGTTACACCACTTTCAGAAATGCTTAAGTGGGTGTTGCATGCTGATCTGGGAGGTAACAAGCTGCCACCAAGGTTAGATTTATGTTTTTAAGCTACTAGAACTTACGTGCCTGGCGCAGGCTGCTTGCATTCACATGCCAGCAGTCACTGGTGGGTTTTTACTGACTGCCCCTGAATCAGTGAACATCTCCAAGTCACAACTGGGGCTGAGCATGAACAGGGGCACATGCAGGAGAAAGCTACAGGACTTTCCCCAAGGTAACAGACCACCTTCTGCTTTGCCAAGGTGCTACAAGCAAGCACAGAACATGCAGTTATGCCTTGATACTATATGACCTACACTGTTCCTGTTCTGCAGTATATACTGTCCTATTAAACCTCCATTGCATTATACATATGCACATACACAGTTTTATCAAACCCTTTTCTGTTGTGACCCTCATTGGCCAGGAAGCACTGGAGGCATCACTAAAGAGGTAATCTGAAGGTCACATTTTACAGTGCTCTCTAACCTTCCTTTCCCTGCCCTGGGGAAGCCGCCACCCTGCTGCACAGTTTAGACTTCGGCTGCTGAGAAAGCTACTAAACTGTGGGGAAAGCTTGCAGAGTAAAACCTTGGGAGATAAGAAAAGCAAAAGCAGAGATAGGGTGCCCGCGGCAAGTGTCATTAACAGTACAAAGATTCAAGAGAAAGAGCTAACACTGCAATCTAAGCGTCCTAAGGGAGAGTCCGTGGATGATGACAACTCAGCCACATGAAGGATGGGCTCCAGGGACCCTTCTCCTTGCAGCCAAATCAGCTCAGTCAGCAAAGGCTCTTCAGACAGTTTATCAGGGTGGTGAGCACGCTAATGCTTAGCTGGGCTTTAATAAACTACCAGGCTGCTTTGTGCACGTTGGCCGATAATTCATTATGATTTTACTGTTTATAGGTGGTTATGTGTTTATGGTTGTTATGGTGGGCCTATCTTTAATGTTTATAGGATGAAATTTTGTTCTCTGCTAAAGCTGCCCAAACAACATCGCAACTTTTTGTGAGAGGAAATACTTACCGACTTGCCCTTGCTCTTAGCAGCTGTGGAAGGAAAAAAAAAATAATCAAACACAAGTTAATGGAAAATGCTAAGCAACGTTCTTTTAAAGCTACTGGGAGACATGGGAAAAGTTCAGATCAAAACAAACCAGAAAACAGACTCAGTATTGCTCAGGATGAGCACATTTTCAGTTTGTTAAAGGGGACTTTTCACTGTACAAAGTTATTAGGAAAAACTTCACTTGATAGCCTTCTGGTTCTTAGGGCTTGTGTAGATTCACATGTACTCAAACAGGACTGACAAGACAAAGCTCACCATACATCATTCCAGGTGGTGGCAGACTACCCTACCATGCACAGAAGATGAATCCTATTTCAATTTACGCTCAGGAAGGCAAGTCAGGAGTACAGAAGACACAAGATGCCCTGCCAGGAGTGGATGTCAAGTCCTGAAAAGGGGCAAACTTCCCCTAGCTCAGACTTAAGCAGGGTTGAATACATGACCCAACAGAGTAACCCATGTCAGCAGGCATTCCCATAATCTGGAGATTAACCTAGGAAGCCCTGGAAGCATAGAGGGGTCCCACTGAGATCCTGAAGTCACTTCCTGCTGCTCATGGCAGGTTTGCTACCCCGGCAGCCCTCTCAGCAGCGTCCTGCAGAGCTCACTCAGGAGACAGGCTCGAAGGCTGAGCTTGCATCATTTCATATAAAGGCCAGGTGCCCACATTGCAGGTGTCAGCATTTCCTATAAAGGCACATGAGCAAGGTCATTATCATTAAGATAAGACCAAGTACAAGACATGAACTTTGAAATCCCTCTTTGCAGATGAAGCATGCCTATAACAGATCTCCAAGAAAAATATGTTTCCCAAGATCACTATTTAGTCCATAGTTCACAACTGATGAAAACAGCTGACAGCAACACCATAGTG
Organism: Agapornis roseicollis; assembly: GCA_002631895.1. Lineage (NCBI taxonomy): Eukaryota > Metazoa > Chordata > Aves > Psittaciformes > Psittacidae > Agapornis > Agapornis roseicollis. The sequence goes on from NDXB01021377.1 coordinate 80,085, forward strand.
TTTGACAAAATACTAAATGAAGTCACTTTCAATTATTATTAAAGTAAGTTAATCTGATTCTTTCCTTCACAGCCATGGACAACTACCTTTAAAACAGGGACAGCAGTATTATGGGGATCATTCAAGAAGGTATTTTCCTAGGAAACAAGTCACATCCAGAAAGTGTTGTGCACATGACTGCAGGGGACATGCAGCTGTTAAGGGCACATGCAGATATCCAAGTCATTAAAGTTACCAGTAATGTTCCTCGCATAATTCACATGAGCAGGTACTCTGAAAGATACCAAAGCATTATCAGACTACCTTTACATTATTTCCACCTGGTGGCCTTCCCCAGCGTATACACATTGTACTGCCAATGCAGGGAGCATCAGTTTGAGCAGCTCAGTCCTGTCTGTTAGCTAAACCTTAAGAAAAAGGCACCAAGGAACTTGTATTTGGTTGGGTTTTTCCTTTCCAGAGAGGAAAAATATCACCTCTGCAACAAACCCTACCAGAAGAGGCACTATTATTTTTTCAGACATTATTGACTGGCTTCAGAGACAGACACACTTATTTCTCAACCATTTTGACTTTACCTCTCTATTCTCCTTTTACAACAGTCGGGAAGCTCCTGATGACATTAAAGCCAACATTTCAGCATAGGCACCAGAAGTGACTGAGGAATTCCATCATCAAGCAGCTTTCAAGGTTAGAAGCATAATGTTAACCTATTCCACAAAATACTGAAGAGCTTTGCATTTTTCAAAACAGCTCTAAACACACACTTTGTAGTCCCTTAGGATGTTACATATTTTTTAAGCAATATAAAGACAGAAGCCACTCAATCCTTGGCTTGAGCACTGAACCTCAGTAGTTATCAGTGGGTCACTCTCTCCTAACCACACTTGCAGGCAACATGGGGGAAGGCTTTATGGCTCTGAGCCCTTCCCCAGCAGCTCCTAGCACCTTGGCTCTCTACAGTCACAGAGATACTGGGGGATGCTGCAGCTCCTGAGACTCATGGTCCACATCACAAGACAGCCATATGGAGCAAAGCAATGCATTCCCATAATAGCAAATTGATGTCTGGAATACTTCATGCCTATGGCCAGGCTAGATCTGTACACATCATCTGGAATGCTCCTGGCTCCAGAGCAAGCCTGCTCTCCTGCTACCTGATGCATGGCACAGCCAAGCAGGGCAGCCTTACAGCATCTACACAAAGATGCTGCTCCCATCAGAACAAGTAACTCCAAGAGTCTCTGCTTCACACCTTAATCTTCCAGAAGGACACTGACACAAAAGCCATCGAAGCAAACCTATAGCACAGCAAACCTGCTATTACACGACACAGGTTTCTCCCTCTGCTCAGAGCCAACACCATTTTCCCAGTTCCAGCAAGACCCCAGGGTCCCTCCTGGCAGAAGCACTGCTGAGCTCTGCCTGCTCATCACTCCAGCTGCCTATCCCCAGAACACAGATTTGTTTGCTTAAGGTAAAATGCTCATGGTTTGGGTATCTTGGGTTCCTCCCCTAAACAAGAGAAGGTTTCCCAAGCTGAGAAGCTGCTTGCTGCGAGAGGTACACCAACACACTCAGGCACTGCAGGACCAAGGGTCTGGTGAAGGGTAACGCAGAACTACAACACAGAAAAGCATCATTTTTGCCTTTACTGCTCTATGTTCTGGTTTAGACATCAACAAATGTTCAGGATTAAGTAGCTAAATGGGGCCTGCCCTTGACTGAATCTTCCAGCTGTGTTTCAAAACCACTGGGTTACCAACCCTAGGTAAGTGAACTTGTGGAAAAGCAGTTATTTAACAGCTGTGAGACACAGCACATTTAACTTGAGCTAGGATTTTAAAATTCCACATGCCTTAAAAGTTGAAAACAAAGCTTACCAACTAAGCATTCAGCTCAAAGAACTTGCAGAGGCTAAGGCACCATGGTTTCAAGGCAGACTCATACCAGCTAGACTACAGCCTTGCCAAAGGAAGAGGGCAGACATGGTTTAGTGTGAGGTGTCCCTGCTCACGGAAGGGGGTTTGGAACTTGATAATCTTAAGGTCCTTTCCAACACTAACTATTCTATGAAGCAGCAATAGATGGGGATGACACAGAGAGGCACAAAGCACCTGAAGATTCCCTCAGACACTACACTACGATACACATGCAGCCCTTGGCCATGCTATGAGCTCCTCATGGGCTGCCCATAGCCACCCGGGTCAGAGAAGACAGCTGATGGACTCGCCGGTGCCCAGCCCGGAGGCGACATCCCCATGTTCTCCCCCCACCACCACCGCTGCCCCATCCCGCCCCGCAGCCCCTACCCATGTCACCGGCGCGGTCCTGGCAGCGCAGCCAGAGAGAAAGGAAGGAGAGAAAGAAGATAACCGCGGGCAGCCGAGGCTTTAAGGGCGGCCCGGGGCCCCGCCCGTCCCTGCTGCTCCAGGGCGGCGCCGGGCAGGCAGCGCAGGTGGCTGGAGGCGGCAGTGGGGGAGTTTCATCTCCTGGGGAGCTGCTCGGGGCTCACCCGCCCTTGACCCGCCGGGTTCGAGCCGTGCTGCACCGGGGGGGGACGTTTGTGTGTGTGAGAGCCCGTCCCAGCCCTGCCGCCGCCCTCTCCCCCTCCGGCTGGTACACAGGGGAGTGAACTTTCTGCCTGGGGCTTTGTTCCTGTGGCTGTGAGGAAGCACAGGGGCGATGCTGTCTGCAGCGCTAACGCCGCGCGTCATCCCTTGGATGTCAACAGCACGATGGAAAACTGACTAAGCTGGCTACATAGTATATAGAGAATGGCTTTCTGCCTCGTGTTCTCCCTTTGAACCAGGGAGACAGAGCTTTTCCCGACTGTTGCTATCAAACAGAACAGAAAGCACAAACTGGCCAGCTGACACTTGCTTTCTAATGATGATCGACCTGTGTATAGCATGAGCCAGCGCTTCCAAGAAGGTGCCCAGAGCAGCTGTGGCTGCCCCATCCCTGGCAGTGTTCAAGGCCAGGTTGGACAGGACTTGGAGCAACCTGGTCTAGTGGAAGGTGTCCCTGCCCATGGAAGGGGGGATGGAACTGGATGATTTTTAAGGTCCCTTCCAGCCCAAATCATTCTGTGATTCTGTTTCTATAGCCCACTTTGCTTGTCACTTCCATCTCTCCTGCATGCCATGTGTGCCTCCAAACGACAGGGCAAGCTGGGAGAAGGCTGATCAATACAACACGGTGTATGTTTCATATATGCACCTTACTGAACTAGATGGATGAAATAAATGGATGAGAATTTTAGCATAAGAGTGGCCAGAGTACAAGGCCAGCAAGAAAAGCAGATTCAGGAAGCTGCACAATAGCAAGACTTGAATGTACTCAGGTAATGGAAACAGCAAAATCTTAGTAGGTCTGCCAGGAAGAAGAGGAATAAAACCCTTTTTCAAGGCTTCCTGATGTTGTGTTACACTGGCCTACAGTTTATGCAATCAATCCAATGGCATCTCCTACAGCGCGTGCTTCACAATCACCTAGCTGTCAAACAGGTTGATTTCTTCTGAGGTACAAATCAAACAGGCATTGCAATATATTGCAGTGTGGAATATCTGCTGTCAGCACTTCAGGCACTAAAGAAGGCTGGTCTGACCTGAGATGTATAGCTATAGATGAACCTGGATTTCTTAAACTGTGTCTATATGGGAGAAATGGGCTCAAAGGACCTCTTAAGTAGTTACCCATACTCTTGACTGTTAAAATCTATGAATAAATTCTTAAGGTGAAGAACAAGTTGGTGGTCATAGCTGTATTTATAGCACATACTCCCATAGGACACACCAATCTTGCTGTATAAGCTGTACTGCCACAGCTGACGCCAGTCATATATCACTGCTCTGTGAGATATATGGCCACACAGCGCAGGCAGTGTTGCGTTTCTCTATTATGGTTACTCCAGCAAAACAAGGAGTCTGCAGCAAAGAATCCTGAAATCACTGACAGCTCATTCATATGCAGAAAAAATGAAGATACTACTACTATTTCTGAGCTGTTAAAATGGGAAATTAAAGGTGACATTTCTTCCCTGAACATTTGGTCTCTTCCTCTCGCACAAACAGCAGTGTTGAACGGGAATTCCAAGTTGTTCCCAAGCACATCTTCTATGCTTTATTTCCCTATGCATTTGGTGGAAATAAAGAGTAGGCCTCTGATGTTTTTTCCTATAGATGTATAATGGGAAGCAGAAATTAAGATAAAACTCACTTATTTTCTCAGCAACTTGAGATCAATGGGCCAGTTGGGTCATCCTGGCTTTCATTCATGCTATCTTTCAATATCCAAGATCTATCTTAAACCACAATTGAAAAAACCCCAAACCCAGAAATCTCCTAGCAATACTAGTAAGGAATTTATCCTACTGAGTACCAATGTTTTAATTAGCCCCACAGAGAGACATAAAAGTCCACACAATTGCTTCACAGCTACTTCTGCAGTGGATTGGAATCTGCTTTCATTCAGCAAGTCCATGCCATGAGGCTGACCTCTGCTGGGCTATTTTGTGTGTGTAGTCATTGGAGGGACAGAATTTGTTCTCAGAGAACTTGAGCTCCCTAGAGAGGCTCAGTTTCTAGGAGAGCTCAGAGCACAACAGGGCTGTCAGACATTCAGTGAGTGAAGACGAAGGTGTCATTCTGCTTTCTTTTACAAAGCTCTGAACTCACCAGAGTGCATTTTCAAGGTACAATTAAAAACTTGGGCAACATAACTTCAAATACTTAAGTATAAACCACAGCTGGTGATTAGAAAGTGTGATTTCTGTAAACTGTGCAGGTTAAACCATCACATTATTCCAACTGTCCTGGGTTCAGCAGTAGCAGTCATTTTTCTCCTTCTTAGCAGCTGGTGCAGCACTGTGTTTTTGGCTTTCAGCCTGGGAACAGCACTGATAACACCGATGTTCTTAGTTGCTGCTCAGTGATGTTTGCTCTGACCAAGGACTTTCTGAGTCTCATGCTCTGCCAGGGAGGAGGTGAAGCCGGGATGAAGCAGGGACAGGACACCTNGTGCAGCACTGTGTTTTTGGCTTTCAGCCTGGGAACAGCACTGATTAACACCGATGTTCTTAGTTGCTGCTCAGTGATGTTTGCTCTGACCAAGGACTTTCTGAGTCTCATGCTCTGCCAGGGAGGAGGTGAAGCCGGGATGAAGCAGGGACAGGACACCTGACCCAAGCCAACCAAAGAGGTATTCCATACCATAGCACATCATGCGCAGGATGTAGAACTGGGGGCAGTTACCCAGAATGGCTAGATCACTGCTCAGGTCAGGCTGGGTGTTGGCTAGAGGGTGGTGAGCAGTTGCATTCTCTTCCCCTGTTATTTCCTTTATCATCATTATTATTGGTGGCAGCAGCAGTGGTTTGTGTTATACCTTAGTTACTGGGCTGCTCTTATCTCAACCTGTGGGAGTTACATTCTTTCCATTCTTCTCCCCATCCCTCCGGCAGCAGAGGGACAAAGTGGGTAATGAGCAAGCAGCTGTGTGGTTCTGAGTTGCTGGCTGGGCTTAAACCATGACACCAAGACCATATCCTAGCACCAACTGTTAGGCTGCATGGGTGGAAAATTTAATTGCTGGGTACCTTGCTCTGTTATTAGTTAAATGCCACAAAACATCACTCAGTTAAAGTAGGGAACTCAGTAGGATTGTTTCCTTGTCTTTTGTGGGTAGGAAGAACACGATCATTTCCGGGACACTGGTGACATCAATCCATAATATAAAATAGCTGATAACAACTATTTGTTATTTAAGGATAGTAGCCTGAATTAAGATGGAAATATCATTAGCAACATGTAGGCAAATTACTGTTTGTTTAGAATATGTGCATTTTATAAATCTTAATTAAAGTTTCTGACTCAGTATTTCAGATTGGAAAAATTATAAGAACCATAAAAACTGCAATAGTATGCAGTTTGCTGCAGAATAGCCAGTATTGGGTGGGATGCTGAAAACTGACTTAGGTAGTGCATTAATTCCATTAAGAACAAAGATTAATGCATTTTGCTCTATAACTACAACTTATTTGGCTTTCACGATGGTAGAAGCTAAACACTAATACTAGTTATCTCCAATAACTACCTCTCCCAAGACAATACATCTTTCCAAGAAAAGCTTATTCCCACCTTCCAGATAGGGAATCTGAGGAAAAAGGTGATAAGTGAACCCACTGGTGTATCAAAAGGCTTCCAGAGAGGAGCTGCACTTTCTAATGGAACTGTAACACCCCACTAAATCTGTGAATGTTCAAATAACAAAGAAAACAGGATTTGTTTGCTGTGACCTTTCTCAATGCAATGTGCCTTGTTTTGTTTCTTGAAGACATGGCTTGCCAGTGGAGGAAATAACTGGTGGGATGGTCTGGAAGAGATTGGCACCACAGGGAAGGAGGGTACCAGGGGTCTCTGAGAGGGGGTCTGCAGCAGTTCAACTGCATTCAGCCACCAATAATGCAGCTGCCAGGTACTGTGCATTTCCATAGTGACACCAGGCTTGGTATTTGAGATGCTCAATTTCCATGCAAAGATCAACTTTGGCCCCAAAACACATAGACTTGGTACTTTGGAAGTGTGCTAACCCAGACTGGGGATGTGCAGAGAAAGGGGAGTTTCCTGCCAACCCAGCTCTGCAGCATCTGGCAGGTATTCCTTGCCAGAAAAAGGGAAAGAGTTCATGCCCTGTGTCCCAGGAGGGACTTGGATTCTTTGGCAGGTCTGTCTGTACACACACTGAAGGTGTGGGTGGAGGGGGAAGCAGGAGCTAGAATGGAGACTTGCACATAAATGAAGTAATGACATCAACTGTATTTACCTGGAGCTGCCCCAGACTGATGCCGAAAACCTCTGGCTCCTTTAGCGGATCCTGCAGCAACGTGCAAAGATAACATAGCAGAGGTAGACCTAATGAGTTAATGGTACACAATATATTGTGAAGTCACTTCTGTCAAAAAAGTGGGCTTGGATTTTTTATTTTGGTTGAAAACATACCTGGAGGGCAATAATTCAGAGTGTTTATTTCCAGTTTGCTTACTCTGATAACATTGTATTCTCTGTAGAGCCAGCTACATTCACTTGTATTTTTATTGACAAGGAGAGCACAGGGTGAATTGCCAGCAAGGGAAAGAATCCTCACACAGACATCTATCAAAAGTAGATTCAATCCATCAGGAGAAGCAAGGAATGTCTCCACTGAGCTGGGATTGTCCACTTCCTCTTTGTATCTATCTCCATTGTGGCAAAACCTTTGCTGCTCTTTTCCTTTGCAGTTTCTCCCTTGGGGAATCTGAAGGGACGGTGTTTGGAGCAAAGCCTGGATTTAACAGAAAACTTCAGTTCTGGAAGTGCAGGTCTGTATGGAAACCAGCGTTAGCTGACAGTTGAAAGGAGGTGTTAGAAATCTTGATTTTGGACTTGGAGATCAGACTTTCCCTTCCAGCCTTGAAGTGCCTTGGTGGGTCCAGCCTTCAGCCTTAACCTTTCTACTATGCGTCGCAGTCAAACACAGAGTGCACACATTGTGTTGTACCTGTGCAATGCATCAGGCCATGAGACTGGGGGAACAGAAACCCACATAGGAATCCTAGCTTTGGTGATGAGTTACTGTCAGACCTTGTGCAATCCATCTCTGAGGCTGGGAGATTCTTGCCTGCCAAGGAAGGGCGCTCCCAGCAGGTATGTGGGGTAGACAAACAGGAGAGTTAGTGTAAGTATTAAGGGCAGCTGGTAGGTGAAGTAGGACAGAATTCAAAGACTTTGTGTATTCCTTTCTACTGCAGAGAAATACACACCTTCAAAGCATGTAACCGTATTAAAGAAGAAAAGATAACAAAGGTATAAATAAGGATTCAGGCCTTTCATTGGGTGGTGACAGTTTTATTTTGAATTACATACCTCTGCCTTTCTTCATATTACATTTGAATTTACCTGACACACAACGTCACCCTCTCTCCTAAGGCAATGCAGCAAGTTTGCTGGATGTTGTTCAAAGCATATTGAAACCACCTAGCCATTCCTTCAATAGTTTGTTTTCTTTGTACCTCCACATTGATAATTCCCAGTCAGAAACTTCAGATTCATGTTGTGAGACCTGACATTTTGAGTGAATCTTTTAGCTTTCTGTTGCACTGTGTGCCCTGCCCATGGCAGGGGGGTTGGAACTAGATGATCTTAAGGTCCTTTCCAACCCTGACTATTCCATGGTTCTATGTTTTCAGACAAACTGTACTTAGCTTTATATTTAACTATACTTACTGTTCTCCTAAGGACAGTACCTCAGAGTGTCAGCAGCACAGCAGCTGGTAGGGCATGCCGGATTATCTTGTCAGTTTATGCAACCAGCCCTACAAAATGACCTACGTTGTTGACTGGAAAACGCATGTTCAAGTGTCAGCTCTTGACCAATCTCTGCTTTGACTCAAGCACATGTTTAAAGACTGGAGTTAAACTGGCCCAGTATTTAGGAACTGAAGTGTGGTATTTTTGCCATAGGTTACAAAGCTTCCTTCTTTCTATTGCCTATAGTTCTACTGCATCTCATTCAGATTAAATGAAAACTTTAGCAGCATTATCTGACAGAATTTAATATGTAAATAGATTTCAGTAGATTAATTTATTTCACTACTCTCTTGTGAAGTCACTAGAAAGTCAATTTTCGTATTTAATCTTAGCAATCTTGGTCAGTTTTGTGGCTATGGAAAGATCCAAGCATCCAGGGATCAATCGGATTATGGCAGCATACTGTGTTTAGAGGGGTCAGTGGGAGGGAAGTTTGGGTGGAGGGGACAGTGTAGTGGAGGAAAGGGCTAGAAGAGGTGGTGGGGACCCCATACTGATGGGGAATAGGGCTTGAAGAGAGGATCAGGATCATCTCTAGCTCACTAATCTGGGTAAGTGGTGCTTAAAAAGAGAACTTCTTGTTGCTACAGCCTCAATGAAATTCACTAGAGACCTGCCAGGTTCTTCATCATCTGTGAACACCCACCCCAAACCCTCCCCATCATCTTCCATTGTGAAGCATCCCCAGCCTACAAATCCCTTTCACCCTTCCTGCTCTGCCATTTGCAGTTTCAGACCTTCACTTGGACCCCAGCTCTTGCAAAATGGAGTTTGGCCTATGGCAGCAAGAAATACCAAGATGACACTGGACAGTACAGGTTCACCTGTGAAGCAACAGAAGCATCACAGGCACACTGCAGCATTCCTAAGGGCTCACCCACCTCTCTACTTCTCTTTGGCCTTTTCCAGTAGCACCTCTACCCTTCTTTAGGTGGCCTCCTGATTTCTTAACACTTGTCCAAATTAAAAAAGAAAAGAGATGTTGTTATTGGCCTGTGCAGTTCTGTTCTCATTTTCTTGTGCTTGGCACTCTCTTGGGTGTTCGATTCCCAGTAAGCAACACAAGACAACTCAATCACTTTGTTCTTTCAGCTCTTAAAACAGGGGGCCACCTTTCTTTCTTATGCTTGGAAAGCTCAGTATTTGCTATTACTTGAGTTTGCATACACTTCCTGCTAATAGCTCAACCCATTTTCCCCTCAAGGGAGGGGGAGATTTTGAAAAGGAAGGAAGGAAGGAAGGAAGGAAGAAAGGAAGGAAGGAAGGAAGGAAACCAACAAAACCTCACCAAAACCAACAACAGAAACAAACCAGCACAGCAACAGCTTTTTGCTTCTTGCAAAGACATCCAAGTAAAACGCATTCAATACAAAAGTAAGGTTACAATGCCATGTACATAAACCACATGAAATTACATAACATGTTTCATAAACTGAAACTACAGCACATAAATAACCTAGTCCTTCAGGTCAGGTTGCCCTGCTGGGTTACTGTCTGCTTTCCTCAGCATAATGAGTTTTCCAAGAAAGAGGAGACAGCGTTCAAGAGGAACCAGAATTACATGGAACCTACCTAATGACAAGAAAAGGGTTTTTAGAAAATCATGAAGAATTTTGCCAGAAAGGTTCATGCTCTGTTCATAAAAACAGAAGCTATGAACTTTTTCGGATATTGATCAAATTTTCACACAGATAATTTTCTACTTCTTTACCCTAAAAATGCTGTATAATATGATGGTACCTTGCATACAGAATTGTCTAAGTCTTCTTATAATGAGATCATGGAGTCAGGACATTGTAAGTCCTGTGATCCCACATGCATGCTACGGGAAAATCTTTCTTTGAAAAGATTTCAAATCACTCAACCTGTATGACAGATACACTATCTACACAAAAACCATTCTCTGTAATGGAAACAGGCCCTCAAGATGCAAAACCAATGCAGAGCAGCCATCTCTGTGGAAAAGAAAGAAAAACAAAACTCTAAAAGGGAATGGGCATGCAAGCAGAATGAATTGCTCAACTTTTTTTGTTTGTTTGGAAACTGATGCAGAGAGATTAGCCTGCAATATACTGCTGTCTTACATAACCAAGCAATTACATCTGGTTGAGAGCAAAGCTCTTTTAAACACTCCTAGTTATAGGTAAATCTCTGTAAGAAAATAGTTTAAAATGGAAGGGTTCATTGTTATGGAAAATCCATAAGACATTTGAGCATTTTAGTATCAGGCTATAAAGTCATCTTCCAAAGAACAAATGCAGCATAAGCCACACAAATCACTTGAACTGGGGTGGCTGAGAATCAGTCTGTGTGTCAGAAGTTAACCTAGGCTTATCCCTCTAGAATTGCAGATGCTTCAGATGAAGGAAGTACTAGAATGGAGTTAAACTTATATATGTAACTTAAAAGCATATAAGTTAAGCTTGTATACTGATATTAGAAAGCAACTGCTTTATTAACACCAATTTTTACTACACTATTAACGCTCCTTTTTATGAAGGTAGTATTGATCAGAAATGCTTCCTTTACCAAGTATTACTACTGCTGCAGTAATACCTGTCTTTTGTTTATAGTGAAAAATCAAATCTGTCCAAGCAGGAAAGATTTATCTGCATCCTCTCTTTAAGAAACAGGGATACCTGTTTCATTAGGGTGCATGTTTGGGGTAGCTTTGTACTTTGTAACCTCCTTTCTAATAAAATCAAGTTGCTTATTTGTTGCCAACTTGCTGATACTTATTGGTGTGTCCCAGTAAGAGGTATCCACAAATATATTCCTCCTCATCTTGAAAAAGATTATTTTTATTATCTTGTTGAGGACATGTTCTAAAAGGAAACATGGTCAAAGAACAAGGTGCCATCATCTCACTCCCACATTCATTCACTTACAGGTCTGAAGACAACAAGCAGTTCCTGGTTTTGTGTCCCATCAGAACAACTTCCTTTTCTTTCTGCTATCAGGTAACACAGACTCCCAAGGAGGCCTCTCTGCTATAGCCGGTTTCATTAATATTCACACTGAATTTTCCTTTATGGTTAACTTGAGAACAGCTGATGGTGGGTACCTGCCCAAGACTTGAAGGGCTACTCCAACCAATAACCCTTGCTGAGCTTCCCTGGAGCCCTGCAAAACCTTCCAGAAAACATGTCTCATTGCACTCAGCTGAGACCACAGATGTTTCACAGGGCAATCATGGCCTACTACAGAAGAAATCCGGTATCTTCTAAAAGCACCCATCACAGCAGTGGTGAATGCTGCTGCCATGTGCAACATTCAGGCTCAGAAAACAAACAAAAGAGGAGCTGAACACAGTGCAAGGTTTTGGCTAAATGGCTTATTTTCAGGGAAGGCAACTGTTATATTTTTGGCCAGAACAAGGCCACTGAACATGAAGAGAAAGGAGGGTGGCCAAAGAAGAGTGTTCAGAGACTGGGGCTTGCAGAAGGGCTGATGAGGACAAAAACCAGTGAGCAGAATCCCTAAAGGGAGACCTTATCTACAGTATGCTATTGTACAGACAGAACCAAGCACCAGCAGCGTCTCAGCAGTCCAACAGGTGAAATTAACTGGCACAAAAGTCAGGTTGAAAGGTCATGTGCTTGAAGGGATATACTGCACTTGGCTTATCTCTTCCATTCTCAAGATCAAACATGTATTTTTCACTCTGGCTGTTATGCAATACAGTTGTATATTATGAAACCATTGCCACATCCTCCTAACAGGTGTTGCTGCATTTTGTATCAGGGTGAAGTTGGAATCATATGAATTGAGAGACACTATTTAACCTGCTATTTGGTAACTTCTATTGTTGTAACTACATGTTTTGGGTTTTTTTTTACAGCCATCTGACATATTTTGTAATGAAGGAATAAAGATGATAAAATACAATCATCTTTTAATTCAGTGGCTCAGTTCCAGTGAAGATGCTCCCAAGAATCAAGATTACAGTGAGGGAGGAGCTAGGCCTGAAGGAAGGTCAGAAAGCTAGATGACACTGTAACTTAACTCAAGATTTTCCTTTCCTGTATTATACAATCACAAAACGGTTTGGTTTGGAAGGGACCTTAAAGCTCATCCAGTTCCAATCCCCCTGCCATGGCCAGGGACACCTTCCACTAGATCAGGATGCTCAGAGCCCCATCCAGCCTGGCCTTGAGCACTGCCAGGGATGGGGCAGCCAAAGCTCCTCTGGGCAACCTGTGCCAGTGCCTCAGCACCCTTGTAGTGAAGAATTTCTTCCTAAGATCTAATCTAAATCTCTCCTCTTTCAGTTTAAAGTCGTTTCCTCTTGTCCCTGCCTGCCCCTTGTAAAAAGTCCCTCTTCAGGTTTCTTGTGATTTCCTACTTTTTTAAATTCTAGCTACGGCATTCAGACCTAAGAAGGATCATTTGCTCTGAGCTAATGCACAGAGCTTGGGCTTTGTACCACAGGTTACCTATGCCTGAAAAAAAGTGATTAAATAAATAACATCCCCTTACTGTGAAGAATATCAGACAGAAGGCACCGAGACCTTCAGAATTCAGCACTATTGGCAGTGTTCAATGTAGTGGTTAATGGGGATTAACAGCCTGATTTGAATCGAGAGCCTGATTAATGAATTTGCCTGGCTTCAGCATTCAATCTCTGTTATATCATCCTTGGCCACATTAAAAAAAAGCCTTGCAGCATCCATGATGCTTTTGTATTGTACACCCTTCCCAATTTTCTATGTGGTAAGTTGAAATGCTCTCCCCCCAGATCTCCTACCATATAAGAATTCCCTCTGTTCCTCAAACCTAGTTTTTTCTGAATCTTGTATATATTCTTCATGTTAACATTGTAAAACCTTAGCCCCAGTATCTACCCAATAGCAGAGTAGTTTCATAGTGGTTTCACTGTAGGGTATGGGGTAGAACCACTATTTCTTGTTCCTAGAAGTATGACTTTGTAGGTCATACTAAACATAGCATACTATGTTTAAAAGTCCTAGTTTGGAGCAAATCAGATCAGAAATTGACCTTTGTTTTCATGCAGTTTAAATTGGCAGCTTGTTTAAAACATTTGTTTCTGGAATACCAGTGAACATGTTGAATGGTACCACTCCGACACCAATGCTTTTGAGAAGTCTCCTAGAAAGCAGCTTCATTTGTTTTTCCATGAACAGTCTCAATAGCATTTGCCAGGCTACATTTGAGCATCTGGCCACACTCTCATTTATAATGGCTGACTCATATTGAACTATCCTGTGGTGCTGAAGGGCGCTGAAACAGAAATGTTAAGAATGGCTTGAATGATATACAAGTGAGAATAATTTATATGGATGCATGAGAAGAAGGAAGGATTGAAGGAACAGCAGGAATTGATAACCAAGGATATGATTAACAGCAGTTAAATTGGTGAATACAGAGGGACATGGTATTTAGCTAAAGACCAGGAGGCCTAAGCTCGATCACACCACAGCAGGATGAGTTGTCAGCAGAAGACCCTAGGTCCAGCAAGAGGAGAATGGCAGCAGGGTTGCAGCACACATTATATGCCAGTCCACTGCTTGTTATCCCAGCAGAAAGAAAGGCTGTAGCCATGAAGATAGTCCAATGAGGAAACACAAACAGGTTAGCAACCTTCTCCACAGCTTGGGGGGGGGGGGGGGCATGAGGGAAACCGGATTATGATGAAAAACCAGATTGTAATAGCTGAGGGAAAAAAAGACTGAAATGACTGTT
>NDXB01021377.1:102451-116822 GCA_002631895.1 Agapornis roseicollis
TTTTTTTTTTTTTAACTTAGATGTATGATTTCAGCATATCTTATGAAATTTCTTATGAAAAAGGAATGTTACAAAGCTCAGACAAACTAAAAGCAGAAATAAACAAAACTAATTACCATCCCATCTGATCATATTGGCAAGCAGCAGAGGAGAAAAAAAAAAGAAAAAAAAATTTAGATACTTTACTGTATTTTCCATAATAAAAATTTTGCAGTTATTTACAACCCATGCTCTTATAAGACAGCTAATAGTTTCTTCAATGACATTAGAACAAGCATTGTAAGAAGCTATGTTTCCAAATGCAGCAACAGGCAAGCACATAAAGGTAACATTTTTAAAGATTTCAGTGAATAGCCTCATGATTCTGAGTCATGAGGGGAGTGATCAATCTAATTTGGAAAAAAAAATATACCCCAGTAACACCACATGATCTTTGTTGTAGGCAAGAAATACAAGTTTTGAGAGTTAAGAACCATGAGCCGCTCTACAGCTCTGGGAAAAATATTATACAAATAAGAGTGGAGTAAAGAAAAGGCACCTGAAGTGATTAATATGAGATAAGTAAAAACATCAAGAAGGCAGGGATCAAGCATCAATCTTCAGATCTCCTGTCCTCCTGGAAATAATTTCTTTGCCTTTGAAATCAGGAAACATTTCTACCATAGATCCCAGATGCAAGGTCCTACATCTCACTCCATAAGAGTTCTGTTTTTCCTTCTCCTATATATCCAGCTTGCCTATAGTGAAACATGTTGGAATACCTCCTGAAAGACAGTTGCAGAAGTAACTGATCATTCCTCCAAAATATAAAGAAAAAGGGCTCTTTACAGATTAAATCCCCCTTAGTTACCAGGAAGTATAGACTAAGGTCTTTGGCTCACTCAATAGAGACCTCTGTAACTACACATATGAAATATAGATGACATATATATTCATGTCATTAAATATTTTGTCCTTACTGTAGTCTTCCTCTCCTACAAAGAAAAAGGCTGGTGCCAACCAAAATTACTTTCTTAAGGAAGTGTCTGCAGAAAATTCACCAACAGAAAAATAAAATATGTTCCGTAATTTCATGATATGCTTATACTTAACTAGAAAAAAAATACAAAAGCCCCTGAAATGACCTTTTTGCATAAAGCATTATATACACTTTTACTAGTGGGTTCACATTACAGCTACATTGTAAATGCTGGTATGTAAAATTAATTTCAGCACATACCTGTTCATGCATTATTTCAGAAAGCTCTTTCGCCATTTCTCTGTAGTTGGCCTTCATTTCTTCTTGATATTCCAATTGATCTTCCTTTATAAGTCGTTCATTTACACCCAGAGCATGCCCACAAGCTTCAACAAATTGCCTGGTTTAGATAACAAAAGAAGATCTCAATCAGGAATATAAAATCCAAAAGGTTAATTCAAAATACCAGTTTACAGCAGGTTTTTAAGGCAATCAGAAACTGAAGTGTTAAAAGAATTCTTTAAGTCTTGATAAAGTCATGTCCCCTCCCAAAAAACATACCTAAAAACTTCCTTTAGTAGCTTTACTTTATTGTCTGGATATCTTTTGGTGTTTGTATCATCTAAGAAAGCTCTTGCATACGCTAATGGACCAGCATTAACCTAAAAAGAACAAGAATTACAAAATAAAGTCAATTCTCTGACATTTTGTCTTAGCAATAAAACCTGCTACAGGTGTCTGTCTGATCTGCTTGTCTAAGGATTTCAAAAAAGCTAGACTTATTTCAGAAGATAACTGCTGGAGCTGGAATGTAAGAGCATTAAACCATGCCACTGAGGGCCTCATCTGCATGGTTTTTGAACACTTCCAGGGACAGTGATTCCACCACTGTCTGTTCCAATGCTTGATCACCTTTTCAGTGAAGAATATTGTTCTAATATCCAGCCTAAACAAACCCTGGTGCAGCTTGGGGCCATTACCTCTTGTCCTATCACTTGTTAATTAAGACTCTTACCATACTGATTCGTATATGCTACAATTGCTTCATATACTTTATTTTGCTGAATCTTTATGATTTTTGATTGATTTTTCTTTTTAACACATTCAGTTCTTGCTATCCTTAGGCAAAACAAAAATGTTTGACAGTGAGATTTTCTGCTAATACCCCACTCCGATATTTTGTCACTTCTTCACCTCCATACAGATCTTACCAAAATACAAAAGAAGTAATGACCATGTTGAACCTACAGTGAAAAACCTAGGCAAAATGTGCTCATTCATTCTCATATGGGAGGTCACCACTTTCTGGTAGTTTCAACTATAAACCAAAACCTGGTGTGAATCAGACCACCATAAATTCCAAGGATGAATCTTAGTCCTTTCATGTGGTTGTTCATGATCAGTATTTACCTGAAACACTTTGTTGCGTTTTCTATTCTGAAAATAGCCCCAAACAGTGATGATATTTCTAATCTAGGATATTCTTGAATATACAGAATAGATACAAATGATAAAACGCTACTTATACACTTGTTCAAGGACAGAAGCAAGTGAAACTTCAAGCTGGATGGCAAAGCATATGGTCTTACCTGAACGCTGACACTTCCCTGTAGCTTCAGCTGCAATTTGATCATATCTACTTCAGCTGAAGAGCAAAGCTGCCTCAGTTCTGCAACTTTTTTACTCATTTCATCAATGGCTACTTCAATTGGATTTAAATCAGTGTGGTGCTGGTACATTACTGGAATGCGCTTCTTCACATATGGGAAACAATGTATAGCTATGGGTGGAAAAGGGTTTCATATAGTTAAAGTATTTCAATAAGGTGTGTTTTGATAGAATTTTATGCTAAATTCTCATTCTGAAGTAATCAGTTGCCCAATTTAATAACATATTATATAATAGAAATACTACCAAATGTAGTAGGGAAACAAAATACTGAAAATGTGAATATGCATAGCTTTACAGCAAAGAAAGATCACAACATCATTGCTACTAGTAACCACTGATTTTAAAAGGTTGTTTTGTCTAACAGTATTTTAGTATACTTTGCAACTGTTACCTCCAACAGTCATGTGAAATCTACTAAAGGATTTTTTCTGACAAAATACACAACATACAGGAAAAATTAGTATCAGGAATTAAGTATAACCTTCCCCCCCCACCCCAAAATAAGTTTTCTTTTAAAGGAAATTTGCATTCAACCAGTACCTGTTAAAATAGTCCGTCTTTTACACTGTTCTTCTACCCCTCCTTGTCTTTTACCAGCTTGAGTGAAAGGCATCTCAAACATAAAGCGACGAATGTTATGAGTCCTTTCAAAATCTGTTTTTCTTTCTTGCAGCTCTTTTTCTTCGAAGTACGGAATTACATGCGTAACTTGAATATATGCATATTTTGAATCTAAATCCTTAGGATTTACCTTTAAAAATGGTAACAAAAAAAAAAAATCAAATAGGTGAAATTGTGAATACAATGGATTTAATTGAAGTTAAACAACTTTNAAGTACGGAATTACATGCGTAACTTGAATATATGCATATTTTGAATCTAAATCCTTAGGATTTACCTTTAAAAATGGTAACAAAAAAAAAAAAAAATCAAATAGGTGAAATTGTGAATACAATGGATTTAATTGAAGTTACACAACTTTTGGAAATTAAATTTGGTCTCTTAACTCTTACATTATTGAAAACACAAGAAACATTAATGCTCTCAGTTTCTAACTATTCAGAAAGAAGGAACATAAAATGATGCTTTACAGCATACTGTGAGGGTTTTTTAGTTATTTTATTTAAATACTCACTGATAACTGCTGTATGCAGAACCGCGAACAAAAACATATTACCAAGTTATACCCATGATTAATACTGGAAGGCACAGGTAGAGAAAACTCAGAAACAAATGTCTGTCTTCCATGAAGCTGATACAATTGTAGACTGGAGATGTAAAATTGCTAGTGATAAAAAACCATTAATACTTAAAAATAAAACCCTACATCACATATAGTTCAGATATTACCTCCAGAAGGCACTCCTCCCAACCTGCCTGTCTCAATTCTGACACCCTTTGAAGGTCCCAAAGAATACAGTGGTGAGAGCAGAGCAATTTTAAGGTTTCACTATTCAGTTCTCTTGTTTTGCTTCTAGGACTGGATGGGTGAGGGACTCATGGACCGGCAGATGTTTAATTTGGTAAAAGGAGCAAGTGTCTCCAGTACCAACAGATAAGACCTCCTAAGTCTTCACCAAACTGGGTCCCTAAATGGACCAAAGATATTTTTTTTTTATTTTGTGAATTCCCCCAGCCGTGGGATAAAGAAGGCAGCTTAAACCTGTGCACTTTTCTGGAAGTTGTTGCCTACCATTTTAGTCCCATGTCAAACATTAACATTATCTCTGCCTGTCTCTGAGCCATTTCACTTGTATAAACTAAGTGAGAAAAACAATACAAATAAAGTGACGGAATGGACTGGGTTGGAAGTGACCATAGAGAACATCCAGTTCCAATGCCCTTGCCATGAGCAGGGACACCATCCACTAGACCAGATTGCTCGAAGCCCCATCCAGCCTGGCCTTCAACATTGCCAGGGATGGGGCAGCCACAACTTCTCTGAGCAACCTGTGCCAGTGCCTCATCACCCTCATAGTGAAGAATAATACACACATGAAGTCACCAGGTAAGCCCTGGAGTAAAGTGGGAACACAGCTAAGGTCTCCCTGCTGTTATCCTTTTTATATTGGAACATGCTGCTTAATTATTTTTTTAATCAGTTGTTTGGTTTTTTTTTAAGCTGATTAGACTGGAACTTAAGTGGTGGATTTAACAAATGCATTATAATTAACTGGAAAAAATTCAGTAAACTGGAAGAGCTGTGAAAAACTGAGATTACAATATGAATCCCTTGCCATCCACAGCATGAAATCTAGCCCTTGCCTACGTCTTCCTCTTTTTTTAAAGTTCCAGTATTGAAAAGCCCGCCATCACTGCACTTTAAGGTCAAGAAGCTCAGAACTTTGTGATCTTACTGGTGGAATCAAGGCACAGAAGACAGGAAATTATAAAAAAAAAAATGATCATAAAGTCTAACTAAAAGATAAAAAAATTGTCTGGGAAAGGCAACAAAAGGAAAACACAAACACATCTTGTGCAGTATTTGCTCTTCTCAGTATACAGGACACTGTAGCTCTCTTCAGTTCACTGGTTTTGAAGCCTTCAATTACAAAGGAAAGCATTTCCTATGACAAATTTAGATTTAACCAGATGACTCTGTGTGAGCATATTTTTTCTACAGCTTAAGCAGTTATAACATTGAACAGGCGCACAGACAGCAAAGGATAAGAACGACTGATACAGAATTAAAACGTTATTTACTTTTCCTACTTTCCTCAGAAGAGGTGCCTGTTTCTTACTTCAGAAGAAAGTCTGGACACTGCTATTGAGGGGCAAAAAAGGGAAAAAACTTGCAAAGAATGACTGTGTGTGAACTGGCAAGAAACATAGTGAAAGGTAACACAGAATATGATCATAATTCAAATTCATTCTAAGATGCAATTATTATTTTAATATATAATTATATTATAAATATAATTAATTATATTTAATTATAATAGGTAACACTATGACAATGAAGCTTTTTGGTTGTTCTTAAAGATAAACTTATTATTTGATAATAGTACTCTCATGTCCTTCAACCAGTAGAGTTTTTAAACACATATATTTGTGTGTCAAATGACAGTGAACCCACAGTATTTCAAGTTGATTAGTGAAACAACATATTAGAATTTTTTAGAGTGAATAAAGATCATACTTTGCCAGAATCCTGAATCATTTTGACATTTTCAGATCCAAATTTGTCAGAGTAGAGTTTTTGAAGTCTTTGGGAAATTTCTGAAAGAGGAGTGAGTTTGGGCTCTTTGTAGATATATTCTTTTCCATCTTCATCCTCAAAGAATCCCTGTAAAAAACAAAGTAATCAAAATCTTGGGAAAAAAAAACCACATAGCACAATGATTAAGATGAACATAATGTGTGTGGTTCAAAGCAAATATAAACATTTAACATCAGAATTCAAGCAAACAGAAATAAAGAGAAATTAAAATCTAAATAAAAAAGGTTTTGTAAGAGGATAAAATCCCAAACAAAACAACAAACATAAAAATGTACTTGTCTACAACAGAATGAGTGAAAGATGATGGAAACATAGCTAAAATTTTAAAGTTTTATTGTAATTTTATGGTGTGACAAGCCTTTGAGATAACTTTTCTTCACTTTTATTCAAAAGTGAATTTTCAGCACTGTTTCACTTGCCAAAACAGAAATCTTGTTGCCTAACAGGACTATCTGATTCACAAGTGAGAATTTTGGCAATAGCTAACATAAAAATACTCCGAAATTTTTCTTTATGTAGTAATTAAAAATTATATAAAATGAAATTTAACTGTAATGATCTTACTTTTATGTTGTACTAGATTGGCACATGCTTCTTTATTTTTATTACATAAAGCATTTTTTTTAAAACCGTAACTAAAAGCAAGTTAGGGAAGTGAAACAGGTCATTGGTTTAAAACAACAAGCCATGTCAGAGTTCACATTTGCAACCAGAAAACAAATATTTTTGTCATAAACGGAACAGACAAAATAGAAAAGCACAACATATCATGTATAAACACAGGCTAGATTGACAAAAATACCCACATCAAACTAAAGTGAAATGCAGTAGTTTTTACTGCATTGCTTGCTTTGTAAGCAGTTACTGTAATTACCTCAACATCTGTTTCACTGTCTGTAAACTGGTATTGCTATAAAGTTGTAAAAAACAACAGAATACATGTAAAGTTATACTGCTTAGAGCATTTTACAATTCTCCATGCTCAGCTGAACAATAAGCAACTGGGCTATGCATGTATAAAGTGTAATAATTGATACTGCGTGGTACCATACATATGCATTCTAGACACATAGTAGAGGATGTGAAGCTGTCCAATACCGAGTCAGAAATTTTGTTCAAAGCATGCAATACTGATGCACAGAAAAAGTGATTTGTTCTCTAATGGAACTTAATGTTGATTTTTGAATTGCAATGGCCATTAATGCATACCAATCTAAGAAGCAGCCTTGCAAACCACACTGTAGCACTACAGACATTAAGTCAATACATTGCTAAGAACTGACATTATAGAAAACTTACCGCTGCCTTAAGGTAGTAAATCAAAGAAAAAAAAGGAAAAAAAGGCAAAAAATTTACTGAGAAATATAAGAAAGAAACTATATTGGAACTGATGCATGTTTTAAAATGAATTACAGATGGTGTTTAATTATTTCTTCTGAACACATTTCTTGTACTTTTTATGTCATGGTGTCAACACAGATGATGAAATAGTAAACATTGTCTGCTCTACACAGTAAGAAGAACCTGAATTTATTTTACAAATAAAACTTAAACAAAACTCACCTGTCCGAAGAATGCTACCCTGAAATAAGTTCCCAGCAGTCTCCTGCCTGTATGCATAACTTCTGTTACTTTACTGTATGCTCGATGAAGAGTGTCATATAAATGAGCAAGCCTCTAAAAATAAGAAACAGTCATGGGGTAAATGAATAACCTAGAACTTTCCTATCTTAAAACAATAACTTACGTCCTTGTAGTTAATAATAACTAAAAATGTTATTTCATTGAACAGCAGTAATAAGTTTTGCATACAAACTTACTGTATAGAATAATATAATTTAATAAATAATAATATATACAATAATAATAAACTTATGTGGAATAGTACACTATTAATTTTTAATTATTTAAGGAAAAAAAATTAATTATTTAAAATTAAAACAAAAACTTTTCAACACATTCATATTTCATTTACAATTTAAATATTCTTGTTCTGTGATGTCCAATGTGTCATGCAGGTAAGACCAGAAAAATGAAGACTTTTTTTTCCCCACTTGAATTTACTTATGATGAATTTACTACCTCAAAATCTCTCCGTTTTTCATAAATAGGAATTATAAGCTTATATATGTCGGCAATGAGTTCGTAGCGTTCTGCCTTCCAGAGTCCATCAGCACACTGCTCCAACAATTCCATCAGCACATCCTAGATTTGGATACACATTTGAAAAATGAAAAATACTGAGTACTCATGAAAAGCGCAGCAAATGATTACACCAAAGTTCTTTCCAATGAAAAGGGAGATCTTGCCTCAAAACAAAACAGGATGGTCTGAGTCTGCACTAGTATTCTTTGTATTTACCACAAAAAGCATTTTTTGTCTAGATACTTCTGACCTCTTAGGTCTACAAATGATACCTGTGTGAGCACCCTGGGTCTTGTCTTAAGACTCTTGTTTGTTTCCTTGGGTTGTTTGTTGGTTTGTGGTTTTTTTTTTTTGCTTTCACAAAGAGCATTATCTTGAAAAGAGAGCTATACAAACACGACTAACAGTTCTGAAGGAAACTATCAAATGACATTAACAATAAAACAAAAGGATACAATACCAAAATCTGTACTCAGAGTAGCTGTTAAGATATAACTGTGGAATCTGGAATACTTGGTCCAGAATTAAACTGTAAAGTGAGAGAAGCTGAGAAGTCCTGAAGGGTCAAAACAGAGACACAAGCAAGAAACCACCTTGGATTTGTCAGGTTTGAGTATAATATCCTTGCTGCAGAAAAATGGTTATTTAAGGTTAAATAAGAACTATGCTTTTCAGTATGTTAGAATGGAAGCATGAATTCTGCATTAGAGCAGTTACATCATAACTATAAAGTCCCTTCAGTTTGTCATAATTATTTTCCATGCATTTGATTTTTTCTGTTTCAGTCAGTGCAACAAAACTAAGATAACAATAGTTTGCTCCAGTTTTCATAAATTTGAAATTA
The DNA here is from genome assembly GCA_002631895.1 of Agapornis roseicollis. Lineage (NCBI taxonomy): Eukaryota > Metazoa > Chordata > Aves > Psittaciformes > Psittacidae > Agapornis > Agapornis roseicollis. The sequence continues at coordinate 111,290 of NDXB01021377.1, forward strand.
CTTGGCTAAGTCCATTAACGCATTTACAACAAACAATTTTACAGATACCATGGAACGCTTAGAGCTCCTGTGAGAAAGCTGTCATATACTTGGTCAGAAGAATTTTTGTGAAGAAGCCCATTTGCTTCCACAAACCCTATCATAAATCTGTCCTCTTCAAACATGTCTGGAGCTCCAAGAACCTCCAAGAGAATGCAAGTCTGAGACTGAGGAGTGTCAGAAGACATGACATTTCTACTCCTTGAGACCTTCTGGTACCATTCTTGCATTGTAGTGGTGAAGCCAGAAGCTGGAAATAACACTTTATCCTTAGAAGGGATTCAGTGCTATTCTATTGCCCTCCTCCCTTTGGCAGGGGACTAAGATAACATGAAGAGATCACTAAGAAAAGTCTACTTTAATACTGATTGCAAAAAGAGACTGAAAAATGCTACCCTTATCCATCTGCTGCAATGGTCCCCAAAACACCTCTTTCTTTCCCCCAGTCATTATGGGGCTGTACAGATTTCCCAATATCACCACCCTCAATGATTAGGTGGTGATAACAGAAAGACCAGCGTCACTGCTGGCCCTCAAGACTATCCACAAACACTGTTTTATGTCAAGAGTCCTAACTCAGACACCAGAGGGAATCCAAATACAGCAAAGTGGCAAAATTTTGTTTGCATACAGGAAAAATACATAAAAAGCAAAAGATGAGTGGAGAGATGATAGGAGGGAGGAAAAGGACACAACGCTTCTGGGCCACCTGTCTCAGTGTTTATCTGTTCTCATGGGAAAAGGTTTTTTTTTTTCCATATACCCAACCAGAGTTTTGCTTGTAATCTGTTAATGGCCTCTTACTCTTTTATGGCACACCTCTTAGAAAAGTTCTGATTCTTCCATTAGCCCCCTTAGAAGCTGGACTTTTTCCAGTTTCTTGATATCTCTCTTGACTTTTGGGGGACAGCACTGGGCACAAGATTACACATGGGGCACCACAAAGGCCAAGTGGAAGTGGGAAATCCTACTTTTCTTCTTTTCTTGACTCCATGTTATTCCTAATGTAACCCAGCATGCAATTGGCCTCTGCTGCCACAAGGTTACACTGATGATTCCCATTTAAACTCTTGTGAACCAGAACTCCCAGGTCTTTCTGCAGAGCTGCTGCCCAGCCAGTCTGTCCCCAGGATGAGCTGATACACTGGCTGATTTTTTAACAGATACAAGGATTTGCACTTGTCTTTGTAGAACTTTGAGAAGCTTTGTGTTGCTTCAGTTTGAGATCCCTCTGAACAGCAGCCCTGCCCCCCAGCATATCATTTAGTTTCGCCCACAAACTTGATGACACACCATATCCTATGACCTACTTTGCTAATGAAGATGTCAAACAAAATCAGCCCAAGTATCCCTGAAGAATACCAGCCTTCACCACCATACTTCAGGCATCTTATGTGTTTGGGTAAGTACCTATTTCTGCTTTTCATAAAGTGCTTTGATAAACTGAATTACACTGGATGTTGATCATTTATAATATGATGTGACTTTTGAAGCACTTTCGTTTACCAATCTGCAAGTTACAGAAAATCCTCCCATGGAAAGTCATAGCTAAATAAGAGAAAAAAAATCCAAAACCCAAACAGGGAGGTAGAGATTGACTCAGTATCTGTGATGTAGCTGTATTCTGGCAACGTTTATTTGGGGAAAAAATCAAAAAAATCTGAATTAAATTGTTTCCAACCTTCATCTGCATGGAAACTGGCACCTGCCACACGCCTGTTAGCTATAGCTCAGATCTCTCACAGATGGACTGCTTATAGGAAAGTCTAGCATGGAAAGGATTCCTTCCTGTTTCTGAAACTCAGAAGTTAGGGGTTTTTTTTTTAGTATTGCAAGAAGGATTTGACTTGTGCTGCCCAAAAGGCTGTCAGGGTAATCACCTGTTTAATTGAAACGCACACAGTAACTTTGTTTAAAAAGCCAACCCCTGAACCAAATCAAACCAAAGTTTTATTTATTAATTTTTTCCCCAACTAGCTAGTTTCAGAAATGAGTCAGGGTAGCCCTAGGCTGAAATAAAATTCTTTTATTATTAGAATTGAGAGCTTTTAAAATTTCATTTTTTAAAATGAGAAACCACATAAGGTCTTAAGCAAATTTCACTTGATTTGGAAGACTTTATATCATCTGGAGAATATAAAAGGTATTTTGCCCCTTTTAGGAGATGCCCTCTCATCATCGCTACTTGTAATTTGTCTGTTAGAGATTTCACTTTAGCGTAACAAGCATCCAGGGAAAACCTAAGTTTTAAGAAATTCCACATGACTCTTGTTACCAAGTATAGAAGAATTCCCATTAGATCACCATTTTGCTCGGTAGCAAAGTAGTAGTCAACTACAGCTTGAAAGATATGTTTCTGCTTTGATTTCTGTACCCAATATGACTTTCTTTTTTTTTAGACTAGTACAGTTTTGCTCACATAAGAACACACTGAGGAATCAGTCCATACATGAATATGTTTCTATTCATGAAGGAACCAGACTACCTTCTCTGAAGTACTTTTGTAAAACACTGGTCACCCGAATTTATCCATGATTTTTAGTCTACTAAAACCACACAGTTCTTCCCTATTTGGGGCAAACTATAAGAAGTTATCTGACAGTAACTTTTTTCAATACTCATTGAGTCAGAGTAGTACATGGTTAAGTTAAAAACGGTTGCATACAGAGAAAAATTAAATTTGGCATGGTTTGATGGCTTTGCAAACTTCACAGACTTATAATTTCACTCTTGGCTTACTTCCATTCCATGGAAATACTGAGAGATGGAAATAAATTTGTGTAGGGTTCGATGTCCCAGAAAAAGCAGTATATTCTTTTTGCAGGGACTGACTAATGAGAAGAAGAATAAATTTTTAAATGTTTCAATTTAAAAAAATAAAAAGAATTTACATCTGTCAAATGGGTTGTCAGGTAGATACTGACAAGAATTTCTAACAAAAGGTTCCATCAGCAATAGTCACTAGTAACTCAACTCTTGGCTCGCTTACAACAGCTTATATTTCATTTTGAGTAACACGCTAGTTTCCATGCTGGATCAGGAAAATCAGTGGTTTAAAGACTATAGCGCATAAATTAAAACAAACAAGCAAACAAAGCAATCTGGTATTAGGTTTCCTTGGAAACAAAAACCACTGTATTTCATCATTTCAAGTTAATTCCAATTCCTGCCTTCCCAGAAAAAGGCAAGTCAACAAATTTTGTCTTAAAACTACAGAGCAAAGCACAGCCAGAACTTAGGAGTAAAACACAGGTACCCTAGGCCTAAACCCAGGCTTAAACCCCTAAGTTTTTCATCTGTTCCTCCTAAATCTGTTAGTATAGCCACAATTTGCAGAGTCAAATAACTGTCATACACCTTTGCCATATACAAACTAAACCAAAATTATACGTGTATATATATATATATATATATATAAAAATGACCCAAACAAAACAAACAAAAAACCAGACAGTCTGTCCCTCCCTCCACCACCTATACTGACTAATACATAGTGCAGATGTAGCTCTTCAGGAAAAAGACTATTCATTTTCTTTTACATAAGCTTCTTAATAGTAAAATTTACTGTAGAGCACAGATGGATCAGTGAAGACACAAGGAGTGAAACTTAAGCCAGAAAAAAAATCAACACTGATGTAAGTCTGGTGTCAGTTAAACTATTTCCATTGTTATGGTGGATTTGCTTAAGGAAACCATAAACCAACAACAAACCACTAAACAAATTTTCATGATTGCTGGTGTAGTAACATTTAAATCAAAGTCAGTTTACGGAGAAAAACCAAACCAAACCAAACAAAAAAAAATAACCCAAACCACAAAAAAGCCCCATCTTACTATCTCTAATAAGCCACATTAGTGTCCATCCTGTCAACTAGCTTAAAAACTTACTTTTGAAATTACAGAATCACAAATGGTTTGGGTTGGAAAGGACCTTAAAGATCATATAGTTCCAACCCCCCTGCCATGGGCAGGGACACCTCACACTAGACAAGGTTGCTCAAAGGCCCATCCAACCTGGCCTGGAACACTGCCAGGGATGGGGCAGCCACAACTTCCTTAGGCAACCTGTTCCAGTACCTCACCACTGTCACAGTAAAGAATTTCTTCCTTATATCTAGCCTAAATCTTCCGTGTTTAAGTTTGAAAATTTTGATTACTTTTACTCCAGTAGTGGTGTTGAGATGATGTGCTAGTGCTTTATTTAATACAAATATATATAGTAAATTCTCTAAAGCCAAGACAGCTCACAGAAGCATTTTATTTCAGTTTTAGGATTAGAAGAACAGCTAAGAAAATAATTCTAATATCCATCACATTAGCCAGCCTCCAGATTGAAACACAAAACTTGGAAAACCAGACAGCAGTTCAATGTGCATCACTTTTAACACTCTTACGTTTACTTACTTCATTAAAGTGAACATCTTGCATTCCAACATCCTCCATCATTGAAGCCTCTTCATCAATATTAGGTGTGACTACTCTGAAAGCAGTACAACCTTGCCTAAACATCCCTGTCATTGAAAAAGCAAAATAGACAAGTTATTTTTTCTCCAGCAGAATAATGTTAGGCCATTTGGTGATGCTGGATAAGAATCACAGAATCATAGAATAGTTAGGGTTAGAAAGGACCTTAAGATCATCTAGTTCCAACCCCCTGCCATAAGCAGGGACACCCCACACTAAACCATGTCACCCAAAGCTTCGTTAAGGCTTAAGACATATTTAAAAATACTTAATATTACACACAGTAATTAAAGCATCAAGAGCAATCTGTAAATATGACAAAAGCACATATTTATTTCACATCTATTTTCACTATTTCTNCACTAAACCACCCAAAGCTTCGTTAAGGCTTAAGACATATTTAAAAATACTTAATATTACACACAGTAATTAAAGCATCAAGAGCAATCTGTAAATATGACAAAAGCACATATTTATTTCACATCTATTTTCACTATTTCTGTAGCACTTAAATACCATGGAAGCACATGATTGTTTCCCAGCTCATTCCTAAACAGATTCTTTCTGCTGAGGTGGGAGTCTGACCACCAAAGGTTTTATTGAATGATTATCTCAAATGCATTTTTCTTGCTCCTGGAAATACCACAGGTAGAAGCTTGACTCTCTATATTACTGATAGGAGTAACTTTTATATGACACTATTATCACTGACTCAGCATTTAAAAATTTCTATGAATTTATTTTGATTCCTCTGGCAATGACAGATTTTCCTAAATGCAGTGAGATATTAATTGTGGAACAAGAATATCCACTGGTGAGTTTGCTTTGGCAAGGGTCTGACTTCAGCTATTCACAGCTCTGGTGTAAAATTAGTGGTTTTTTCTTTCCTAAAAATTTTACTTCCCCATTATCTGAAATGCTGCCCCTTAGATATTCACAGAATCACCAGGTTGGAAGGGACCTCTATGATCGTCAAGTCCAACCCATGCCCTACACCTCCACTAAACCATGTCATCAAGTTCTATATCCA
>NDXB01021378.1:2263-19186 GCA_002631895.1 Agapornis roseicollis
AAAAAAAAAAAAAAAAAAAAAAACCAAAACAAAACAAAAAAAAACCCAACAAAAAAAAACCCAAAAAAAGAAAAAAGTTTCCAGCCTGATGTTGGCATCAAATTAGAGAAAAACATGAAAATGTTTGCAGCTTCACCATGATGGCCGAAGAAACCAAATGCATATGAGAACCCCCAAATTAGTCTTTTACTTTAAAAACAACAAATAAAAAATCCCAAACCACTGAGTAAATGAAAGACCTGTGGTTTTGAAGGACAGACTCTTAATGTCTGTGTTGTGGTCTTTTACTGTAACTGTAAAAGTGACTTTTGTAATACTTTATAAAAAGTGGTGGTATTTTTTTTCATTGCAGATAAGCTTCTTGCAAAATCCTTATTTAAAAAAAAATATGTTGAATCCTTTGGAAACATTGGTCAGTTTTTAAAACAAAGAGCTGTTAATAGTCCCTGCACAGATGCCTTTTTCTCTTAGGTTTAGTTCTCAATCTGAGTCTGTATGATCCAAAGCAGAAGGGCTGGAAGCTGACAGTAAATCTGCTAAATACTGAGCTGTTGGCCGGGGGGTGGGGGGGTGCGGTGAAGAATACTAGTCTTGATTCTTACCTCCTTGCTTGGTGTATGCTGCTTTTTATCAGAGTAAATGTTTAAAGACTTGTTTATTCTATTTCAATTTTTTACCTTGGTTTTCATTTTATGAAGGTTTTCTCAAAATGCTACCCTCCTTAATGCCTAGCTTGGCTTGAAGCAAACAAGCGTGTGTGTACTATTCCTATACTAGAGAAGTCTCAAGTTATCCTTTCTGTGAATCAAGTGCTTAGGCTAAATCTTTGGGGGACTGGGCAAATGAGACTACAAACTGAACCACATCTTTCTTTCTCTCACTGGTTCTTACCAATTGGCCTTTCTTCTGTGCTCAATGAAAGAGAAAGACTTACTTAAACATCATATTGCACAACATCATTAGCCAGCACTTTAACAGGAGGAAGAGAAATGACAAGTTGTGGTGTTTAATATTTCAGATGTAAGAATCAATTTGAAATCGTTTCAGATCAGCTGTAATCATCCTGAATAAGTAATGAAAGGGCAGAAGGTCACAGTGTAAACTTTAGACTCTGTTGACAACAAATGCTGTTGTAGACGAAGCAATAATCAGAGCTACGAGAGAGAAAGATGATTACTAGATAAATGGGCAAACTTCACTTTTCAAAGTTGTGAAACCAGACCTAACATTATAGAAGAGAAAACAAGAACTTGGTAGGCCTTTTTCAAAGGCCTTTTTGCTACAACAAAGATTAGTTTGGAAAGATTTATGGCGTTGATACAGAGGTTTGCAGAAATAATGATTACCTGATACTTAGAGACTGAAATTCTGCAAGTTTTGTTAATTTCCAAATCAAATGGTATTTTCCATGACTTTGAACTATGTTGATTTTATGTTGTTAATCTCTAAAACACTTTTTTTTAAATTAAGGATAAGAGGAGTTTGTTTGTTTTGCATCCCTTTTACTTTGTGGATTTAAACAAATCTTTTGAATTATAGCTATATACTCAGTGTTTCAAGGCAATATGGGGACTTCCCCCATTATGTCATATTTCCTTTTCTGATGCTGTTATATCAAACCGCTTGGTGACGATACTCATTGCTGACATACAATGACAATACCAAAAAGCATGCTACATTTCTTTTGAGATACAAAAATAGGGGAGAACATCCCAGGAACTCATTACATTATCAAAAAAAATGTGTTTTGTCTTTTCCTTCAGCCCTGGCAAATGTCTTTTTGAGCACTACATAATTTGCTGTGCAGAGTTTTTTAAAAAGCTAAATGCCTACTTGTGGGAAGTGATTTTCGGATTGTGTGGCAAAATCTGGGGTGTTTTTTCCTGCTGATTACTCAGGGATGTATTATAATATCTAATCAGAAGTCATTACCGGTTTATGAAGCATTAATTCATACAGCCTTCCATACATACACCCTGTTGGGTCCCCCAGGGCAGAATGATTCCTTAATGGTTCACATTCCTGAGATCAACTGATAGGGCTGCATCATTCACCTTCACCCACACAGATGATCTGCAAGGTGAGCAAACATTTAACTGTCTCGTGAAAGAAGTCTGTTTCCATTCTCAGCACTTCCTGCTAAAGAAACAGCCTTTTTTGTTGGTTTTGTTTGCTTGGTTTAAAAAATTATTGTCCTAACCTTCTAGAAGAAATACCAAGAGGCAGCATATTTTGTAGAGGGGGGTTCCTCATGATGATCAGTTTTCCAACAGAGCAATATTAATCAGTAATGAAAAGACCTGACTTTAGAAACTCCGTAGGCTGTGCTGGAATACTGTGGGAATCAAGTGGGAAGAGCTGTGAGACATGTCTACCTGGAGGAGCATTTACTGTAAACTCAGAATGTGGCACAAGATGTTTGTCAGGCAAAAGTATTAGAGTTCTGGTACAGGGCAAATGGAAGGAGGATGAGGGTTGCTGCAAAGAGAATATGTGGGTTCAGAGGTGAGTATAATTTTATTGATATGCATAAAAAGAAAGTAGTAAGTTAATAATTACTTTTCTTAAGAAGGATGTTTTGAATACTGAGAAAATCCTTCTCCACAGCTGTAAGATGCATTTAAATCACCCAACGGAAGCCATGATCTATATTCGTTTAAATGTGTTTTGATGTCTTCTTAGAGGTTTAAACGAAACACCCACAACCAGGAAGCTAGTTAGCTCATGCAGGAGCACAATTGCAATTCTTCATTAAACGTACTATGTAAGACTTATTTTTCACTTGAGAGGCGCTGAACTTTGACAATTTCTATTTATTTGAGATGAAAGAGGCGAGCTAACAATTCACCACTTACAACTTCTAAGTAAGAGGAGACCTTGTGTTCCAAGTTAATTCATCATTTTTAAAAACTTTCTTAATTTTTGATGAATCGCACATTCCTATTGTGGATAATGAGTAACGCTCCCTCTTCTGTAGAGACAGCTTTTCTTTTTACCGCAACACAGCAACCTCCGCCCCCCATACCCACAGGAAAGTTTTGCACAAGGTAACGGAGATACAGCCAGTAGGATTCTGTAGAAATTACTCAAGGAATAGCAAAGTGTGGATGTTTTTTCAGATAGTATAAACTGGTGTAATTCTCTTGTCTTGGTAGTTCTTGATATCAAGAAAGTTACACTGATTTATTTGATTGAGAATTTATGGGGAATTTTGTTACACAGATTTGATTCTTAACCAGCCTGTAGAATTTTACTGCAGGAAAAAAAGCTATGTATTAAACTTTACATGAAAGTTCAGACACAATAGCCTTTTTTAATGAGCCCCATTATTTAGTTCTACATAGTTATCAGTGTTTCTATCTGAAATGGATCCAGATCTTCTAGTCAAGTTTACATATGCTTATGAGGTTTTCTTTGTAATGTTTTAACAAAAAGTTAATGGGATTAGGACCCTCACAGAGTAAGCTTTTTCATGAGTGAACATCAGAGGAAAATCTGCAACATTCTGCTGTATTGCACTGGAGAAAGTACTGCCTCTGTAGCTTTTACCTTAATGCTCAGCACAGGCTTTACATGTAGGTATGTTTGATTATTGCCCATTGGAGCAGATAAGTATATGGAATGATCTCACTCTATTGTTAAGATAATTTGTCTTTGGGGATTCTGACCTTCTTCATATTGCAATGACATCATCCTTTTTACAGACTGTAAATCACTAAGGCTGACTCCTGGTCTTGCTAATAAAACCTGCAGAAGTTTAGTATGAAATAATAACATGCTTTTGCTAATACTTAGATGTGTAACTAACTTTTGGCTGCTGAAAATTAAAAAGGTAGTAAATTTGAATACTCATTTAATGTCCATAACAGGTCCAGTATATGCCAACCCACAGTGTATGCACATCTAGATGAGCTGTAAGTTAGGTGTTGTCTTTTAATTTTGTCACCTAAGTAGCTTTATTAATAAGCTTTAAACACAACAGCAAAGGGAAACTTCTCCACAAAGACCAGCTGTTAAATTTTAGAAACATCACAAAAAATCAAAATGTGTCAATTTACCTACAGCAAATGTCCTTCATTTATAGAAAAGACCAATTTTGCATGAATCAGTAAAGACATTTTTCTCATTTAACATAACTTGTTTTCAGTGGAACTTCTTGCAAATGGTTCTTTCAAAACACATCTGTATTGGCTGTGAGTTTCTCTAGAAACTCACCCAGGGTGTTGCAAGAGGTGATGAGCTGCATCTTTTCTGAGTCAGAAGAACTTAACATTCTTGCCACAGCCTATTGCCAGGTTGAACCAAAGAAAGCCTCTTTCCTTTGTTGGTGCTTCCATGTGTTGGCTCATGTGCATTTTACCTTTTGGGTGATACATAGGTCTTTTATGTTGTTTGGTATTTCTAGTGCCAAGTTAATGCCTCATATAATGGCATTCAAATCAACCAAATCAAACCAGTGTTTTCAGATCCCTTGTGTGTCTGAGAGGAATTTGTGTGCAGTCACTTTCACTCTTCCTGCAGATTCAGTTTCCTGTTATGTTTGTATGGCTTTTCACAAGAGGAAAACAGTTCCAAAGAGGATCTGACTGCAACACACTGAACAGTTTGGGAACAAGTTGGAATATTGTAGAAATTATTTTTGACCATTTCTGATTGATTTTATTTCAGGCTGGAACATGTCCTTCTTGGCTTATTAATGTGATCTATGTCCTATCCTAAATTAAAGGGAAAATGAACCAAAATTGAAGCTGTTTGGCAGTAGCTGCCAATGCATGCAGTGATGTGAAATATAATGTCACCAAAGCTCACATCTGTGGGATTTGTTTGCACAGGAAAAGCATAATTTCACAAGCCCTGCACTTGTGATTGCTAATCACAGTTTTAATAAACACATCTCTGCTTTGAGTCATGTATCTGTTTGAGGTCCCCAGTGATACCATGAATGTTTTAAAAAACCTGGCTGGACAGTAGTGCAATCCAAGTGTGGAAAGGTCAGCTTTGTCCCCTTTTCCTTTTCTTCCTTTCAAATTGCTGCTTTTTTTCTTTGCCTATTATCCTTTATTCTTTGCTTTCCTGGGAAGCTGTGTAGCTATAGAATGTAAGTCAAAATACCAGCAAGATTGCATGTTCTTTGCCAGCAGCCAGTGCACCCTATAGTGATTGTTTATTTTACAGTACTCCCCCAAAAGCTAAAATCTAACCCGAAGTCATCATCACACCCTTTTCATTTTGATGTCATTCTTTCAGTTTCTTGTTTTGGAGTAATGTTTTCTCTGTAAGAATCAAAGGGAGGTATTTGCCAATTTAAACTTTTTAAAATGTTTTTAAGGAAATGGTGATAACAGCCTATCTTTCTGAAAAAAGACTGAAAAGAAAAAACAGTTATATTTTTTTTTCTCATAAATCCAGGCATTTCCTTTTAGAATTACATTTTACCTCATGGATGTATTCAAAATGATCTGCTCAGTCTGTGTTTTCTTTGTGTTCACAATTACGTGCTGTGGACAGCGACTTCTGGGCCTTTTAGAGATACTGATCAGAAGGCAAATGGGAGATGAACATTGTGAAAAAAGAGCAGACTGTAGTTTCTGCTGTGCTCTTTATATATTTTCCAGCTGGTTTTGCTTCTAACCTTCAGCATTTCTTATGGGACACTGGTGCAAATCTGCATTCAGATTGTTTTTATTTTATCTTTGTACATAATATGCAATACTTAAAGCAGTAATTTGCAATATTATGAAATGTGGCTCAGTGTCCCTGTCCCCAGTGTGAATGCACACATTTAAATATGAATGAAAGTGGGCCAGAACCCTCTTGAAGCTTTGAGTTGATGCACAGACTGCCTGTTCTTTCTGGTTTAAGTACTGTACTTTTTTTTCCTATGCTGAACAACAGCTACCATATGGGCTGAGCTTCAGCCAGTCAACTCCTAAATTACAAACACTCTTTTGACTGTAAATTGAATGGAAAAGGATGTCAGTTATCGCTTTCCTCCTGTGGCCATACCACAAGAGCACCTGCAGTAAAAAACTGGCATTCATGCTCTGAAAGGCACCACATGCTTCTATTGTTAGCCAAGCAGTATCTAACCTTGGCTTTGCTTACCCCACTCCTGTCACAGTGAGAAGATTGCAACGATAAGAGCCTCACTTAGAGACATGTCTCAGCACTTATCCACAGTATTTTGTTTCCACTAAAGGAAGTAAAAATCAGCTTAGGAAGATGGCTATCTGCGGTATCCTTTAAAGAGGAGCCTTTGACTTAGGCACACATTTACCATATTTATTTTGAAGCTTGTTATGAAATTATAACTGCTTTCTCTTAAAGCTTCACACTATGACCAGTTCAGCTCACTTACAGGATTATCTGGTTTCCAGCCTGAATGCCAGAACTAAATAATTCTGTTTCTTGCCTGTGCAAAGGTAATCTGGAATCTGACCATTCCTGTCTCCCCAGGGCAGGTTTGAACTAGAAGTCACACGAACGTGTGCAATGGCGATTTGAGCAGGGAAAAACTGATGATGTCTGGAAGCATTGAACTGGGCAGTCCATTAAGGGAGACAGCTGTTAGGCCAAGAGAGGTTCCATGTATCCTGATATGTAATTAGACAGCTGAGCTGGGGAGCAGGCTGTGAGTGAGCCTGCAGCTGCTGCTGTCAAGGACCTACCAGCCCTTGTTTTCTAGGAAGGCTGGTGAAACTCCCCATCATCTGCTATGTCTATTAACTCTTCCTTTCCTAAAGAGAGATACACATATATGTATGTTGGTATTGAAGGAGCCAAAATGTTTATTGAGTCTGTGATTTAAAACTGTTGGAAGAGAGAGTGGCTTAATAATGAGGATAATTCCTTCTGGAACCTAAAGCTGTAAGGCTGGTTAAAGTATTTGTGTTTTTATTGAGATCCCCAGTGGACCATTAGATGCATTACATACCTGCCTTATGGCTTTTGTTCAAATATTCCTTAAAGTTCAGTGCCTACAAACATAAGCTCCTCTCTTGGATCACCAGAGGGTAGCCATTAGGTCAAGGCCTTGTGCAGCGGAAAAAAGTGACAAGGAATTTATGTGGTAACCAAATAACATTCAGATTGTTAATTTACAATTACTGCTGATGACTTCAGATTGTCTGATTGGAGGCCTTATAGAATCATAGAATAGTTAGGGTTGGAAAGGACCTTAAGATCATCTAGTTTCAACCCCCCTGCCACGGGCAGGGGCACCTCACACTGAACCATGTCATCCAATGCTCTGTCCAACCTGGCCCTGAACACTGCTGGCGATGGACCATTCATATACATGCCTTTATACATGTCGTAGAATCATAGAATAGTTAGGGTTGGGAAGGACCTTAAGATCATCTAGTTCCAACCCCCCTGCCATAAGCAGGGACACCTCACACTAAACCATGTCACCCAAGGCTTCATCCAACCTGGCCTTGAACACCACCAGGGATGGAGCACTCACAACCTCCCTGGGCAACCCATTCCAGCATCTCACAACCCTCACAGGAAAGAATTTCTTCCTTATAGCAAATCTAAATCGCTCCTGTTTAAGTTTGAACCTGTTACCCCTTGACCTGTCACTACAGTCCCTAATGAAGAGTCCCTCCCCATCATCCCTATAGGCCCCCTTCAGATACTGGAAGGCTGCTATGAGGTCTCCACGCAGCCTTCTCTTCCCCAGGCTGGCCTTGAGCATTTAAAACCCACGATGCTTAGACACAGCCAAATAATTCCAACATTAAGCTGGCTGTGCAGTTCTGGTAGTTACCTGGCAGCATGTGACATCAAAGAGGTCGTGTATTTTTATATATTACACTGTGTAGTTGCCCTTCTCCCCAGAAGTGAGTGGATGATAGGAACTACTGCTGTTTGAATAATCTCAGAACACGACGCTGATGGTCAAAAGTTGCTTTAGCAAATGCTCTGTACCTTCAGAGGGTTTTAAAATCCTTTCTTCTGACATGGTAAATGACACCGTATATAATTAACACCATCAGATGGCTCATTCCTAGTTCTTCTACCAGCCCTGGGCCTTCTTTTAGCATTCATGCACATTATGACTACTTTAACTAACATGCCTGGAAAGTATTTGCATGTGTTTATTAAGCTCAGAGTCAGAAAACTGCATATCTTTTATGGTGTTTTTTTGGATATCCATTTGTGCTCTCGTTTCCTACCATCTGTGCAGCACTGAAAATTAATAGCCCAACTTTCCATTACCTATACCATTTCTGAATGTTTAGCCTTCGCTCTTCCTTCTTCTGATATTAAACATTCTGTAGATACAGCAGGCATGTGTACAATATTTGTTACTTTTTAATAAAGCCTGTAGGGATTTTGATTATTTGTGCCATTTAAAACAGGTTTGGAGAGATGTTGTGGCATAGCTGGCAACTGGAAATCTTGTAGCTACTTCACAGTTAAGGGTGCCCCTTGTCTCTCACGGTGAGCTTTTTTTTTCCACATATTTTCTTGTTTCTTAAACTAATTTAAATACATCTTCTAGGAAAGCAAGCCCAAGTTCAGGAGAGGTATATGAACGTCTGTGTTTTAAGCATCACTCCTATTGTTTTTAAATGTTTTCTTCCTGACAGTTTCCCAGTGGGTATCTCCAGAATGTCTTGACTGAAAAAATTCCAACTGTGTTTACTTTGGTTGCCATGTCTGAGTAGAAACTCCTGATAAATCATTGCAAAGTTGTCTTCAGGGTTCAGCCATGATAATGCTGTAAAGGGGAAAGGAATGAAGTGGCTGCTCAGAAAAGAGAAACCTGGGGAAAAGACGCATGGGATTGTGCAGTGGCAGACAAGGACAGGAGAGTGTGAAAAACTTTCTGTGTGGATAAAAGGATGTCTCCATTTATGCTTCTCCCCAGCACTCAGAGCCCTGGGTTTGTAATCAGAGAGTCACAAACTGGGTGCAGTTGGAAGGGACCTCTAGAGATCATCGTGTCCAGCCCCCTTGCTCAAGCAGGGTCACCTAGAGCAGGTTGCCTGGGACCATGTGCAGTCAGATTTTGAATGCGAACAAGGTGTCTCCAAGATAACTGTTTGCATTTGCATGCATGCCCTTGCTTAGATGTGCCAGAATCTTTCTGAAGCGAGGTTTCTCCAGAGAGGCCTTCTAAGACCTCTTGGACAACAGAAGGTTGTAGGTGCAAATCTTACTGGGGGAGGGCACAAAATTCCTAAACAAACAGAACACACGTGCATGTAGGGAGGGAACCCTGTGTCAATGTGAACATCCATTAGGTCTGATCATGCCTACAAAGACATTTCTCCCGTTACAGGAATTCTCAAACTTCAGAAAGTCTCTGAAATACGCAGGTGGATTCAGAAATCCATCTTTCTGATGGAGTCGGAGGTTAAAGCATGATATTTGTTTATTAAATACACTTTGTAAACAATGAGACAAATCCTATTCCTACCCCATGATGTTTAATGAGCTCACTGTTAGCTCCCCTTGATTAATTCTGAATTTACTTCTGCTCAGAAGTATTTTCAAGTTACTAAAACTTATTTTTTTATGCATCATATTTTGCCATCGCCTTAAATCAAGCAGCTGCTTTTATATCCTGTTTTTCTGTTTCTTGGTAGCTCTGTGGAATGGGACATCTTGCTGCTTTGGACATGTCAGTTATGTAAACAGAGAGTGGGGATAGGTGTTGCTTCCTCTGGACTGTGTGGAAGTGGTGCTGGCAGCAGAGAAAGCTGGGCTGAAGTAACTTTCTTCCATTAGAAAAATAAAGATCTGAAAATACTAAGGGTCTGAACTGCATCTAGAGGCAAGGTGACTATTTTGAAATATAAAATATGGATCCTTGCGTCTTCCCTCCTGGAATTCCAGAAAATATGATTTGTCTTTGGTTGTGGATGGGTTGAGGTTTTTTTAAAAGCAAATGTTTTCAAATGGGTGGTTTCTTTGGTATGCCAAAAGAAAATAAATACATTCAAAAGGGCTGAGGATTTAACCCCAGGGAAGTGGTGAAGAACAGCTTGACAAATACTTGTGCTGACTCCACAAGCCCTTTGAGTGGCAGGTTCAGCACCATTTCCACATTTGCTTACTGACACTTAGAAACAGCACAAAGTTCTTGGAGCTTTTGTCAGGGCTGGCCTGTAGAGGAGAGTTACACAAACCGAGTAGTGCCATGAGAGGAGCTGAAATTCAGAACTGATGCAGGCTCTGCTGCTGTGGGAGGAGGGGGGAAAACCAAACCTCTAGCAAGTTACACCCACGCTGACAGTTCCCACAAGGCTTTGCTTTTACCTCTCTTTGCTCTCAGGAAGGCTTTTCCTGCCTTTCAGTCATCAGCACTGAACACTTTTCCTCTCTGGCCTTTCCAAAACACCCCCAGCTACTCCAGGGAATTACAGCAATAAGAGGGGCCCCTCACCTAGCAAACCCTTCTGGTATTTGAACCAGATGTTACCTTCATCACCCAGCTCACAGTGATTAATGTTTCTCCCATTTATTTTTTAAAGTTGTAAAGCACAGAACTGGAAGAAAATGTAAATGGTTAATGAAATAATTTGTATTTAGTGTCTGCTTGGCACTGTACAAACCAGGAGCTGTCCTTGACTTCATGCTTTAAATAGCTTCTGTAACAAAACAGAGATCTGGCCTTGGAAAGAAGTAAAGAGGTTTGTGAAAAAAGTGGAATTGGAGGCTCTATCCCTCCATGTTTCCTAATGGATGTCAGTAGCCTACCAGTGACATCATCAGACCTCTTCCCTTTGTGTTTGCAACATTTCTGCTTGCAGCTGAGAAGGAAGTTTCCAAGGGTTCAAGGTTTTTTCAGCAGCACCCAGAAGTCTGGCACCTTACTCTGACCTTGTAAATCTGCAAAACTGGCCTGGAAATTAAAAGGAAACAGACTCTCTCTTGAGAGTCCAGCTCCCTCCTACTCCTGGTTGGGCCAGAAACACTGTGAGAACAGACAGATTTCCTAGCAGTATCCTGGCACTTTCTTACCCATTCCCAGCCAAAACCAGAAAGTGTTAAATAAAAAAATCTATAGGAAGTGAGAGCAGAGGAAAGCACTGCATAGTTTTAGAACAGAAATCTTATCTGAGTTCTGAGAAGAGAGTTTGGGGTCAGTTACTTTGTCTGAGTGGTTCATCTACCCCTCTCCTAATCCCTGTGTTTACTGCAGAGCTTTGTGGTTTCCTTCCTCTGGTCCCCTTGGTTATCTGGGTTGGCACGGAGCCTGGGTTCTGCTTCCCTTCCTCCTTGTGCACCTTTTTGTCCCCAGCCACTGGGTTCTGCTTCCCTTCCCCCTTGTGCACCTTTGTGTTCCCAGCCACTGGCTCCTGCAAAGGCAACTCTCAGTTCTGCACACACTGTTTTTGTGATGTGCAGATACTCAGGGATGCCCTTTGCAGGCTGTAGTGCTCAGGTCCCACTGCTTTGCCTTTGGCTTGGCCTGTGGCTTTTAGTTTTAGTTTCCTTTTTCCTTTTTTTTTTTATTTTTTTTCCTTCCTGGCTGCCCTGCAGTGTTCAAAAAGCTGTTGCCAGCCCATGGAAAATTCAGCAAAACATACAGTGCAGAGCATTTGCCTTCACCATCCTCTCCTGTGCCACATTCATTTTTATTAGAGGTAGCTGAGAAAACAGGACCCTCGGGCTTTGGCTGATTTGGCTCTGTTCCTTTCAGACATAACATGCAGGTCTGGAGCTACCTGCTCTTATAGCAGCAGAA
Organism: Agapornis roseicollis; assembly: GCA_002631895.1. NCBI lineage: Eukaryota > Metazoa > Chordata > Aves > Psittaciformes > Psittacidae > Agapornis > Agapornis roseicollis. The sequence goes on from NDXB01021378.1 coordinate 13,968, forward strand.
ACAGCTGGAGCACCATCTCCCCTGCATCCAGCCCAGCCTTTGAGCCCTGTGACTACTTCCATTGATTCCACATCAGGAGCTTGCTCTTCACTCAGCTGTACAAGCCAACAGCTTCCAACTTCCCCTGGTTCTGTTTCTCCCCAGAAGTTATCCAAACAGCTAATCCTTCTCTTGAAGTTCAGCTCTTCATTTCTTTGGTTCCCACTAGCTACTTGTTCCCTTTCTTCCTTTTGAGAGGTCTGGCAGCAAAGCCTTGGATGTTTCAGGATTTTTACCTGTTGGATAGATAGGTAATGATTTTGTACAGATTTAAGGAGGCTTTTTCTAATGTGATCATGGCTTGGTACTTTCTCAGATCCTCAGCTTGATCTATACTACCTGCTGCACCAAAGTCCAGGTAGCATTAAGTGCTTTATTGTAAGCCACAACAAAAGACATTTAGCAACTCAGAGAAAGCCGATGTGATGAGCTGAGCCCATCCTGTCTCGAGCTGCCTCATGGGACAAGCCTGGAGAGGAGGTTTGTTTCCTAGTTAAGGAATCTCAGAAACTCACTGGTCCATCTTCATTAGGAAGGAGTTTGCTGTTTTCTAGGATGCAGGTGTCACAAGCAGATCAGTATGGCCACAGGCAATGGCAGTGTAGCCCACCCCTTTTCAAATACACATCATTTGAAGCAGTTTTCAGGAGCTTGCACAGCATCTGCATAGGTCTTCTCACATTAAGAGTGGAAATGTTGATGTTGAGTAGGGTGAACTCAGCAATCTCAAACCATTTTGAAAGTCTTGTCCCTGGTTTCTAGAAACCAGCAGCAGCTACATGTGGATGTTTGCCTGTGCCACACAGACATGTGTCCTTTAGGTACCTTGCTTTAAGGTACAGAGCTGCCTCTTTAGATTGCTTCCGTGTTAACACATGGCAAGAGAAGCCAGTCTAAAGGTACACTGGCACTGATTACAGGAATCACCTTTAAAATGAGGACTTCCTTTGAAGGCAAGTTGGGTGCTTTAGGTACCAAACCTGGAACCAGGTGGCCTTGTCTGTTATTTCTGCCTACCTCACAATGTCTGTCTGCTTCATGCACTGGAACTGGTCTTTGCTCTTCAGATTTCTTTACTGCACTGGTAGAACCTCCTTTATTCCATCACTAGTGACCATGTTGGGGTTTATTTTGAGAATGTTTGCTCTATGTACTTCCATCTGAGATTCCAAAACCAGTTTTAAGGATTGCAACCCCTGCAGGAGTCCCTACAAATCTTATGACTGGATCTCATGACAGCAGCCTCTTCAGTGTTGTTGATTAATCTTTGTTCTCTTGAAGGTTAAGAAGTTTGCACAAATAAGAAAGCCCTCTCTATTACCCAATAACCAGCCCAACTTACGTCCTAACACTACAGTGGAAAATGTGACTGTCGTGGGCCAAAAGAATCTAACCGTGTTACCAAAGGCATTATGCAAGACTAAATGAAGTTACATTTTCTTCAGACTATTCAATTCTCTGCATAATTCACTTAGTATTTTAATCATCTTTTTTGAACAGTCCTTACTTTATGAAAGGTCAGAAGTAGCCTAAAAATAGTTACTATCATCTGATGGCTGCTTTACTGGATATGAGATTTGATTCCCAATAGACAAGATTTTCAGATTATAAAACCATAGTTATCCTGGCAATAATTAGCATCCTTGCGGATGGTCTGATACAGAAATGCAAAGCTTGACCGTGTGCTCTTTGCTTTTAGAAAGTGCTATTTATATGTAATCTCTTTGGGACAGGGACTGTCTCGCGTTATGAATGCTTCATACAACTGAATCTTGAATTGGTTGAGGCCTGAAGGCACAAATCTAATTCCAAGAATAGTATGATTGAATGGATGTGGAGACTGAGCAACTTTCTCAGTCCTAGACATGACGTCAGAACAAGATCGAGGTGCAAGCAGTAGAACTTGGACTGCACAGCCTATCTGCTGGTTGGGTGGAAACAGGACTTCATTCTCTAGTTTTATCAATGGGTCACTGTTAGTGAGCACTCCCAGTTCACTTTAACATCTTTCTGAGTGCAGGAATTGCTTTTAAAATGTTGAAATAGTCTATTTCCTTTTTTAAACTACCAACAAGGGAAAAGTTTCACTTGCTTTGATTCTGCAGTGAATGATGTGGTTGCTGCTGGTTATTAGTAGAGAGTATACACATAATAACAAATGCCAAACGCTAAGGGAACTGTGAGATTACTGCATGAGAATCATAGAATAGTTAGTGTTGGAAAGGACCTTAAGATCATCTAGTTCCAACCCCCCTGCCATAAGCAGGGACACCTCACACTAAACTGTGCCACCCAAGGCTTCGTCCAACCTGGCCTTAAACACTGCCATGGATGGAGCACTCACAACCTCCCTGGGCAACCCATTCCAGTGCCTCACCACCCTAACAGGGAAGAATTTTTTCCTTATATCCAATCTAAACCTCTCCTGTTTAAGTTTGAACCCGTTACCCCTTGTCCTGTCACTACAGTCCCTAATGAAGAGTTTCTCCCCATCATCCCTATAGGCCCCCTTCAGATACTGGAAGGCTGCTATGAGGTCTCCACACAGCCTTCTCTTCCCCAGGCTGAACAGTCCCAACTTTCTCAGCCTGTCTTCATATGGGAGATGCTCCAGTAAGCCAGNTCTCCATACAGCCTTCTCTTCCCCAGGCTGAACAGTCCCAACTTTCTCAGCCTGTCTTCATATGGGAGATGCTCCAGTAAGCCAGGTCTGTTCACAGGAAATGAAGAACATTTTTCTCTTACTTGTTTTGCCTAAAGAGTAAAATCCAGTCTTATATAACTCTTTGTTGCTTGATGAGAACATGTAAGAGAAATGAAGATAGATCTGGCAAGCAACCTTATAAACATTAATCTTAAGAGTTGACTACCCAGACATTAACTGGATTGAAGAAAAGTGATAAATATCTTTCTGCTTCAAAACTGAAGCATGGTGATTTCTATTAGCTAAGATCTTACTGTTCACCCATTGCTAAGCAGAATAGAGCATTAGTAATAAGGAGCTAAGGTGCCCTACAGACTAGCAAGGTCTGTTGGACTCCCTCTACAATCTCCCAAAGTCTTCTGCACATCTGAACCTCAGGATCTTATTACGTGAAGTTCTTTGCTAATGTCCTCACAGGCTGGAAGTTGGAATAACATTCCTGATATTTATTACCTAACTCCATTCTTGTACAGCTGCTATTTCTTTCCCTTCCTCTTCCTTTGCACTCAGCTTCAAGGATTGTAGGAGGAAGTCAGGAAACCCACCTAACATGTTTTTAATCCTGGCCAGATGGGAAAATTCATGTTTGGCTCCAGGAGCTAACCTGTTTGCTTCAGAAACCTCGTCTGACAGTTATGCTGCTACCACCCAGTGGGCAAGGCAACTTTCAGCAGGAAGAGCACCTGTGCCTGCAGGCAGTGTAGGGAGAAAGACATGGACTGGGGCTGCTCAGAGCCAACTGCTCCCTCATCCCTTCTGCTCCAAAACCACAGGTCTGCTGGGACAGGCCACAGGTCTGTCTAGGACAACATCTTGTTTCTGGTGTAAGCCAACAGTTTTTATATATATTTTTATCTATATAAGCTTCTGGAGCCAGGCAGAATTTTCCCATCTGCCCAAGATTTATATATATATATAAAAGTATATATTTATATAAAAATAGAGTCAGTCTCCTAGCTCTCATCTCCTTTGTACCTTCTGAGCAGACGGAGGAAAGGGAGTTTTTCTAGTTTCCCAGTCCAACCAAATGTGAAATGAGGACAACCAGAATGAAGTTTTCAGACATAGATGATAAGTTTGGGTTGTGATAAGTTTGGGTTGTTGCTGTTCAGTAATTAATGTGGAGTGGCTGGGGGAACCGCTAGCACTGGTAGTCACAGCTCTGACAGATATCACTAGCCAGAAGGAATAGCTATGAGAAGATAATTTGAGCATGTAGGGATGGATACCTGCTACTGAGAACGTCTCTAGTGCAGTGTGTGCACTCCTAAAATAGAAATTAATAAGTTTGTGTCTGGATTGGTAAAATAATGTGTGTGTGTATGTGGCAGGAAGGTGGGCCTGTCGTGTTTGGCCTGGCCCCATCTCCTGCTCACCTACACATACAGCTTCTCATACCTGCAGCAGCACTGTGCAGTGTCCCTTATCGCTCTCACAGGCATTATTAGAAGCACAGTGCAGACATTTGCTGTACCCTGACTCTGAAAAATGGGTCATGTTTCAAAATGCATTAGTACCTGTGAGTTAGTGAGCCTGCTCGCTCCCTCCAGACGGGTTCTGCTTTGAAACTCATGTTTTTTAGCACATTCGAAAAGTACCTGCCTACACCTGGCCTCTTGGCTCTCCTTCCTTCCCCAGGGTGGATCATGATACTTTAACAGAGCTGAAATAGCAGTACAGTGGGCATAAAATTGTGTTTGATGCTGTGTCTTTGTTTCCATGTTTGGATGTGACCTCTCCTAGTCCGGATGATACCACAGTGGGAGTGGAGTTTAATAATGAAGTGGAATCACAGAAATATAGAGAAGATGCCACTATAGGTCATTCTGTGCTAAACTTTAATGTAGGCAGGACTGAATGTAACTCTGATTTCTATTCCTGACAGGCTGTTTGACATTTCTGTCTTCTGCAGCAGTTAAACTCCGGTTTGTACTCACATGCTGATGCAATAGCTTCTGCTCAGTTTGAAAGGAAAGAATAGATAGTAGTCCTTGATATGCATCTAAGCAGTAACTTCCTTTTGCAAGCAGGCCTCATAGGCATAGGTCACTACCTCAGCACTCAGAGTTGAGTCTTGTAGATGAGCAACATTTAAAATTTACACAGCTTTTAATACTTCCTGGGCCAGCCAGTTTTCAATTACATTCATCCCTGCACCTTCTCTTTGATGTGCAATGGTTAACCCTTCTGATACACTCTCACAGTGCTACCTGTGCACTTGCCAGGAACAGACCAGTGTATGCCAACACACTTCTCAAGGCAGGGCGTTAGCCATGCACTCAGCCCTTTCCTTTTTTGTTGTTGTTTTAAATGCCAGTAGTGAGGCATAAAGTATTCTCTTTTTTTTTTTTTTTTTTTTTTTTTTTGTTTTTTTTTTTGTTTTTTTTTTTTTTTTGTGTTTATATTTTTTGGTTTTTTTTTTTTTTTTTTTTTTTTGGTTGTTTTGGTTAATTGGGATTTTTTTTCTTTTTCTTTT
>NDXB01021378.1:19221-37095 GCA_002631895.1 Agapornis roseicollis
TTTTTTTTTTTTGAGGTTTTTTTGCAGGATGTGTCATGGTCTAGGGCATAAGATATGTTCCCCTCTGCTCTGCCACCGTGTATGAGTGGTACTTGGGCATGTCCCTTCCCCCTGGGAACCAGCCAACTGCAGGGAGCTATCAGCTGCCATCTGGGCACTGGTACCAGCTGGTAGTATATGGACGTATCTGTCTTCATTTGATTCCTTCACCCTGCCGATCCTGTGGGCTGAGCTGTTCCATATTCTTCTGTAGTCTGCTGTTGCTATTGTTATTTGGCAGTGTAAATAGTTAAAAGGGTCTGCAGAAAAGGCTGTTAGATGGGTTAAACAAATGATCCCTTGGTTATGATCCCTAGCAATCTTGACTTGATTTGGCAGTGGAAGTAATTTAAGGAGTGAACTGCTTATTTAAAATGACCTCTACTGCATGTGTCTGTACTCAGTAATTGATACAGATTAGCCAGGAGTTAGTGTAGCCTTTGATAATGGATTAATCCTGGAAAGCTGAACTACCTTTTTTTTTTGTTTTTTTGTCTTGAGAGCAGCTCAGAACAGGTCTATGGTTGCTGCAGGCTTCTGTGTTCCCTGTCCCCTGCAACATCCCCTTACTCCAGCTCCTTAATGGATCAGTGCATAGAGTCTTCTCTGAAGAGACATGCACTGTGAAAGTAGAACAGTACCTTTTAGCAGAAACTGCTCTCAAAACAGAGGCATAAAACCGGCCTGACAGTTTTAAGGACAAAACAGCTCTGCAGTTCAGAACAAATACAGGGCTTAACTTTTTTTTGTTCTATATTGCATGTGGAAGCAAGCCAGAAAAACCATGCACACATCACACATTGTCCAAGGAGCTTGCAACAGCAGTCCTATACCTAAAGCTTTTCAGTTCAGGAGTGTTGATGTTCTTGGGAATGCATGCGTGTACCAGTAGAGGGCATGCAGACTTCATTAAATGGGGACATGTGCTAATTAATAAATCTCAGAAGTAGGTAGGAGCCTACCTGCATCCATATCATTCCCAGACAAAGCACTCATTCATCTGTACACAGACTGCCCGTTCCAACAGACTTGCATTATCTGCAATAGGCAGGAAGCGAGGAGGCATAAAGCATATGTTTGGAATTACATAATCCACAGTCAAACTGTGATCATGTTTCGTGTTCATGCTTAGTCAGACTGTGGCAGTGAGTAGGGCTGACTGCACAGTTACTGTACCTCCCATTTTTTCCATTGTGTGGCATCTGCTAGCTCTGTTCATCGTTAGTCTCAATCTAGGCAAGTGACATGTCATGTGGATCAGCCCCATAATGAACCAGAGGAAATCAGGCAGAGAGAGTCAGCAGTTTTTACAATATATTAGCACAGGATTATTAGGAAATGTGAATTTAAAAGGAAGGCTTGCTGCCTTTTAGAAACTAAATCAAAGATAAGCTGTACAGTAGACTCTTCTGTTTTATCCTGCCCAATGCACTTGCAGTACATTCATAATCTTCATAAAGGAGAAAACGAATTGGTGAAATAGGCTGTTTTATGATAATATCCCATATGTTATCAGATTCGTGCAGGCAGAGTCACACTAATGAAGAGAAATTGCAGTTTATGCAGGGCTTGCAGGCCTCGCCTAGGCAGATTAACAGTGGCGAGGGTATAAGAGGCAGCACACTGCCTTGGCAAGCTGCCTGAGAACTAATCAATGCAGATGGAGTCAAAGGGACTGCGAGTCTGATTCCCAACAGTTTCATCTTGGAACAGGAATGACTGTATCCATCAGTGCTCCTTGATAAGACGTCCTTTAAGCTTGTGGTAAGAATGAACCCATTTGGGGAAGGATAGGCTGAGCGATACTAAAAGCGATGACTCCACATGCAGTGCAGGGGAGAGGTAGGTGTTTAATTTTAGCTGCTGACCTGATTTCATGCTGAATGACAAGTTCTATAGGAATTCTCAAGGGCCAATCAGTTGCTATGCTAGTGAGGTTTTTGGAGAAATGCATTTAATTTTATTCGAGCGATGCCTTTAAGGAAGCAATTATGATTTTAGTTCTCAGAAGTTCTGACTCCTTCAGGTTGATTTTGGCTAGTGCTAAGCTGAACTTCTTTCATGTTCCAGGTTGCTGAAACTGAAGTCTGACTCAATTGTGTATTTGACATGGCACCCACTAATCTTCTGAAATAACCTGGTTTTCCTCAGTTTTTTCACCAGTAGGAAAGAAGATCTGGTGCAAAATCAAAACAACTGAATTCCTTCTGCCATTTGTATGCACATCCTGTAGTGAGGTTTAGAAAATGAAGCCACTGCAGAGCCTCATCATTGAGGAACTCCTTTGCAGAGGGTTCTCCTTTGTGGCTTTGTTCTTGAGGAAAGTGTACTTGTGGTGACCCGGGAGAGGGCTTTCATTTTTCAAGAGAGAGGCTGGCAAAGATCTCAGTCCACATATCAAGTCCCTTGTCATAGAAGACACTCATTAAAAAAATATGAGAGTTGGGCCCACATATGGGGCAGATGCTTCACTTTTCACTGGTGATAGAATCCTGGACACTCTGAACATTAGTCACTTGGAGTACTTCCCTTGGTATAGTGTGTTTCTAATCAAAAATGAAGGCTGCTTTCAGCCAGGAGATAAGCACCAAATTGTCCAATATTGAATGTTTAAATATAAAGTAGTAGGGCTTTTATTACTGGTTATAGGATGTGGTAGTGTGCTTAGTCGTTGTGTTCACACTCTGTTCTGCAACAGCAGTTTCTGGCTTGTGTAGACAGGGTTCAGATCCAGGTTTGGTTCATAACCATCTTTCCAGTCATATTGATTGATTTGAAAGTTTATGTTTGATGATCACTTGCATTATTCCTGCCCCCCTCCAGCTTTTGACTTCAGTGAAAAATGGCTGGACCCAAATGCCAGGCTTTGTGGATGGGATTTGTTTGTTTTCTGTGGCTAGTTGCTGACTGGAACCTCATCTGCACGTTGTATTGGCTTTTTATTTTCAGTTGCCTCTGAATCTGTCCAGTGATTAGTTTGTTGACAGATGGCTTTTGCCTTGAATAAGATACAGTGACTAGATGTTCTGAATGTCCCAGAAGGGCTCTGGCATTTGTCCTCCGGACAATGAAAAACACCCTGGCATTTCTGCCTTCTCTGAATTTGCCTTTCATTTGTGTATTGTATGGTTTCCTCTAAGGATATGGAAAGAAAAATGTTAAAATGTTAACACCAGGAAAAGTGACAGTTCAGAAAAGCCTTTTATTCAGCATATGTTTAGTTTCTGTGCATTGCAGTTCACACTTGCTTCAGTAAATAGTTTTTTACCACCGTCTGAATCTAACACATCAAAAAGAGAAGGATAGATTTGATTCCACTTGCTTTGTTTTGATTGAGTTCCCATCCCTTGCACCCATGCAAATGGTTTGAGGCGCTGAGGTTGCACAAACAATGCAGACAGTACAATAGAAAGACAACAGTGTTTTCACATGGGTATAGTGAGAGCTGTGGGACATTTCCTCAGCGGTGATGTGCAAGGAAAAAAGAGCTTAATGACACTCTGTCTCCGATTTGAGTCTGCAGGGTTGGCACCTAAGGGAGAGGAGGATCCCTCTCCCTATTGTCAATATTGTTAAACAGTCCTGAAATGGAGCTGCTAAAGTGTAATCACTGAGACACACTGAAACCCGGCATGCTGTGATGCAGGGACTGGTCTCTTTGCAGAGAGGAAAAGAATCTCAAAATGATAATACTTTATATAATCTCTTAATCATAGCTCTTATGAAACAAAAGCCTTCTAAGAGCATCCTTTCTTCAACAGTTACAGACAAAAAAGCCTAGTCTAAGTAATACACTTGCTGAACTCACTGTGCTGCTGCAGCTGGGTGCTGGGGACAAGCTCACCCTTTTCCCCAGTGACAGTGATGTGCATAAATCCACCCTCCAATGCCGTTTTCTTTTTGCCTTTTTTATTTTCCCCAGCATCAAATTCTTAAGTTTTGCAGCATGTGAGTCAACTTGTGAAAATGACTCACAAGCTCATTCCAGCCTTCTGAATTGGGAGCCCAATTAAAATACTACTTGTAATGCACATATTGAAGAGAACGAAAAGTGTCTGTTCCTGAGTGTCAGGCATTAGCATAGCATATCTGAAGGCCCGTCTTGAGCTAGCCTGATATTTGCCAGCAGGAAACCTTGTGTTTAATTAACCTACAAGTAATAGGAAAAAAAAAAAATTAAAATAGACTCATGTAAAAATATATCTAATTAAACTATACATTTGATTATAAATATAGTGACATCCATTGGTTTTATAATACTGTTTATTTATATACATACAATGCCATTGTTGGATAGAATGTTTTATTTATAAGACACTGAAAATGTTGTTTTCCTGAAAGGCAGTAATACCTGGCAATCAGCTTCTACTGTTGCTGGTTTGACTTTGGAATAGACATTGTCTTAGGCTTAACGTGGTGTCATGTGGGCAGGTGCCCTTGTAGAACTGCAGGGGTAATTCTTCACAATCTCAGTCTTTGGCCTTCACTGAGCCTTTACCTCAGGACCAGACAATCTTTCTGACATTCCTACCCACGTACCAAAATCCTCTCTGGAAGGTGATCTCACAGAAGAAATGGCAGGAGCCGTACTGCAGCACCAGGGCTGAGGCTGAGTGCACTGCAAGTCCCAGAGTGACTCAGTATTGTCAGTCCCAGCTTTCCTGACACATTTCCTTTGTGGTGAGGTGAGGGCTCAGTCATGCTGCAGGTCCTGTTGATGTGGTCCTAGCTTTGACTTGTATTTTGAATATAAGTAATATATACTCCAAAACTAGGCATCATACACACCAGCACCACATCAGCAATCAGATTTTTGCCAGCAGGCAAAGGTCTCCAGAAAGAGCATGCAGGCTGCAAAACATGTCATCCAAGCTCAGCAAAGACAATGTTTATGGTATTCACCTGTGGCCCTTTAAGTAACATTTACTTTCTGGCACATACATCACAGTGCTTTTAGCTCAAGATGTTTTTATGGCATCACTGTGAACCTCATGGCAAGAAGGTGTGAGCTGTAGCAAAAGGCAAGGAATCACTCAAGGTAAAGATGTTTCAGAGTATAATGGCTCCCTGGTGTTACCTCTTCTATCCAGCCATGACCTTCCTTTTCACAGGCTGTGTGTGACTGATGCATAGAGAGGTCATACCTAGGACTTGCCCTAATTCTACTCTGTGATCCCAGACCACCACTGTCATTTATACCCAGTTTCCAGAATGGTGGGTATAAAATAGCAAGGGCTGTAAGCCTGGTGGTACCTTCTATGGTTGAGCAAAATAAAACCCCCAGTCTTACATTAAAAGGACTCACTGACAAAAGGAACAACCTTAAAAGAGAAGTATTCAAATAAACCAGCTATTCTGGCTGAAGTTCTTACTGAAAAGAAGAAAATAAATTGGGCACATGTTGTGGGAACTGCGTGCAGAGGAATATATTTTTCTTCAAATACAAGTCTAGTAACTGTAAAGATGGAGCCTGATCTTTGTCCTAGCAAAGCTCATGCAAATCAAATGTGCACATACTGTTACCACTTATCAGTATGTAAATAACATATATGAATAATTGCCAGTAGGTGGTAGTGTGTGTTTTTCAGATAAGTTTGTAAGTTGGTACTGTAAGTGTTTCATATCTGAGGTGATTTAAAAGATTCTGTCATCTTTAATGTATGATCTCAAACCATCATTGCTTTGAATTCAGTCCCGGGTTTCACTGATTTAATAGTTCTGTTTCACAAACATGAGCCCATCTCAGAGAGGTGTATTTTGATTTTCAAGCTGATGGACAAACCTAACTGGGAACAGTTTGAAAAGTGCCAATTAGTATGAGCCCTGAGAATTCAAATTCACGTATTCATTGGAATGATTGGATTGCTCTCTAGTGTTTCATTTTAGGAGGAGAGCTTTTGATAAATAAATACATTATTTTAATGATTTATAAACTTAGAATTGCTCTGTCATAGAAGCTGTTTTGAGAATTACTAAAAGAGCTCACTGGAAAAGGAGCAACACAGTTACTGGACATCCAGTTGTTTTCAGTGTCTCATCATGCTTTATAAAGAAAGGAAATAAGTGACCATCTGGAAGAGACATGGGGTTTGGGTGGAAACCACCACTTCCTTGGCCTCTGTGTTTCTCACTGCTGAGAGCAATCTATTCAAAATCAATGCTATTCCCCCAGCTCATCCCACAGGAAGAGATGGCTACTCTCCTCCTGTCAAAGTAGTTACCGTGTGCCCCTGGTTTCCTGGATGGATATTCCTCCTTCCCCAGGTAGTGACCAGGCTCTTGCAGCCCGGCTGGTCTCTCTGACTGCCTTTGTTGTACTTTTGGGAAGGGACCGAGTTTTTGTTTGGCAGAAGAAGGGGATGCCAGTGGTAAAGATTCTTTCTGTGGTGTTGCCTGCCAGGAAGCAAGGCAGAGGTCGGGAAAGGCTCTATAAATATTTCTGCAATAACTCAAAGACAGTTAGTGTTTGGTTGATGTATTTTTCCTGGGGTGAATGGGACTGCTCTCCTCTGCACAGGTGTCTGATGCATGTGGGGCTTCCTTTTTCTTTCTTTTCCTCCTTGTTTCCTGCCTTTACAATTGTCGCTTGCACTTGTAGCGCTTCTACTCAGCCCAGCAGTCTCACTGAATGCAATTAGGTTATTTGTGCAAATGCTTTTCATCATGAATACAGTCTGCAGAGTCAGACCTTTTGCTTCTTCCTTCTGCTTCTAACCTGGCCCTCCCAAGTTTCCTTTCTCATTGTTTTTCCTTTCACTTATGTCTGCCTGCTGTTAGAGCAAGCTATCAGAGAAGGAAGTGGGGGACGGCTGTTTCTGCAGGGGTTTCAGTGCAAATAGCTGCAGAGCTTATAATTTCTTGAGCAGATTAGGCTCTTTGGCATGCACGCAGGCTGAGAGAGAATCACTCATTGCCAGGTAAAGTTAATGTGTTTTTGCCACCAGTGTCCACAAGCTACACAGGCAGGAACAGTAGTGAAAGTAAGGAAGGGAGTAGTGATGGGCCCTCCCCACAAGCAGAATTAGTGTAACCCAGAGCAGCTGTGCAGAGATCTGTGTCTGAGTCAGGCCGAGCAGGTTTCCATTGAGCTCAGACAGCTGTATTTCTCCTGCACATGGAGGAAAGTTTAGGCATATTGAGGAGCCATCTTCAGTGGTGAATGAGTCCTGGTTTAACTTTACTGCAGCTTGACTGATATATACTTCTTTACTTTTTTTTTTTTCTATTCTATATATTGAATCTCTATATTCTAAGTAATACTGAAGTCCCCATTAATGAAAGAAAATGCAATGTGATAAAAGCCGGTGTTGGAGGTGATCACACAGCCTTGCAGCCTGCTTCCAGTCCCATGCAGCCATGTCCAACTACTCTAGGATGGAGGTGAAATACAGTTAACCTGCCCTATTTGCCTTCCTGTATTATCTATTGCTCTTAACCTGTTCCCTTGGGATCTAAGTTGACTGTGTGGTAGAAGGTAGAATGGAATTTTGTGAAGAAATTAGCTTTATTTACTACAAGTGATATCAAGTTAGCCATCCAAAGTTGGAGTCCATTTGGGAAAGATTTCTGTTCTGCTTTCTGTATTTCAAACGGTAACTGCTAGAGGCAAATTCAAGTAAGAGACATTCATCCTACCCTGATGTGTGTCCTCCCCAGTACATAAATGTACCTGTTAGTATACTGATAACAGAAAACAGATTACTGAGAGTTGGCTTCATGTTTGCAGATTGAGTTTCATGAGAAATGTAGACTATCGAAGAGAGGAATCTCAGGGTCGGAAGCTGGTTGTATCATGTGGAAGGCAAGAAACCACAAACTCAGTAGTAGAGAAGTGTTGCAGAAATGAGAGCAGAGATGTTAATTTAGCTGTTGAGATCAACCATGCCAGAGACTTTTTAATTGTGTTTTATTTGTATAGAAACTGGAACAACAGTATCTCTGCTGGATGTTTCTGTTCTTTTAATTTAGTGCACTGGTGACGACATGATGTGTGGTGATAGTTCTCAGAACTCCTTTAAAGTTTTCTATTCAAAATTAAGGAAAAGAGTGGGAGGTAGCTTTATCTAAGTACATGCAATATATAATCTGTGAATGAATACGAAATGTGAGCTAGATGGGACATTGTTCCAACGCATCAATGCTACAGCACCCTAGAAAAAAAGAGATACTCCTTTTCAAACTACATATGACATGGGGTTATGCTCAGAAATATGCCTCATCTCATGCACACAAATTCCCTTGAATATGTCTGAACTGACTTTGTCTAGACAGTCCCAGAATGGGACACAGTGCTAAGGCTTTTCATCTGAATTCTGAAGTGTTTTTCTTCTGGATTCAATTCTCTCTCTTGAGTTAACACGGTCAGAAATACAAAAAACTACAAACACAATAATTGTTATTTCCATCTTACTTTCAACATTTTCTTTCTGCTACAAAGCAGGAAAAGCATGAGGGTGACACACTTGAGTTCATACAGCCCTGGCTGCCAGAGGTGTAGAATCCATGATGCTTTGACAAGGCAGATTTGCTGAGGCTGAGCTAGGGCTTGTTCCATTACACCTTCCCAGTACAGCTGGGGGGAAGTCCTGACTGGGAGCACTTAACACTGAGCGTGGCACATAAGCCAGAAGGATGTAAACTAACCTCCAGCTCACTGGCTGGAAGTAGGAGAAACAGTTCTAGAAATCTCATCAGCTTTCACCCAACACCTTTGCTTCCTGTTGTAGGCAGTGCAAGTTAAAAGTACAATTGAGGGTTTGAGTTCTTGATCTAAAGAGCAATTTTGACTGGGGGTATACTAAAAGGCAGTAAAAGTGGAAGCACATTATGCTTTTTTTCAGAGTCCCTTCTCGATGATTGCCATTTGAGGAATGAGGATGTCGAATTTGCCACGTTGCACAAAGTTATGGCAGCTGTTCCATATTGCTAGATTGGAAATTAAAATGGAGATCTATTCAAATTGTCTGACACTTCCAGCAAGCTTGAAAGCAGTGCTTTAAAATATAACAGAACTCTAATTTGGGTCCTGAGGGATAGTCAGTAACACTGAAAGCACACATTGTCTTCCAAATGGTCTTTTTACTACTTTGTGTCTTTTCCTCTTCCTTGCTAAATTCTGCTTTCTGTGGCAGCCATTTGATGCAGCTGAAGTCAACAAGAATGTCAAAGACCAAATCCTAGATGAGAACATTTCAGCAGGTCTGGTCTGTTATGACAATAAATATTTTCAGGAATGTTTAAGCTATGCTAACCTTTAAAAAAGAACGGCTCACATTTCTATTTTCTTTCTTCATAAATGTGTGGTGCCTGAATCTGCTTAACAGTTTCTTCATCTAAAGATAAGACTGGATTTATCTGCAACTCTAGAGGGTAATGCAATCCCTGAGTTTAGGAATTTGTTGAGGTCAGCCTTTGCCTGTCAACACACAATCAAACCTAACTTTGTGTTAGTGCTGCTGCTTTAGTAACACTAATTTTATAAAGGCTAGAAAAACACATAGTCTTGGAAATTAATTTCTTTGAAGCACACATAATTCCAGATCTGTGCTTCAGAACTCAAAGATTCACCAGCTCGATTTGTTGTCACCGTGAAAGCACACATGCTTAAAAGCATTAATGTTTTTATCTGGTAATTCCTATTCCACAGAAAGAATGCACTGTAGACATCTCTTAGCATTTTATTTTGTTGTCCTAAATATGCTAGTTCATTACTTATACTGAGCATTAATCACTGCAGTAAATGTAGCATTGTGATGTGTTCAGGAAATATTTGATGAGGCTTTATAAAGGCACTCCATAAGAAAAGGCAGACAAAAGTAGTTTATGTTGTTCCTTGTGGGTGAAATTCACCTGCCCAAAGCTCAAATAAATATGTGACAGACTCTTCTGCTAACACAACTCCAATTCCACTATTATCCATTCTGTTTTGCTTCCCACACATCCTGTAATGATAAAGATGCTTGCTTCTAAAATACCACTTGCTTTTGCGGGGCGGCACTGGGAACTACAGGGGGCTCAGTGGGCCCTGGAAAAAGCAATGTGCTATTGATTAATCTGTTGTCTGAATGAACCCTGCTAAAGAGCTGTATTTCCAAAATTCTGGATGAAAGAATCTGTATACAAATAATGGCAGGAGGAGTGCTCTCTGGAATGATATGACACATAAATAAGCAGTTCTTCAGTGCAGCATGTGGTTTTCTAATTTCCAGTAAAATGGAATGAGTCACACATGACAACACCATTGCCACTAACCAGTGTGGCATGGCATCTGAAAAAGATAGCACTGGAAGGGTGTGAACTGCAGAGCAGATGATGGGGCTTGAAACATCGTGTTTGCTTTGGCAGAGCAGCCACAATCTTGATGCTTTCCCACAATCTGCTCCGAGGATATAGGTTTTGTTGAGCTGTATCAGATTATTGCTCTGGGAATTTGTGTGTCCTGCCTTTGCCGATGGACAGTTCTTGATGCTTCAGATAAAGATAAATGGCCAGACTCCCCACAGGGGAATTCCAAATTCCATGATGGTGTTTCTTCAAGTAGGGTTTACATTACTGCAGAATTACCAGGGGAGGTTTTCTCTCTCCAGTACCAAATCGTAAAGGATACATCTACTCAGTCAGGCAAACAAAGGCCCAAGACAGCTCTCAGTCCAGGCTCACATACCATACATATTATTTGTATGTAAGTACATGCTCTGGTATGGGCCTTAGGCTGGGTTCACTCCAGAGGGAAGTCTAGCCATAGTCATGTCTTAGCACAGGCCCAAGATTTTCATACTCATGTTTGGAAAGGTGCTGCTTGAAGTGCAGCTGCACAGGAGCAAAACTCCCAGAGGCTGCTGCTGCTGTTGGACCCAAAGTCTGAGAGGAGGTGATAAGGAGATGCAAAAGATGAAAGCTCAAACTAAAGGGATTAAAACCAATCCCCTCCCCTTTATTTCTGCTCTCAGGCCTCTAGAACTGGGGATTAGATCTTCTGGTGTTAATAAACTGGAAACTCTGAAACTTTTCATACAAAATGAGAACAGGCATCTGTTCAAAAGCAAGCTGAAAATCACCTAGGTCACACACCTGGACCCTGTAACAGGGCATTAATGTTGTCAGCCTGGTAGTTATGGATGACTTGTGCTTTCTTGGATCTGTTATGTGAAAGTCATATCAGACACTTTTTCCTTTAAGTGTTTCTCAGAATGAGTACTTGTGAGAGGCAGGATGGGAGAAGGGCACAAGTAATCCTTTTTCTTCTCTTGTCACACCTCAAATGCAGCACTGCTGAGTGCTGTATTTAGGCAGAGGTAATGGTGATGTTCTGGGTGCCTGGCATCATATTTTCATTGATTTATGTTGCTTCCTCAGTGTCAATGTTGTCCACACTAAGGGCTTAGGAAGAACAGTAGTTCAAGCTGCAATTTAATTCCCTGTAGATGGAGATCTGCTGTGACAGAAATGCCTGTCGTGCTGGCAGTCTCTCACATCTGCTGGAGGCAGAAGAGTATGTGAAACAATAACTCTGCCAGCAGATGTGGTTCTGTAGGGACAGTAGTGTCTGTGGTACGAAAATTCTCTCCCAAAATACAGATCTGTGGGGACAGTAAGCGTCTGTGTAAGTGACACTTTGCAGCATCTGCTGGGACAGTAATGTCTGTAATACGTAAATACATCTCTGCATCTGCTGGGGCACTCATAGAGAGATGTATTGTATATACCCAGTTTTAGATGTGAAAATCTCCTTCACTTGCCTTTGATTTGGGGGATTTGTTTGATTCTTCTTCCCACAGAGTTAGTAAGAACCGCCTTATGCAAGAAGAGCTAAAGGTATGCGTGAGTCTTTTGCATGTAGGACAGACATTGCCACATCTCAGCTGCCAAAAAAATACTGCTACATTTTCTCCTACCATAGTATTAATCATTAATGGCTTTGTTCTCAATGAACAGCCTGAGTATCTTCAATGATGCTCTTGTGAGTGCTAATGCTTTGTGGTTGCAGAGAGAACATCACATGAGCAATGTGTTTGTTCAGAGCTGAGAAGCACCACAAACACCAGACCAGACTTCAAACATTCCCAAGTACAGGTACATGCAGATAGAGATTTTAATTTGGCCTCATTCCTAGGTTAGGCACTGCACCCAGGTTAGGAAGGATTGCACTGGAGGCAGTCAATTTTTGAGCAGCAGCAATTCCATTCAGATGTCAGGGTATTTTGCTACAACAAAGGCTAATGTTGACATTTTTTCTTAGATAGAGACAGATGCAAGAGCTTCTGCCTCAAGGTTATCCATTATACAGCATATTAACTAGATGTTTGAACATCATGCTTCCTGCAGAGACAGAAATGGATGATGATGAATACTTATCAATTAAAATCTAATCTTTTCCCATGTGTATTTATAAGCTGAACTTCAACCTATAAGGCAGTTCTGTGGCAGGAATTCGATATTCTTTTTTTGGAGAGCACTGGGATATGGTCAGGGATAGATTATTCACTCATTTATTATGAGTACTGCATTTGTGCCTAGATTTTGCCTAGGCGTTGTATATAAACATAGTCTTTGTACAAAGGCATTTATAAACAATTAGCATTAAAGGAACAATTATTTTCCTTCTTGTAGCAGCACTGAGCAGGGGGGAAGGGATGGAAGAGAGAGGAAGCTGAAGGTTATACATGTTTTATGACCATAATTATAATTATTTCACAGATTAAAATTAAAATTTAATTATAATTTACTATTTCAGAGATTAAAACTGACGAAAAAAGGCACAAGGTTATGAGCTACCTCTACAAGTTATCCAGCTCTGCCTAAACATACAAATATAAATCTTTTCTTCAGTTTTTTTAAATCTAGCTACTGTTTAATAGATAGTGTCTGCAGTGTGATAGGTGCTTTGCAGCCTTGAGACACCAGTGCCGCATCATAAACTGAATACTGGCCCAAGGGCTGTAGTAACAAAATGCTCCAATCCCACAGCCACGTGCAAAGGAGCACTCCATTGAGAGCACTGCATGCAGGGGCAGCCGGGAAGGCTGGACTCTAAACACGCAAGGGGAGAGCAGAGGAAAGGCAGAACAATTCCCATTTTCAGACTCTGGTCAGCACTGTTGTTAAACATCACTTAATTTGGATATGCAGTGTGATAACCCTTGTTTGTAAGAGAGGCAGAATGGAACAATAAGTGAAGGAGGCCACTCACAGTCCGGGTGGGGAGTTTGAAGTGGGCAAGTGATCTGGCTTGTTAGTTCTGATTTATGGTAAAGGCATCTTTATGCTTTTTGAATTGCCTTCCATCAGTCATGTTAAACAAAACTGCATTCTTGTAAGGCAGTTCATCCCCTCCACACATGCACATGCTAATCACTCATGTCAATCCAACAGCAAATGCATACGAAGAAAGTACAGTGTGTGATGCTTATTACAAGAATCTCTTCTGTTTTAATATACTGCAAACAAGCATTTTAGTTTAGTAAAGCCATTAGCAACTTGTGTAAATTTACAGCACTATGTCAGTGTTTTCAGAGACTGGTTGTGACTGTTACAGGCCTGAGACTTTTTCTAGTTTATGTCAAAATTGCTTCTGGGACAAATTGTCCCAGAATATCTTTGTTTTAAAAGAAAATGTTTTGCAAATGAATTCTGTAACAGGGAGAGGTTTACACTTATGGGGATGGAAGCTCATGTGGAGGAAATCATCAACAGCATCTCCCTGTTTGTGTATTTTGATGTGACATTCCTTACCACGAGGGCAAGAGGCACTTTTGCAGCTTCCCTACCCCTGAGCCTCCTTCCAGCTCAGGGAGGTATCGCAAAGCCACTCACCACTCCATCTCCATTTTATTTCTTGTCATTTATTAACACAACCATACTGGTTTGAGATCTCTCCCCGTCTCTTAGTAGAAGGCATCCAAAGTGGATGGAACAACTGGTGGAAAAATAATAAACATTTTCATCTGCAGTTGTTCAGCTTATGGATGAGTTGTTGTTTATACACATCTTGTCTTGAACTGTCAAGAGGTGGAGCCAACATCATTGAGAGATGATAAATTCTGACACGGTACTCTGAGATTTTGCTGCCACTGAATGTAGGTTAATATGGGATTCAATGGGAAATCTGGCTTGTCTATTGCTACGTATTGCAGGGAAAGAAAGAACTTTTCATTTGCCTGCAGATTGCTAATTGAAGTTTATTGCACATGCAAAAGTTTAATTTGGGTATGTTACCCCAGTAATCACATGCACTGTCTCAGATTAAACTATACTCCTATGCCTATTAATGATCCGGCCTGTGGGATTTGGGACATTATTTTGTAAGATTATGGCAAATAAGCATTTTAGTAAGCAGCAGTGTCCTTAAGGGTAAACAACTGGGACAGAGTGGAGTTGCAAGTCTCTGGTATGAAATCCTTTTTTTTGACCCTTAATTTAGTTATTCCCTGAGATGCATGTAATTTATTCTATGTGATGATACACTGAAAACAGAGGTCTCATCTGTTCTAGATGAAAATTATATCCTATTCTTATTATTGCTAATGCTTTATATTTAGAGTAGTATTTAAAGGCCTCAGATTAATTCATGACTTCTTCATGCTAGGTGCAGTGTATGTACACACAGTACGCTCACTGCCCCAAAGACCTTACACTTTAATTAAATAAAGGTTGGAGGAAGGAAGTTTTATTACCTCTGTCACAAATGGGAAATGATAACAGAGAGAACCTAAAAGGACTGAGAATTATACTCCTCCTGCAACGAGTCCTGTATTTGCCTGTAATATATCCTCCCTTCCTGCTTTTGTTAAGCTGCTGTAAATTGGTAGGTAGATGGCTGGTTTTTCCCTCAGAGAGGGAGTTTACTATAATGTTGCGTATGTTTTGAGGTTTTATGTAATGAAAGGCATTATGTATATAGATAATGCTTTAATTTAGATCTGATTAAGTTATTCTGGAGAAATACTTCTGTGGAGTAGGTAGATCCATATGAATCTTGCGTGTACTGCTTGTTGCCATATGAGCACACTATTGCATAGATTCTGTGTTCCCAGGGGGGCTGCACTGTTGGCGCGTGCATGTTTTAAGGCACACCAGTATAACTATTTTTATTGTTGTTGTTATTATTATTCCCTGTAGTTTTCTAAAATAGTAAAAATGCAATAACCCTCAAGATGTTGGACCATTGCACAGGATTCATGGGAGTCTTGACACACCGGTGCCTGCTTAGTCTCCCAGAAATGCATCTCCTTCTCCCTCTGCCCCTGGGAAGTGCCATGCTTATTCTGAAACACATTTTAAACATTTTCAGTTTGACCTTTTGGCTTACCATTAAAAAAAAATACAGCTAAATCTTCATGAAATCTTGTTTTGAGAAAATTTTTCCTATCTAGGAACATAAACCTGAAGCTAACTTGCTTTCCTTTTTCCCCTTTCTACCTGAACGTTCAGTACAGTGGTCATGGGAGTAAACACAATCATATTTAAGCAGATGAGGTGCGGAGGGAGACAAAAGGGTGTAATATAAATCAGGAGAATAAACAAAACAAAGAACAGGTAAAATCTAAGCACAACTCAGACACTCTGCTCGTATCTTTGCATTTCAGTATTGATGGCCTTTGCTGTTGGACTTCACCAGCAGCAATCCTCTACACTGACCATCTTTCCCCTCTGTCCTGTCCTCCCCTGTCTGGTAAATGGGTAAAGTTATTTTCTGTCTCACAGACTTTAGTCCTTGAGTTAAAAAGGCTGCAATTTTATTTATTTATTATTTAATAAATTTATTTATTATTTTATTTAATACTTTATTATTTGATAATTAACAGCATTATTTTTATTGCTATCAAAGGCTCTGTTCATCTGCTTTTTCTCTGTTTAAAGAAAGATGTGTAATGCAGAAAATAATTAAGAGCCTTCTAGTTCCTTGAGCACTCAGAAGTAATCTTTTGTTTACCCACTATGGAAGTGAAGTGTAAATGTGTAAAATAAGTAATCTTTTAGATATTAAACCATCGAACTTCCTCGGTTGATGAGACAAGCCAAGCACTTGGGAAAGCACATCACCAGTGTATGCCCTTACTAGCAAACACTGAAGCTTTGTTATAAAACATGCAAACATCCTGAGGAAGTGCCAGTAATTTGCAATAAACACTGCGTGTAAACAATTACCTGTGACTTGTTACACTTGTTTGTACGGGCAGCTGGCTAAACAGATCTGTGGGCACTTGTGAAGGTCTGTGCCCTTCAAACTTGAGCCTGGAAAACAGTTACTTAGTATTTGATTTCTGAAGTAAGTTAAGTCTTTTGTATCTCGCAGCTGGCAAGGAGTAAGTGTGGATGCTTAGAGAGACATGGACAAAAGCTGGAGCAGTAAGACGTGATGGTGGCGTTTTTATGAGAACGGTGAAGACACTTTCATGTCTTGTCAGCCGACTAAAGGAAGGGGTTTGTGACAAAGTACTTGAGGGGAAAACTGGTTTTACTGGTGAAGGGTCCTGTGATGTCAGAGAGATGAAAGTGATTTGTTCACGCAAGGTCCAAGGAAGGGGCAAGGGTGATTTATTTTCTCGTGGTTCAACAATATGGATGGAAGGATTTGCTAGCGCAGTTACGCGTGATGAGCCTCTCTCTTCGGACCCTGAAGCGTTGATGCTGCACGGCTGGGGGCAGCCGGGGCAGGCAGGATTTGCCAGTCACGGCGCATCCTGTAACCCACCGGGTCACCCCGCCCGATCCCTATGCAGGGCAGCCTGAAGCGCGGCGGCATCTCCGGTCTCCCTTTCCAGGTGCTGCCGCCGGGGACTCGCTGCTGCTGCTGCTGCTGCTGCTGCTGCTGCTGCTGCTGCCCCCAAGGAGGAGCAGGACGCACCTCCGTAGCCGCTGCCATCCCGCCTCTCAGGGTACCGCGGCTCCCGTTGTCCTGTCCCCCCGCGGGCTGCAGCTCTCCCGTTGTCCCGCCGCAGGGGGAGGGCCCCGGGGCCGTGCGAGGAAACCGGGGCCTGGACCCGCGGATCCTACCCGCGCCGGCCGCAGAGCTGCGCGCGCGCAGTGCGGAGCGCGGGGGAAGGGCGCGCAGGCGCAGTGCGCGCCCTGGCGGCGGGCGGGAGCCGCTAAGGGGGATCTGCGCGCCCAGTGCAGTCACCGACCCGCGGGGACCGTGAGGGATGGTCCGGGGCGAGCAGCCCGCCCGGTGCCGGCCTCCATCGAGTGCGGAGGGCTCTGGTGCCGGCAGCGCGCTCCTCCCGAGGCAGGCGGCACACAAAGGACCGCGGTGTCCGCCCATCTCGTCACACGCCCCCCTGCCAGACACAAAATAACCACCCAAAAGAGCTCAGCCCCCCACACCCCCCCCTCCCCCCGGCGCTGTGCCGGGAGCGGGCGGGGAAGCAATCCCCTGCCGGCGAGGAGATGGGCAGCACGGCGAGGCCGGGGGAGCGCAACCGGGCTGCGGGGCCCGGTATTGTTTCGCATCCGACAACAAAGAGCGGAGCCGGGCCGGGGTGCGGGGAGGTGTGGGGGGGTCAGCGCCGGCCCCTCCGCGCCGCGCCCGGCCAATGGCGGCGGTGCGGGGCTGTCAGCGATCGCGGGCGCGCTGCGGGCCCCCCCGCTCTCCTCGTCCCTCCGCCCTTCGCCCGCCTCTCCGGAGCCGTCTGGCTGCAGCAGCGCCTCAGACAGAGGAGGGGAGAGGAGGGAAAAAAAACGCTGAGTGAGTGAAGTGGAGCCTGGGAGGGGCTCCTTAAAGAAACGCTGCCGTCGCTTGGCATTGTGGCCGGCGAGGAACTCGAGGGGGGGAAGCCATCGGAGCTCCTCTCGCTATCCTCTTCCCACCCCCCCACCCCACCCCCAGCCGACAAAAAA
>NDXB01021378.1:46772-60928 GCA_002631895.1 Agapornis roseicollis
TTTTTTTTTTTTTTTTTTGTAGGAAATACTTTGTCATACCTTTTGTAGCGGGTAAGAAGGTTATTGGTTAAGAAAGTCAGTTAATGTATTCACACTAAATGTGTCTTACACCTTTACCACTACTTTAGCTTAGATTGATTAGCTGTCTTGAGAAATTTATAGTCTTTGATAAGATTGCACCAAGAGAAGTTTCTTGATAGTTACAAATGGAAAACAAAAAGAGATTTTTTGATCTTACTCGTTACTGGTTTTCCACTTGTGATGGAGATGAAATACAGTAAAGTGCTTTTTCCTCTCATGTGTGAGGGCTCTTCTGCCTTTCATACCTGGTAGAATTGTGTGCCCACTCTACATTAGTATGAATGGCAATTGCCTTGTAAATGTGACTGTTGTGAATGGGTGAATAGTCTGTCATCTCCTATTTTGTCTTTATGTTTTATTCACTTTTACCCTCCACAAAAGAGTCATAATTCAGGCCTGAGAAAATGGTAGCATACTCCAGTTTGTTGTAGATCTAGTGACAGGTTTTATTTGCTTTTGATGTTCTTTATATTTTAATGGGTGTACTAAACAGTAGAAGCTATTTTAATGAAAGGGAAAATTCAACGAAAGCATGATCTAGAAACAGTGGGTTTGATAGAGTCACAAAAGTTCCCAATACACATTGGGAAATTGTTTCCAATATTTAACTGCAAAGGGCAAGTAAATCACCTCCCTTTAAGAGTTAGAACAAAACAGGAGTGTTTTTCAGGATCTTCAGTTCTGCTACTGAGTCATTGTATCATCTCAGCTAATTAATTTTACCTTTTATATGCTTCAGGATTTCCATCTGTGAATGAACTAATGACACCTACTTACGGGCAGTATTGTGAAGATTAATTAATTGACATTATTGAAGAATCCTGAGATTGAAGTCCTGATGTAAGTACAAATATTATTACTGATACTTTGTAATTAATCAGTTCACAGTAGCCAGCGTGTGGGAATCATTGGTCTAGAGCAAACAAACACAGAACTACATTGTATTTGAAATCTGTGTGGGGTTTTTTTTTCAGATACCTGGTTTTACATGTTATTTGAACAATCTTACACTGTAAATGTAAGAATCTCCCTTCCTCCTGTTGTACACACAGGCGTTGTAGCCTTGATGTGGGAGAAATATGAGATCCCAGTGTTATACCTATGTCCCTGCTAGCCTTTGTTGAGGATACAGAAAGGCAACTTGGGCTAGCAATTTTCCTGGTCCCTCTGGTGTAACATTACCCTTAAAATGTATTGCCCTTTTTTAATGAACACTAAAAAGTTATTATTATGAAGAAGCATACAGTACTGATCGAGTAATCCCTGTGCATTTTGCTGGTTGTTACTGGAGAGAGCTTTTTCTGGATGAAGGCAGATGGGAGGGGTGATGTCTTACGTCACAAAGCATCAGAAGGGAATTGATGTTGTGAAATTGTTTGTAATTTATATGGATAATAAGATCTATTCTTGCTACTCGTGGCTGGGATGCTGTTTGCATAATGATATGAGTACAGCTGTGCAGGTCTTAGGCCGCTTGTTTTAAAATGGCAGGAATATCTGCAAAGAGTGGAATTTGAGCCTCACTGTAATTAAGTACTAGGAAATGTAACTCTTTTTTTTTTTTTTTTTTTTTTTTTTTTTTTTTTTTTTTTTTTTTTTTTTTTTTTTTTTTTTTTTTTTTTTTTTTTTTTTTTTTTTTTTTTTTTTTTGTAATGTTGTATATACAATTGACAATAAGGTGAGTGTAGTTGCAGTCTGTATTGCTTTATAAAGACTGATGACATTCCTGAATGACTCGATGCACTTGTTGTTGCTGGAAATCTAAGTCACAAGATATTTTTATTGGAAATATTTGCAACTGTTGTGCAAGTGCAGGGGGGAGGTTTAAAGCTTCATAAACATTCATATTTCTTTCTCCTTATGTCACTTATTTAAAAAAAAGAAAGGCAGTCACATGCAACTATGAAACTGCTTCGTGTCTGACACAGTTGAAGATGATTTCAGGCCACAAAAACGTAAGTTTCTGTGAGTAATTTGAATTTAAACCCCACTCTGCCAGAAAACATCCTCAATCTTTGGAGTCACATGGTTCTTGGAAAGCTCTTACTTGGCTGTGCAGGAGGTCAGCCTTTCAAGGAGAGAGTCTGTGCATAAACGTGCAGTGCTGCTAATGAGAGGAATTTCACACTTCTCCTGGACACAAGCTCTGTGTTCATCCTGCTGACTGCTGCCTCTGAAGCCTTTTGGTATTAGATGCTATAATGAATGCTGGGCCATTACTGAGCTGGTGTAGCAAACTGCTGGAACTCTAGCTAAAGAGATGCCTTCCAGAAGGCAGGGTCACCCCTCTGTGAAAATAAAAAGTAATTAAAAGTGGGGTCAGCTGTTTGTCTCTGACAACATGGCTGCCCTTCCTTTCCCCAGTGGTGATTTTCAAGCCAAATGTCCCTTTCATCGTCACTCTGGCTTAGCAGCAAAGTTGTCTGTCACTAATAGCAGGCTTCACTTCTTTCCCAGCTTACTGGTAGTCAGACTGCCAAAGAATGGCCTATCCAGAATTAGGATATGCTAAATGCACCATCCGCTGGTGATGTTCCCATCAGCCTAATTATATGACTTTTGGGTCAGACAATGTCTCATTGTGTGGCCTTTGGCAGCTATGGGATGCCTAATGCTGCATGAATGTCTAATGTTTGATGGCCATGATTGAGGCTGCAGTTTCATGCTGGAATTGAAAGCATCTGTGTAGTTTCCTTAGAAAACCAGGTCAATGGTGCTTCCATAAAGCATTAGCCCCAGGGAAAGCTGTTGGTTACATATTGCCTGTACAAATCCATGCTGGGTGAGCAGTTTAGTGTGTTATTCTTTTAAGTAAATCACAATTAAGGAATCAGATTGATTTAGTCTTTAGTGACCTATTTCAGAATTCAGATTTATTGCAGGCACCATCCATCATCCATTTATCTCCACCTTTTCTTCTATTTTGTGCATTTAAGAACACTTGTGTTCTTAATCTATCTTACAAACATAGCACATACAATGAATATTGCTTTGTATCAGTAGGCTGAAAAAATCACTTTATGTTTTCTTTGACTATAAAATTTTAGGTGGAACTATCCTATCTTTACAACACTTCTTGTAAAACCTGTCTTTTTTACAGACAAAAGCAAGGTATGAATGTAAAAGGCAATTCATTGTAGATGAAGGCTGTAATAAGCTTGTTTGTTTCAAAGGAGAAGGTATAACTAATTATGTTTTAATTGAATCTCTAATGTCAACAGCTGTTTTTAAGGGATCTTTTTAAGTTACATTTATTTTTAGTATTGTTTAAGATTGTATTTCTTTGCATGCATCTCCTTTCATGCATTATTGCCCTTTAAAAAGTTTTCCCTTTCAAAGTGCCAGCTAACACTGGCATATATTAAAGTCTAAGCATTGGTAAAATTCATGTTTTAGGATGCTTGCTATGACTTTTCCAAGCAATGAGAGCAAAAGAGATGACACAACCAAAGTGCCCTTTGTTCCTTTTTTAATCCCAGAAGTAAAAAGTTCGACCTCCAAACCCCAGATTGCTGAGGCCAGTTTTCAGCTGACAGTGGTTTATGTTGGCTGGCTGTTATCAGTTCCTCTACAGTGCAGCTGCTAATTACAGCACAACTATCTCTTCAGGCTGAGTAAGCCACACCGATTTAATCCTTCCCCCCCCAAGTCAGCAACAGCATCAGTGAGTAGCCTTTAGTTTGCAGAAAAGATAAAAAATCTAACCCCATGAAAAAACTTAGCCAAACTTAGGGTTTCATGTTTCAGGGCTTGGTCCTTTTGTGTTTCCTGGAACTCCTGTCAACCCGTAAAGCTTCAGGTGCTACTGTGGCTTCTTAGTGTTCTGTGTTTGTCATTTACAACTTGGATCATCCAGCTGTAGAGAGGAAGGAAACAAAGTCTCTACTCAGAATGTAGAAAGATTGAAACCCTTTCATGTGAATCTCCAGAGCCTGATGTGTCCCAGCTGCTGCAGGACTTCGTGGTGAGCTGTGTGTTGGGCATTAGGGTTAGGGCCACACCAGTCATCTCCATTCCTGGCTGGGTGAGAACCATATCAGTTGGTCACCATCTCTGTTGTAAGAGGAAACAGCTGTACTCTTCACCTCTCTGCTTACCCCTGAGCACACCTTGCAGCCTTTAATGCTTCTATGGAGGAAGGAGCTTACTGCTCCACAGAGCAGCATCCCACAGTTAGGCTTAGCACCCTGCGGGGCATGGCTGTAGTGCTGCTGTATCTGCCCCACCCATGGTGAAATCATATAGGGGCATCTCCCAGCTGTGTGAAGGAGTTAATGCATCCCCTGTCTCTCTGATCTGATTGGAGGTGTTGGTTCATGTTGTGGTGGATTTGCAGGTAGCCTGTGTCTTGCTATTTTCTTGCAGTTGCTGGTCTTTCTGTAGTTATGAGATCAACCCAGAGTAAAGACACCCTCTATAGTTTCCCTTGTTTCCCTATCACCTCTCTTCTTGCTGAACTGGATCGTTTTGTGTGATTCAGTCTCTTAAGCACTCCAGAAATAGATGGAATTATTTGAGAGATGATTACTGTATTGCTGTGCAGGAATATGTAGCTAATATCAGTTTACTATCTAAGCTCTAATTTTCCGTAAACATCAAAACCCAGTCATCATGAGATGGTTTTAGAAGGCAGTTCCATTATAGATTGGGATGCTGGTGTATTTGCTAAAATTGCATTAACAATAAATAAGGATTTATTATCTCTTTTAGTAAATGAGCCAATAGGCTCAGAAAGACTTGACATCTGAGATAATAATTGATGTAGTGGCAGTAAAATAATGGCAAATTGGAAAAACTGGTGAATTCTCTACTCAACACCTGCAAATGCATGGTGATTAAATTTTTCACTGATAAATAGAGATCTGTAAGACCCATAATTTGCAAGAGCAAAGCTGACCCTTTGTATTTTACTATGTCTTGCTAGACACCTCTCTTTGTAAGTGCACTGCATCTAATTTTGATCTCAGGCAAGTGTAAATCGCAGTTAACACTGGTGACATCATTGTAATTGCATGTATCTGAAGTAGTGTGTTTGAGAGAAAATCAGACCTGTTCGGGTGGATTCCTCAGAGGCTGAGTCTCCGAAAGCAGAGCAAATTCATGTGAGTGACATGAATTATCCCTAGCTCGCTGCTGCTGTAAATAAAAGCTGAATCTGACTGGCTTAGTGCCATGGCTTGAATAGGATTTTTGATGAAGCATGCCACAGCTGTCTCTACAGCAAAAAAGTCTTTTATTTCAATAGTGTAAAGCAAGCAGAAATATGAAGATGTGTGGTGTTTCTTCAGCATGGTGAAGGACACTTCTATGTCCACTTCTGATCGATGGGCCAGCTGCTCTTGGAGCAGCAGGCAGCTCAAACCATTTTAATGACCTGATGGGGTAACTTAGCCTAAAAACAGCCTTTGGGGCACTTGCAAGCATTTCTGAGGATATCATACTGAGCAAAAACACTTGTTGTGGTCTTGTGGGATGTACGCAAGATGGAGTTAAGAATTAGTCCTGCAGCTGTGCCTCAGATGCGAGTGCAACACTGGATTTCTCCTCTCAATTTAGTTATTAAACAGGATAATAGTTTTAGCTTGCTGTATTAGGGTGCTGTGAAGATAACTTCCATTAAAACATGCTTAAAGTTCTAGATTGGAGAGCATAATAGAAGTATGAAGCATCTTGTTACATTAGATGCTATGGCATTAGTAGGCTTGATTAATCCCTAGCATTCAACAATAATTTCTCTGTAGCAGGACAGGAAAACAGGGCCAGGAAAAAATGTTCCATAGTGGGGCTGATGGTGGCTGCAGTGAAGCAGCATTTTGATTTGTGGCTCTCTCAGAACTTTGCTTAATGAATTACTATTTCTTCTTGTTAGAAGTGAATGAATCACATAAACTTGAATTCCAGGAACTGAACAGCTACATGGCATTGTATTAGGAGACATACCAATCATTCTAGGATTGCTATCCTGATGTCAACAACACATACTGCATACCAACATCCACATTGTATCAGAGATGCTCTTCCATATAGCTGGAAAACTGCATGGTAGTTTGTGCAAGATGAGCGTATTTTGCAAGCTGTCTTACTGCAAAGCTGAGTAACTTTTACTAGTGTTATTTTCAGTAATATTTACCAATGCATTGACTTTTAGACCTCCTGGTGAACCCTCAGCCTCCTAAGTCAACACGCATTTTCTTTCTGACCTCAGTGGATCCACAATTTTCCTGCCATGTACATTTGTTGCCTGGACAGCAAGTTAGCGTTTCTTTGGCCTGTGTGATCACACACATAAGGCTTCATGGAGCAGGTATGTTCTGTGTGGCTGATAAGTCAGGGAATGCATGTTGTCTCTCTCAGAAACATGCTTTTCCTGTTGTGAAGGCTGTTCAAGTTATCTGTGTATGATATCATGAGCTGGAAGAGAAAGGGGATTTGTGCCCTTTGAAGAAGCTACTCCAGATTCTTTTCTGTCTCTCTTCAGTGTGATACACCACTATTTACATTCTTTTTTATCTCTTTTTCCTTCCACTCCTTTATTTCAGGCAGTTAGTCTGGGTTTGGTCTTGTTGGTGGATGCAAGTGTTAATTTCAACATGTTACTGGATTTTTTGGTTCTGGTGCAGAAGCCAAGCTGTCTTACAGCAGCTCCTCTTTGCATTAGACCCTGTCAGGTCTCTCCTGCACTGATGCACTTATTAAAAGCTTAGTTATTTATTTATTCATTTCCTTTTCACTATCTTTAGGTATAAGCCTGGACTTGGGAATGATCAGTCATGTTTATTTCATGTTGCCTTGCTTTTTTTACTCCCTTACATCAGTATGGAAAACCATGGTTAGTGTTGGTACAGGATTCACCCCTGGAAACCAATGTTTCTGACCCACTTATTTGTACAAATAAATTTTCTGGATTATTTTTTCTGCTTTTCAGAGTAAAAAACTGCTGGCATTGAGAACTTCAGGGCTTTGCCATTTACAAACCTGATTAACCCTTTTTTTTTTGTTGCTGTGAATGTTTCCAGAAACAAGTCCATTTTCAATTACTGCTTGTATTATTGTATATTATTTATATACCTGACTTATTTTTTCCCTTTGTCCAGGAGAGGATAGTGTACCTGCAGACCTCACCTAGGGAACAGGGAATAAGCAAACTTGGGTTGCATGCTGGGGAAAAAGCTGTCTCTCAGTAGGAATACCCAGGGGTGAAAGGATAATCTGATGTGGCAATTTTGTTTCAAATTGTGGTGGTTTGTGCCAGATTTTGGTGCTATATTTGACTGAGCAAGATGGAGAAGACTTAGAGTGGGCTCCAAGCTGCAGTCCACTACACATCCTTTCATAATGCAAAGTGAAAGACAGGGAAAGCAACCAGGTGGAATAAAAGTTTTGAATTCAGATATTCCAGTCACAGATGTGGTTTATTTTGGAGAAATGAGTGCTTGCAATTGCCTGGATCATCTGCTAGTACCTATCTAGACAGGTGCTGCTAAACCATCTGAATTCAGATAGTTTAACTGTGAGGGAAAACCTACCAGTACAAACCAGTCTGGAGACACCTTTCTGCATGCAAATGGGGAAGGAGGAGGCTTGCTTTAGAAACACAAATGTAACAGACAGAGCAAAACAGAGGAAAATGAAGGTATGCTGCATGGGCGGGAATATTGGGTAGAAGTAAAAAAATGGTCTTACTTGGGAGAGTCACAGCAATGTAGTGGCTGCACTGAGAACTGCTAGCACTGCCCTCTGAAAGCTGCTTGGTTAGGGAATTTCCCCTGAATTTCCAATATCAGATCAATTAGTGCTATAGATGGCACAAAAATAGACAGTTTCCATGCACTAAGTGTAATTTGCCTTTTTTAGCATAGATTTTGATTAGAGTCTGGGCAATTCCTTAGGCTTTGAAGAGAGTGCATGTGAGGCAACACTGGGGCATGGCAAAAGTATGTTTCACAGGTGCCATGATCATTAATAAGGGGCTGTTCGTGATTCGGGTTATCATCTGGTAATATAAACTTGATCTGAATCATGAGGAATGGTGCCATCACACTTCTGTCAAATTAGCCAGCATGAATGATGCAAAGTTTATGCAGCTTTATGTTTTTAGATTAGCTTTATGCTTGCTGTGGGAGGGTGGCTGACGGTGAGCCAGACAAGGTTAGCAGCTGATCTGGTGTAAAGTCTGCCAGTGCAGAGTTACCCCATTAAAGGTTTTACAAGAAGTTTGCAAAGGCAAAATGAATTTGCATTGGCCCAGGTCTTTCTATCCAGCGGTCACAACATCGTGTAATACCATAAAAACAGATTTAGCTTCCCATCAGACTGCCAGCACAGGTCCCTGAGGTTCAGTTTTCCAAAGCCTAAGCCCTTAGTGACCCCAGTGTGAGCAGAGCAGGAGCTCAGCACGTCGAGGGCAGCCTGGCAAGTTCCATACGTGCATCTGAGGAGCGTGGACTGGTTGTGGCTATGTGTGGAGAGTCCCAAATTGTGCTTGCAGCTTAGTTGTGAGGTAGTAATTTGTTTGGGTTTGTTGGGGTTTTTTACATAACTGTAAGCAAATGATAATTCTGAAAAGGTACCTCCAGAGGTTTCAATACAAGTTAGGGGAGAATGAGCTCACCTGAAATGGTAGGCTCATATCTCAGTTTGTGTTAAAGCTGGTTGCACTCCCTGGAGCCAACTGTTAAAATCTCTGCTGATTTCCAAATGGGCATTAAAGGCTTCCTGCAGCCAGCTCTGTCTCCCTTCTGTGCTTCCTCCCAGGAACCTCTTGCTCTAGGAAGGGCTTCTCCTTCTCTTCATCTCCTTCCTTCACCTTACACATTCATGTTGTCCTTGTCTTCACCTTGTGCACTTCAGCTGCATTTGCCCCACTAGTATTTAATATGGCAGTGTACACATGGTAACAAGACAACTGAATATCCCACATAAATCAAATGCAAAGGAAAGAGATGGTCACACAAACATTTGTGGAGA
Source organism: Agapornis roseicollis (assembly GCA_002631895.1). Classification (NCBI taxonomy): domain Eukaryota; kingdom Metazoa; phylum Chordata; class Aves; order Psittaciformes; family Psittacidae; genus Agapornis; species Agapornis roseicollis. Next base: position 55,821 of record NDXB01021378.1, read on the forward strand.
AGGACCAGGTGGGAAGAGACTGGCATGCTTCTTTTCTCATCAGGCCAGAGTGTTAGACTTCATTAATGTAATTGGCTTTCACCTGAATGATGGCTTTCCAGGTCCTGGTCCATGAAGGGTGTAAGTCTGAGTGCAGCTGGTCAGTCACTTTGGCTGGCATCAGTACCAGGCATTCTTAAGATGGGTGAGGATGGCTAAGAAAATCTATTGTTTGCTAAGAGAAGACTCATTACCAGCCTGTTATTGTCATAGAATACTTCCAGAATATCACTGGCTGGGAAGAGCTGGGGGACCCTTGAACTTAAGGTTTTACTAACCTTTAGGGTGTAGCAATGATTAGAGGCTGTCTCATAATTTTAAAGTAGCTTGTGCTAGAGCTGATGTTTTCTTTCCCCCTCCCTTCCAACCAGCAATGCTTTCTGCTAGTACAGCTACACCAGTGGTTGTAAACAGATCCCAGGTTGGCTCATGTCTTGCCATCATTTAGTTTTTACCTGAACACAGGCTGTTTTTTCAGTTCTGACTAGCAGAAGCTGTGGGGAAAAAAATACAAAAAAAACCAAAAAAAAACCCCACAAACAGATTAATGATGTGTTTCTTATGGTATCTGTTTAATTTACTGTGATATAATTTCACTCTTGAACTAAATGGGTTGCTGAAAGATATATGAGAACAGGTGAACTTTTTCTGCCTGAACAACTATACTGGGGACTATACATTTTGCATAGGTCTGCTGTGTCTGCAGCTAGAATAGCTGAACAGGAGTGCTGTTGGCACTATAGTAACTTGGTAGCGTAAGGGAACTCCCCTTGAGCCCAGTATTTCTTTGTCTGGATGTGAACAAAACTTTTGCTCTGGACACCCACAGGGAGGGAAGGAAAGGACTTTTCCTCATCATGATTGTGAGCTGACACTTGTCCTCTTCCCTGGCACTTCAGGGTGCCTGGGTTCCAGTTTTTGATCCTCAGGTGCCAAGAGCTGAGGGAATGGACATCCCCCTCAGAAACACGGAGCCAATTGTGTCATTCTTCATTCTCTCAAAAATGGAAAGTCATTAAAAGTAATGATAGAAAAGTGGTTGTTTTATCAGGGACTGTCTTGATGTGGGTTCAGTTGTGAAGTAGCAAAGGGGTAGAGAGGCTAATTCCATTTGAGAAATGGGTCTGCTTAAATTTGGATATCAGAAAAGAGTAATACAGGTTTTTGCTTCTGTAAAGAAACATTGTTGCTAAAAAAAAAAATAGTGCATTAATTTTCAATGGTTCTCCCTAATTTAAATATTTGTATCAGGAGAGATAGGTCACCTCTCTGCATAAAAGGTGATTAGAACAAATAGAGAAGCTAGAAATATTGGTACAGGATTTTACCCCCTTCAAGCATGGCCCTGATGCCATTTTCCCCTGTGGTTTATCCCTTTACTGCTGTGTTAGTTGGGATGTGAAGGGGAGCATGAGCTTCTGCAATCACGTATTGCTGCATGATGGGCTGGTAAAGTTCATGGGGAAAGCTGCTGCTCCAGAATTAGTCCTAAGGTGTTTCCCACATTGTTCATGCTTCATTACTGACAGGAATAACTGGGCAGGTGCCTTCCTAATCTTCTGTTGCTGCAGCTTTGTTCAAACTGTTGCATGTGTGGTTTTGTTAAAAAATATTTAACACAAGGTTTGGGTTTTTATTTCCCCCCAAAAAAGAGAAGCAGTGACTGCAAGAGAAATTTCTCCTTACAGTTCCTCCTGGGAAGGATTACCCACGCGTGTGTCTGTCACATGGCTGCTCTTGTTCAAATCTATAGAGGGAAAAGGGGCAATCGTGGCAAAGAAAGCAGCTGCTTGGAGGTGTCAGTCTCTTTTCTTAGTCTTTTTTCTCTGCTAGTTGGGGATGACTTCTGGTGGCTGTTTTCTCTTGTATTTGTCTTCTTCATGTCACAAGAAAAAAATGCAGGGCAAAGAATTGGTAGAGCAGGTCTCAGCCATATGTTTTCATATTACAGGGTGATACTGGCATCCAAATATTCTTTTTCTCCCAGAATATAGTGATTGTTGATGACAATAACTGAGCTGTATAAATGAAAGCTCCTTCCACCCATTTGCTGAGTAGTACTTTACTCCAGTGGAGCTATTCTGCCCATTTCTGGGAGTCTACTTGGCATCAGTGAAGTTTTCGGCTGTACTGGATGAAAATGAACTCTGTAAGCACAATTTAGGCTTGGTTATTAATCTATAGATGAGCTTTTAAGCAGATGTTTAAACCTCATTATCATCTGCCCTATTTAAAGTGAAAGGAAGCTGCCCAAGAGATCAGAATCCATTCAGCTGTGGTTCTGGTTTCTTTGTGAGAAATGTGACTTTTCCTTTCCCTCTCTGGAGGACGCACATCCTTCCTCCTGTTGGAGTGGATCAGCGCTCGTGTCTGTGCAAACTTTCTTGCTCACCTTTTCCTGTTGGGAATTTTCTGACCTTGATGACCACACTGGCTTTCTAGAAACCAACTTTCCTTCAGAATTCCTCAATTAACTGTGGATGGTTGCAGGAAAGAGCCTGACCCTGTTATGCCTTCTTTGAAGCAAACCTGGTTATTGGAGGAGGGACTCTCCAGATTGTTTAGCTTTCGCCATTTCTTTCTGTTCTTCTCAAATATGCTGACTGACCAGAGAATCCACTTGGCCATGGCACAATTTAAGCTGTACATAATCACATGAGAAAAGCAAAAGTGAAAAGCCAGTAAAAGTGTGGTTTCTGGACCATGCACTTAGCTGAACTGCGGCAGATCTGTTTTCAGGTCTCAGATCTGCTACAACCATCATCTGTAATTTTATGCAGGTCACTTAATGCCTCCACGTCTCTATTTCTAGTCTAGAGGGAGCAGTGCTTCTGCTTTGTCCAGTGGCTGTGCTTTCTGTCACCCATCCTTTGGAGCAGGGCTTCTCTTTGTTTACAAGTTACCCAACATGATGTTGATACGATCTTGCTTGAGGTCTGTGCAATCTCCAGTAATAGTAACATAGACCATCACTTAACTGAAACAGAAATAAACGTTCAACCAATATGCCTGTGAGCTTTCTCTCTTCATTGGATTTTATTATGTTGTATTATTTGATTTACTTTATACATCTAAGAATATTTATTTAGCTTATTTATGATATTATGATTTTTTTAGAAAGTCAGGCGATGGTTCTGAACAGTCAGATGGATAATGCCTTTATTCCTGCTGCTTCTCATGTAATATTTTGTAGCCTCTACAAATACCTACTTCTGGCATGAATGTATTCTTGCATAGTTTTTCCTCTCTCAGATATGATGAAGTACTCACCCCTAGCTGGCTGGATTTGGACTCTCTGGGCTGTGATGGCCACATTGCTCCATGCTCAATGCTGCTGTGATTGCCAGACTTTCAGCATGAGTAAGACAGTCTAGCTAACAGCAGTAGTATGCACTTTATTTTTCCCTTTCAGAGGTTATGTCTAATGACTGTGTGACTGGAACAATGAGACTAACCTCAGTTTTACAGTAACAAAGCAGCTATGAGTTTTCTGGGTAAAGTATATTTTGACTGACGTACAAGTAGCTGTAGCTTTGCTGCACAATGGAGAAAATTACTTCATTTAACAGCTTTCTGTGCCAAGAAAGAAATAAAACAGTTCTGAGAATGTTGAAGATTTTTTTTCTGTTTTAATTTTAAACCTAAAAGAAAATGCAGTTGCCATATAAGTCCAAGTCAATAGAATATATAAATCTTTAAAAAGGTTTCATAAAGTAATAATGACTTCAGTATATGTACCAAATGAGATTAAAGAGCTACATTTGGTTCTAATACAGAGTTTCACATTCAAAAGGACCATCAGTTTCCTGTTTAAAATCTACTTATATTGGACTGAATGGAGTTCAAACATAATGCCATTGTTATTTCAGACATTTATCTTAATCTAAAACAGCTGAAAAACATTAACAGAGCAAGGAGATGTGGAGGTATGGGCATTTCTCCCTTCCTTCTCTGCTTTTTAAAATAATCAACTCAGATATAACATACTTCTGCTTACATTGTTCTGCCCGTCTTGTAAAGAACAAGGTGCACAGTGTTAGCCCTATTGAAATCAGAAGAATAACAGTTGTTTTGAAGGGGTGAAGGATATTAGTGAAACTTGCTTCACCAAGTGTCTGTTTCTGAGCGGACAGGTTAAACCTATTTATTGGGGCACTTTTTACCTAAAGTATCTACATGAAGCACTTGCAATACAGGCACATCAAGCTGAAACTCTGGCATGAACACTCTCCCACTTTTTGTCTTCAGTCCCAGTCTCCTCTTCCTTTCTAGTCAAAATTCTCCCCATGCCATGACTGTGTTTAAACATGTAATATTGAATCACACCATCGTTCTTTTTACATGTCCTTCATATGAATTTCACCTTCTCTGCTGTAATTCCACAGAGGGATTGTTAATTCTGTGCAAGTCGAGATTTCCAGAATTGTCCAAATTCTGGAAGCTCTGAATTATTGCCAGTAAAAATCAAAGCTGATTTCTGTTTCTCTATGAGAAACGGTGAAGAAAATGCATGATAAGGGCATGGGAGGTCAGTTTTAGTGTAAATACTTGAAATATGCTAATTGAGGCTGGGGCATTCTTGTGCTAGGTGCTGTACAAACACAGAGAACAGATAAGTCCTGCCTCTGAAGGTCAGTAACATAGGTAAGCTTTGCAATAAATTTCCAGTGAGTTTTCACAGTAGAATAAATTACCTCAAACCCCTTCAGCATGATAAAGGAATCTTCTAGTTTGATGTTCCACTTATGTGGGAACACCTTTTCCCCAAAGACACCAGATATCCTACCAATCAACGTATCTGTCTAGTGGAATAATATGAGAATGTAGGTTTTATTATCAGGATCTTCCCAGGGAGTCTAGAGTACTTTGTAGTGCTGTATTCTTTGCAGTTCTCAGAATCATGTGCATTAAAGGTTGCTTAACAGCTGGTGAGTCACACAGCTTGTTCTTTGAGTGCAAATGCTCCATTAGGACACATTCGCTAGAGGTATTTTAACCTTTGGAAAAATCAATATAAGTGACTTAAGCATTCTAGGTTTTAAGGAAAAAAAAAAAAAAAAACCACACCA
>NDXB01021378.1:61053-92755 GCA_002631895.1 Agapornis roseicollis
GAAAAAAAAAAAAAAAAGCCACACCAGAAAGCCCTAAATAAGGACAGACTGCCTGCATGATGTTTAATAAATTAATCTCTGCTCTAGTGGGTGTGTCTTAGGGGTGTAGCATTTGCTAGAGAGCAGCACAGTTCTAGTCTAAAAAGTCCCTGTCCCTCGGCACCAAGCAAAGCTTTGTCTGGAGGAAGTAAAATGTCTTCTGAGTTTAAAAAATCTTCAGTTCACTTTGTTCAACATTGCATGTGGGGACAGGAATGACTCTTGGAAGAAAACTACTCCCTAATTTCACTGGGGAGTTGGTCCTTGCCTTAAACCATGAACTGTAGTTACTGCAGATAATTGCAAAAATATGGCTTATATGTATCAAGGCACAGTGCTTGACTGAGTAGCCGGAATGAGGGAGGAATTCCACAGGCAGTATGTATTCTGTTTGTACCTGATGTTAAATGAGTTGAACTTGCCCTTTTTTAGCCAAACTTCTCAAGGAAATTAAGTATACACTCCTACTCTGCTGGTCAGTGCCAGTGCTTCTTCTCTGTGATACAACTCAGTGGAGAAAGTCTGATTTGAATCAAATTTGACTGTTAGATGAAGGGCTGAAGGATATTGCAGTCCTCCAAATTTCATAACAGTCCAGCAGAGGGAAAACAAATCAGTGCTCCCTTTAGGGAAAATACTGCAGAATTAGCTCAGTTGCATTATTAGACACCAGAGAATCCAGCCCTTTGCCACGCACATACAAGACATAACTGAAGAAAACCAGATTTCCAAATGTCTGCCTGTGGAATTATTCCTTTGCATAAAAAATCCCGAAGTGGGTTTATTTTTCTGTTATGGTGTAACTTCAGTGATTTCATTTCTCATTAACTCTCCTTGGGATAAATAGCTAACTGTATCATGTATCATAATTCCTGGATTTCCTCTGCTTTGGTCTCTTTGGCATCAGTTTTAACCTGAGGACAAGGTGGAGTTGTCTTGCAATGCCTCCCATTCTCTGAGCTAGCCAGGCTGGGATGTGGCTGCAGCTCTTCCCTTCATATGTGACTGGGGACAGGTTGGTAGTAGGGCTGGCTGGGAGCAGTTTTGGATCACCAAGTGGTGCTGCGGTCAGTGCATAAACTGGTGGTGAAACCCTGGCCACACCAAGGTGAGTTCAGGATCCTGCTGCAGTCAGATGGCGAGCAGAGGCCAGGATGTTGCAGTGCCATCCTGCCTCTGGTAACGACACAGTCCAAAGCTGTCAGGCAGCCTCAGTGTCCCAGTATCAGGTACAGCATAGGGTTTCTGTCTGTCTGTTAGGAGTGGAGCCTGGATCTGATGGGAGAGAAGCCATTTCACTGTGCCAGAGAACAGGCTGTGTGACCTCCCTAACGATGGTGTGTACTGATTGAGACATGGTGCTAAAATTTGTTAGGATTGCTGTGAGGCAGAGCACAGGGAGAGAAATGCTATTTAATACGAGGAGAATTTTCTGGTACTTAATGCCACCAGGATGTCAGAAGAGTTAATGGCAGATGTGGTTGTGAAAATGTTCTGTATTTTTAGACAACCTTTAATTAAGACACTTTGTATGTAGCAGCGACCAAATAATATGCTGCCACTTGAAAGCTGTCAGAAGGGAAAAAGTGTACAAAGCTTCTAGATGCAGCCCTCTTTATTTTTATCTGAAAGTGAATTAGGAAACCTTTCTAGTAACAATAACCGTCCTTTCACATGAAATGATTTATTTAATGCACACTGTAAATACTTTGGGCATCTATATGGATTTATACTTAACCCCTTTCACTTCATGTTGTTTAATCTAACCTCATAGTAAAAAGATTACATCTGAAAGCCAAATGGGTTTTGTGATCCAAGCCTTTTCTTCTGATACTAATGTTTTATATAATTATTTTGAAATAGCAGATTTTATTTCTTTTAATCCTTTCATAAACGTTTGTAAAAGGTGAATACACCTTTCAGGGTTTTCACTTGGGCTAAATTATGAGAAAACAAATGTATTGAGTACAATTCTATTTTGAACTTGAAGATGCCTTATTAACAGATTATTTATTTGCCTATAGGGTTAGACAGATGCTAACATGATAGAGGATTCTCTAATAGAGCACTAATTCTTACTTTGATGTAGCAGAGATATAACATTTATCATATAAGCTCAGGCTTGGATGGAAAGCAGTGAGGTTCAGTAAGTCAAGATACACAAAATCTGAAAGAACTGTATAAGCATCATGTTGACATTCCTGGAATTTTGATGCCCATCACTATTAGGATAAACACACAGTAAATAGCAATTAGATTATTAGTTAGCCAATATATTATGCTCATTTACAGAATTAAATTGGGTAATGTATTTAAACTGTTCGCAGCACAGATTCACAAGCTGCCATTTGAGGGAAGCAGCAAGCTAACCAAGCACTGCCCTGTGCCTTGTTGTGCACCTAACAGTATGCTAGTGGTACAAACAATACCCATACAGGAAGATCTAGTCTTTAAGAACTGCAATGGCAATAAGGTTCTGTGTATGGATATTAATTTACAGACTCACTTCATCTCATGTCAAATAACAAAATCTCTACAAGACATAATCAGGCCCAAACCAGCCCAGAACAATTTTGCCTTCTGCAGGGCTGGTTATATTCAGCTGAAAGTACACACGTGTAGAAATTATGGCAGATGTGCTTATTTTCTGATTTCCCAATTCAGTCTCAGTGTGTCTTCTTCATTCTTCATGTTTTGTTAATTTTGTTGTTGGTACATCCTTTGATATGCTAATGTGGAAGGAGAACTTGCTAGCAGTTGCACAGGGGGGAGACAACCTCTAAGCCTCAAGGCTGATCAGGATGTTCCTGTAAGTCCACATCACTGCATCAGAGCTACCAAATGCCATCCTGCTTTCTGCTGTGTACCTGCCACCAGCTCATTGATACCTTTTGTAACAACCTGCTGCTTACTGAAATAATTTATAGAATCTGTATAATGCTATTAATATGTATTCTATGGCAACACAAGTAAGAACCACTAACAATATCTATAGTTTGTGGTAATGCTCAGAGAAATTTATCTTGTTTTTTTTTTTCCAGGTTCTACCTCTTCTAAGCTCAGCTGCAAAAGCTTACTAAAATGCTCTCCATGTGTGGTAAGAATGGTAAGAAAAAAGGCATCTGCATGTTTTCAAAACCAGAGGGGGGGCAGTATGTGCAAGTCAACTGGTCCTTGCGCATATGGGTATGGATTGATTTAGTAGTGTCCTGCATGTGAAGAACATGCAAAACAGCAGCAGAAGTATATGTCATATTGCTAAAAGCACCAAATTAATATTTATTTCCTTTTAATTCAATAGCTCCCCGTAGTTCAGTAAGCTCTTCATACTATTCAAACCCTTATTTCTTTGGCAGTCACCTGGCTACTCTGTTTCCACAGGTGCTTTCACATCACAACTTTGCAGTGAATTGGAAACCAGGAAGGAAAGAGGAAGGAAATAGAGGTTCTGTTTCTCATATAATTTTTCTAAGTATCTCTTCTAATGCCCCTGGGAATGGTGCTATGTATCTCAAATATCAGCATCTGAACTGAATCTAATGTCTTTGCTCGCACTGAATAACACTCTATTCTGCTAGTATACCTATAAAAACACTTGGATTCTGTTAGTCACAAAAATGCTGCCTCCCAAAATAGTACTTTAGGCAGTGATATGCTAGAGCCAGAAATCAATGGAATTAATAGTAGTGCAGGTGATAATGATTGTTACCAGAGGCATGAGAATTTGCCCTTGAAAGGCTTTCTGAGCACCCTGTGTTGGCAGTTAACAGCATTCAAGTGAATATTATTTCAGAAAGATAGATTTTGCACTGAAGGAAGTGTCTTCTTTTGGACTGGCTCATACAGTAAAAATCTGTGGTCACAGCTGTAGGTACACAAGCCCTTCTTGAGGGCTGATACTTCAACCCTGGACGAAAAGAATCAGTTTATAAAGTATAGTACTTTTATTTCAGTGACAAAATATCCAAGCTGTTCTGTGTGCCTGAACTCAAAGACACACTGGTTCCCCATGCCACCCTGGCTGGATTGAAACCTGTCCTGTAGGAATAACTGATGTATGGAAAGGGGAGGAAAAACGTAGGCACATCAAAAACTAGAACAAAGAGACACTGTCCCTGCCAGGTTTGGTAAAAATAATAGAGCTGTCACTGTCCTGGGCTGCTAATGAATTGTGATGGATTGAGATACTTTGTTAGTTGTCTGTGGAGGTGAATAGTGAAGCCCAGCACCTATCTGTTACTTTGGTGTAACCAAGGGGTGTGCCTGTGCTTCAGTGATTGCCTCAGACACATATTCATGAGCCTTAATAGAGATATTTTGACAATGAGTTCACTGCAGCTGTAAAACCCACACAAGAAGCTGGTTAAAAACTTTGGTGATTAGCTTGTGTTGTCACCATCAGTTTCAGAGCTGGTTTAAAACTAGCTTTGATAACATCTATGGGAGTTGTGATGTGTCTAGTTTAAGTTATTACTAGTCATGCATGAATCTACATAGCATTATAAAGGCAGGTATTTTTCCTGTTGTCACCTGAGCTGTGAGAGCAGAGCTATGGGAAAGAGGAGTTAGTGGGTCACATGTTGAATTTTGGCTTTTCTAGCCAGTAGACAGTCAAATTGCTTCTTAGAAGGTAGCATCTGCTTAAACAGGTTCAATTACCAACTTCTTCTTGCAAGCTAGCAGCCAAGTTTAGCCTGGTGGTACTGAACAAAAGAGCTATTTATGCTATTTTCCAGTATTTGTTCAATATCTCAGAGTGCTCAGGCTTGACTCTTAATTGCTTTTCTATGCAGGTGAATATCAAGGGGCTGTGTGGCAGATTAAGGTGATCAGTAGAAGCTCCATGGCTTGGTGTGCTTCAGCCGTAAGGCTGCTAACAAGCCAATAAAGGGAGTAGATCCCACCAGTGCTTGTTGGGTGTGTGGCATAGCTGTAGGGTGGTGGGTTTTAACTTTTTCTTTCCTTCCCTACTTTTCTTCTTCCTTCCCTTTTCTTCTTCCTTTCTCTCTGGGCTGTATGGTTCAGCTGGGTGATTTGGTGTGATCTTTATGCCTTTATCCAGACTGCAGTGTACCTCTGAGGACATGCTTTTTAGCTGCTCTTTATTCTCTAGGATTTTATTCCTCAAAGGGATGCTGTAGTGATTTTTCTGGCAGGATGTTGCTATTGTAGTAGGAGAGGGCTGTGCGTCCTCACCAAGAAATGTCAACCTTTTGCCATGAGGCAGTATGTCTGCATCTTCAGTGCTCCTGATGTGTGCTATCATGACTTAGTGAAGAGATTTTGACAGGTGACAGCACTTCAGAGGATAAGTTAAAAGCAATATGCATTTGCTTCACTAAACTGGAAACATACGTTTACTTCCAGAGCCTGCTAACAAAGAACTGCAATGACTAATCTTCATTTAGGGGTTTTAGTCTTACACTGCACATAGCTTGTCATTTGAAATACGCCCAGAGAGACTGACTGTGTGCTCAGTAAACCCCTGCATGGTGCCAGCCTGGTGCTCAGAGATACAGTGTGGTATGTCTCGCAACAGCAGAGTCCTTGCTCTGACTATCAGACAGACTTGAAAAGTGGGTATCTGATTGTGCTTGAGGGCACAAGTGTGGTGTATGTTTTACTGAGTCAGTGTGCTGGGTTGCTTTTTGTGAGAAGTTGCTGGGATGGTTTTAGGACTGGTACTTGAACACAGCTTTGGTCTCTGGCAGCTCTTGTGCTACTGAGCCAAGGTAAAGATTGGGACTTTGGCTGGTAGGTACTGGCGATCTGTTGAGTATTCCTGATGCCAGTGTTTTTTTATTCCACATTAAGCTTTTGAAATTCCCTCTTAATAAATATGTCTTGCTGGATCCCCTCCCACAGCCTTTTCCAGTAAAGCTGAGATGCCTGGGAAACTAGTGCAGTCAGTCTCTTTCTTCTCCATATGGATAGGAACAGATCTTATTTCCATGTGGAAATAATAAGCAGACCTTTGCTGAGTCAAACAGAAGGCATCTTTCAGCTCTCTAGGGAAGCAGGTATTAGGAGATGCATCCAGAGCTACATGTATCTTCACCACAGCAGGCTATTCTCTGAGTGATTTTAGTGAATGTGAAGTTGCCCATCTATGCCTTCTTCCCAGGAGATGGTGGCGCATACATGGTGGGTGAATAGAGACAATCAGCGTAGCCTGTTCTTTGTCTTTGCCCTCGAATTTCTCTTTTGCCTGCATCTGGACAGCAGTGTTTTCTCTCACCCTGGCACTCCTTCAGCAATCTCTTTCTTCTGTTCATGCTGCTTTTTTAAACTTTTTGGCTCTCTGGTCTCCTCTTTGCCTACACAGGATGAGTAGTTAATAATATTTTGCACAATGTTGTATTGAACTTCCTACCTTGTTGCTTCCAGAAGGAGCTCCCCACCACCCTCTAAAGAACTGTGGCTATCAAGCACTGCCATTCTCGTCTCATTGTACTCAAAGTAACTTTGTGTTGTGAGCTCTTTAAAGTAGAGGAATTTCTTGTCATTATTTACATGTCTGCTGTGAGCTGATGTTTACACAGGCATGTTGTATCAATACTACTCCTGGCCTGAGTTGCAAAATGAGGCATGCTATACTTGACACAGGAACACATGCTCTTCCATTAGCATTCATTATTTGTGGTCAGAGTCAGGCAGATAAAGATTGACATTGATAACTGCCCGAGGAGGGGAGCCGTGAACCAGCCTGTGCTTTGCTTGCTGCTTTGATAATGCAGAGATGAGAAGGGAACAGCCACGCTAGCGAGTGGTGGCTCCCTCCTTGCATTGGCTGGCAGGTGTTTGGCTGTCATCTTCCATTTACCTCTTTGGAAAGGCAACACTGGAAAGGAATTCCCATTAACAATTCATGTGTATTTAATTAAATCACACCTAGCTGGTAGCTAATAGCCGAATCATTGAGACTACCTCTCCAACTAAATGGAACCAGCTTTACTGGTGCATTTTCCTTTTTAGTGCCTCTTCCTTGTTTGATATGTATTTATTAAAAAAAAAAAATGTTTGTTTATTTTTAAACTTCTCCATTTTTTTTGGCAGTGCCTAAGTATTCCACACATGGACCAGTATTCCACAATGCTGTACAGACAAGCCTTAAAGCAGCTCAGAAGGACTTACAAGATTAAAATGATATCTGTTACATCTTTCCTTACGTGGGTTGAGAGCTTTCTGTGGCTGAGGCTTCTTTTTTGTGTTCATTTATGGGGTGCTGGCTACAGTGGGTGTCTCAAGCTATGTTTTACAGGAGCTACTGGATATACATCACAGCACTGTGTTGTTTCATGGGTCTCTTGATATATGAATTGCTGATCAAGACTTTTTTTTAATTGTTTGAAAGAGCTCTTAGTGTCTTAGTGCTGCAGTATCTATTTATGTGACCTTTTTGCTGGAGGCAAAATATCTATTATGTGCTTCTAAAAAAGTAACAACGGCACAGCTAGGATTTTTAAAGAAATTGAATTTTCCAGCTGCAAAATTGTCCTTTAAGGATAGTCAGGAAATAGGTGTCTAATCAGACTGCTTTGGAAATGCCAAGTATTATATGGCTTATAGCCGCTAAATGGGGCTCTGTAGAAACCGTATATATAGAATAGGCAGGCTGTGACTTACAAACCCAGGAATCCAAAAAGCACATTTGTAATGGGATTGTTTCTGGGAGGTCATTGTCATCTTTGAGAGGTGACCGTTGATGTAACTAATTAGAAATTTTGTGTTGCTCGGGGATGCTAAGTGAAAACAGGTTATTAAACAGGTTTTACTGGAAACTATTTATGAATAATTATCTGCAGAATAATCAGAAACATTAAAATAAAAAGAATAGATATGTCATTAAAAAAAAAAGAGAGAGAGAGATGGGATCAAAAGGGATCTGGAATTAGCATTCCTCATTATTTTAATGCCAGAACATGCTTCTGTACTATTAATAGAAGTTAAAGCTGCTGCAGATTTTTCTGACTTCATTTCTACAGCTTGAAGAATCATAATCATCCTCAGGCTGAATGTCCCTTTCTTAACAATAGCACCTGTTTTACCTTCCTTAGTTTGTCTCCCAGAACAAAAAAAGTCCTGTAAGGTCATCTTCAGTACTTTCCAGAACCAGGACATTTTTCTTTCGTTTACTCATCACAGACCAGGCAGAGAAGCTCTGAAATCTTTTGAAAATTGAATAGTCAGATTTTTCTCCCCCTTACAAGCATTTTACAGTACAGCATTTTATTTCTTGCCTTTTTTAATAGTATCTCCTTCCAAATACTTTTTTTCTCCCTATGTAACATGTCATTAAACTACAGGGCATTTCAGCCTGGACTTTCCCCAAGCATTATGGGCTCTTCACAGCCAGCCCTATGAAGTCAGCTATTATTCCTCATAGCAGGGTTTAAAAATAATTGCCCAGCTCCATTAGAAAAAGGAAAAAAAAAAAAAAAGGGCAGATAATAATTTATAAAGTATATTTATGTATTACAGAGCTCGAGAATCATAAAGACCTATTTGCATGTCAGGCCAAAACTGCGACTGATTTCTGTGTGCATGGAGGAGCCAGCAGTGCCCCGCTAGGGATGCTCAAGTGGGAGCACCCATGGGTGCACAACCCCACCTCTGCTCCAGGCAGCTGGCACAGGTGAACCCTGGTTTGGGATGTGTCAGGCTCTGGGGGCTTGGGCTGGTGCCCATGCTGAGATGTCAGCTGAAGTGGTGGTGTTGGATGTGGGTGTAGTCGTGCACTGACATGTCTGAGATGCAATAACTTGTAGAGTGGTTTTGGGAAGTGGCCTTCCCAGAGATGCATTCCTGAAAATCTTGTAAAAGGATGATGGAAAGGTTAAGGAAACCAACCCTCATTTTTGTGAATGCCATTAGGAGATTTTGGGTTACAATTTAACAACTCTATTTTCTTTGAAGAATATGCAGTTTGGATCTGAAATAAAGTCCACTGATGAAAAGGGTGCTGTGGTTTATAGTGAGCTCTGGTGATGGTTATTTAAGATGGCTTCCTTTTTTCCTCTCATTTTATTAATTAATTCTCTTGGTTTTCTTTTTAATTGCTAAGACAGTGTTGATGGGTTGAGTGGCACTAAATCATTCAGATGATATTTGAAAACTGTGTTTTCGTGGGGAGGTGATGGATATTATCTTTTCCTAGTCTATAACCAGGCAGCCACAGTTGAGAACAGGTTATTTTACTTACTTGCCTTGTGATTCTGTTGTAGAAGTATGGGGTCAGGTAATAAAACCAGAACACACTCCCACTTAAATGAATGGAGCCATTCATTTCAAGGACAGCTTCAGGGTTTTTTTAGTCCAGCAATATAACTAACTGAATTCCCCAAAGACAGATGAATCAGTGAAGGAAAAATGTTCAGAATAAGGTTATGTGCTTTAGAGTGTTGGTTTGGGGTTTTCAGTTTTGTTTTTCCTTTCTCTTTAAGTGTTGTGGCTAATTACTCTTCTGGGGGTGGGAGGTGATGGAGAGGGGAATGCTGGGTTTGGTGGAGAGGATCTTTGTGAATGCTTCCTTCAGGCTGCAGAAGCAGCTGAATTACTAGAGTCCTGCAATCCTGAAATCCAGCTAGATTCAGTAAAACATGGGCTGCCTTATTTTATGTGTTTGAAACAATCCAACAAGAAACCACTCAGAGATGCAAGTTCTTGTGATCTAAACAATGAAACAATATTATTGTGCTTTAATATAATAATATTTTAGGATAACAATAATGAGCTCGTTTCTCCTCTAGAGGCAGGTCGTAAAGATAAGCACTTGTGGAGCACTTCACTCCTTCCAAGTACTGCTCTGTTAACAATAGCATCTGTGATGCTGAAAGCAGATACAGAGAGCTCTTAACTTCTGTTTATTTCTGCAGTAGGCTGATCTTGACTGTGGGAAGACTTCTATGAAAGACTAGAAGAGGCTTCATATGATCCTTTTCCCCACTCAAGATAATGGTCTCTTTCTTAACAGGTTTTCAAAGGAGGGGAGAAGGAACATGTTCTGTGGTCAAAATAGAGTGTTGTGGGGAAGATAAAGCTGTTTCAGATGAGCACATCTTATGGGTATGACTCTCCTGCTGGAAATTCTGTAGCAATACATGAACAGGACATTATACATTGCAAATCCAAAATGCAAGCAGTGTATCATCATCCATGCCCTATAGAACCTTAACTTTGCACTCTTTAGTCATCATGGGGAGTTGTGGATAGTGTTTTGTATTCTTGTCTCTGAGTCACTTGGTCTGTCCCCTTCAACAGCAGAGAGCAGAGGGAGTTGGCAGGTTTTTTTGGATCATTCAGAATGTAAATCAGGGAGAAGGCATCACTGTTCTTTTCCTGGAGTAAAGGAAAAGATCATCTTGTGCAGCAGAAGCAGAGAACAGGAGCTAGCAGATGGGCTCTCGCCTGCCATTACATATCACTGCTACTTCACAAGACAAGGAAGACACTTGGAGGCTCATCAGTATTTCCACACCACCTACCCACTCCTCATCATAAACCCTGAGTGCTCCCAGCTCTGGTTATCTAAAGTGCTCAGTTTGTCCCCAGTGAAAAGGTAGAAAAGGATCCTTCACAAAGGAAGGGGATTGTGTAGGACATCAACCCTATCTAATGTGTCAGGGATCTGTTTCAAGGAATTAGCAAAGGCTTTTCTCTCAGCTGATGCTGCTGTGTAACCTGCTGTTCCTTCTTCCTGTCTAGCCCTTGAAGAGCTGTCTCAGTGCTTGTGGGTTGCAGGATCTAAGATGGACTTGTGGTATCTATAGCATTTCCCAGGAAGTTCAGCTTTGACCTTCAACTGCTTGGCTTTTCACATGAAGTTGAAAAGGCTGTGTTTTCTTTTCCCCTTTTAGGTATCTTTCATTGTGTATATGATCCCTCTTTACCTTAAGATAGCTAGATGTCTGGGGAGTATAAGTACAAAAATGAATGAGAACATAGGGAAATAGGTGCTTTCACTTCTGATTGTATTTCTGAGAGAGCTTTAAACATGCTCATTTTTTACCTACAGTCACCAGAGCAGAGCAGTGATCCTTGCCCAAAACTACGTGGTAGGGGTGACACTACTGGAACAAGAATGGGAAAGCAATTGCAAGGGCAGAGAGCTTAGCTCCCAGCTCTGGTCCAAGTCACTTATGTCTAGGTCCTTCCTAATAAATGTTCAATGTGTCTTTGAGGCCATCTCTCAGTGTTGGTGTCTTTCCAGCTTCCCCAGCAGCCTGTCCCTTGGTTTCCTGAGTCATACCTTTATTGAATTTTTTTCTGTAATATCTGATGTTTTTCCTGCAGTATGAACCTGTTGCTCTTTGCTTTATCTTCTGCACATGTGGTGAAAAGATTCTCCCCTTCTTCTTGGAAATGTAGAAATTGTATGTATTTATTCATATCTTGGTTTCTTCTTATTAACCTCCCTGTTTCTGGTTTTCATGCTGCCTATTCATCTCTTCAGCCTTTTTTATGTCCCTCCTTTCATTTTCCTTTGTCTCTTGAAAAATAAAATCCTCTTTTCAACAAAGAGAAAAACCAACTGGACGCAAGAAAACCCTGAATATAAGATGAGTTTTGCAAACCCTCACACTGCATCTCAGCCCTTTGTCTGTCTCCTCTGTTTAAACAGCAAGCTCTTCAGAGGAGGGGCTCTTTTCCTGTGTTTGTACAAGTGCTTAGCAGACTGAGGCCCTGATATAGCTGGGTTCCTCAGGGGCTATCGTAATGTACAATAATAATGAACCATATGTTGGTTTAGCCAGCAAAATACTAAAGCAACAGGCCAGTAGGCAGTTTTTTTCCTTAATGGACCAGGTATTGCTTAGACAATGCAGACCATTTCCCCTTCTATCCCACTAATAATACACTTCACTTTTAGAGGAAGTAGTCCTAGGGATGATGACGTATTTTAACGTTTGTGGGCCTTATTGTTAGTCTAATTATATTGTAGACATTTAGAAGTATGTTACTGAAGTGTTTTACAAAGCAAGCATTCAAGAATTACCTGTGCTTTAACTCTTGTGGGGCAGTAGTTGTGAGGTGGTGTTAGTGTGGGGCCAGCCCTGACTTCATGCATGGCCCAAGTGGTGAAGTGCATTGCCTTCGACTCGGCATCCTGCCAAGCTATTTGCTTTATTGCTTTTCTGATTACTTTTGTTTTGGCTCACTGGCAGAGCAGGTTTGTGTCAGCCTGTAGAGCGTTTCTCAGGTGTTTCTCTAATAGCTAGACACAGTTATTGTCTCATTTCACATAGGGACCAGCCTTGAAGTTATCTGTTTGGTAGAGGGACCTGGTAGCTGTCAGAAGCTGTGGTAATTTTGAAGGGAGCTGGAAACTCCAATTCTTTATTTATTTATTTGTTTTAATTTCACTCTTACCACTTTTGTCTTATCATCAAAATATTTTGAGCAAAGTTTTAATTGTGTAAAAACACTTGGAAATGTTGACACCAAGATGAAGCACTTTGACTTTTTTTGAGAAGTAACTTGGAATTTTAATTTCATAAATCTTTTTCAAATTGTTCTGAATTAAAGCAAAAGGGATAAAAGGCTGTGTTTTAAAGATATTGAAAAGATACTAAGATGCCCCTGCTTTCAGCCAGAAGCTTTGTGGGATCCTTGGAGGTTCTCACCAGGTCTGGGTGAGCCTGGCAAGGAGATGATCAATACTGATGTGGTCACCATGGCTGCCCTGTCCTGGTCTGGTTCTGCTAGGTGATAGTATAAATCTGCTGGAGCTGTCTAAGGCTGTACCTCTCTGTTGTCAGAGCTCAGTTCAACAGGAATCATTGGAACAGGGGGAGGGAAATAGAGGATTTGCTGCTTGGTAAATCCTCCCACTTCCGTCCTCCCGGTGGAGACATTTGTGATAATCATGGAGAATGCTACCACTTCAGCCTGCAATAATAACCCCCGAGCAGCTCTCGCACTAGTAATTGCTTTACTGCCCAGGGGAGAGAGAGGGCTATTTTCCTTTTATCATTGTCTTTGGTGTTTGGTTCAGTTTTTCTTTCTTCTGTCAGTTAAATATTCCTACATATCATCATCTTCATTTCCCTCACCAAGTAACACATGGGCTTATTTTTAGGTGGTAGAAGGGATGTGCCTTGAGTCCTGAGATGTTGGGGTTGATATTTATGGGTAAATTCAAACTGAGTATGATTACATGGTCCTGTAAAGTGTGTATCTGCTTGAATCAAGAGAAATATTTTAGTGGATTTATTGTTGCCTTTAATATGTTTTTTATATGTTCTTGTCAGAAACTGAACTTTAAAAAAAGGTTCAGCAGTTCAGTGTTAGCCTGTAAAAGCATAAAAATCTGGCAGAGAAAGACCTGTCATCATAACTTTCATCATGTTACAAAGCCTTACTTTGCCACATCTGCTCATTACATGAGACAGGCGAGAATTCAGAGCAGCTGAGATCTGAAAAATTCTGTTGCAGAAGGTAACAACTGATTAAAAGGTCAGGAGATAACTTCAACAATTTTCCTATGGTCTTTGTGGTTCATGAATTTCATAAGTGGGATACTGGTAGGCTGCATTGCTGCATGTGTTTCAATACAGATTAGGCTGGGAATGAATTACAGTGAAGTGTAAAATAAGTGAAATGTAAGCTGTGCAGCAAATGTACTTATAAAAATGTTTGGTGTGTTTTGTACAATGGAAGGAGAAAAAACCCCAACCTACCATGGCCATTTTGGGAACACAGTGAGTGAGATCAAGCATGGAGTTTTAAAGTTAATGATGCTGTGGCGATTCATCTTAGCCAATGAACTTGCCTATGGGCTCTAACTCTGCAACTTAGTCAATAAAGGTGATTGTAGTTATTATGTTTACGAGTAGCTATGGATTTTCAGTCTGAATAATCTTTTCTTTTGCTTTTACCATTATTTTCTTTCCATCTGAAATATAGTCTTTCTGTGAGAACATGGTTTGGTTGCATTCTTTCTCTGCTGTAAGCTACCTCTGAAGGCAGTGCAGCCCCTGTGGGCTGTGGGGCAAGCAAAGGGCTGCCTCCCTCTCATCCTCTACCTGAGCAGCCTTTTCTGTTACTGATGGCTTATAAATTCTTTGCAACAATTTTGAGATTGAAAGAATAATTTTAGTTTGGTGTGTATATAGATATATATATATATTTTTTTTTGGGGGGGGGTATATTTTAAGCAAATGAAGAAAGAAGTAAGTAACATAACCCAAGGAATCCAGAAACTGGAAATTTAAAAAAATAATTCCTGAACATTTGCTATAGTAGATACTATAGATAGTTACCATAACAAAGATCATAACAAGGTGCTAGTTATGTTTCCATCTTGTCAGATCATTTCAGAGGCTTCATACCTTGTGCACAGAGGAAAAAGGCTTTCTCCAAGGCAGTTTGCTAGCTGGTTTTAAGGTCTTTAGCCTTTCCAAGTCACCTGGACAAGTCACTTCGCAGCTAGATGATGTGAAGGCTACGTGTAGTTCCCCTGTAGCTCTTGGGTTTTAAATGTGGGTGTACATAGTCTGGTGTTGCAGTTGCAATATTCTCTAATAGATAACATTTTAAAATGTACAAAGATACATTTGGTATAAATATAGCTCACAGCATGAGGCACTGAATAAAACATTTCACTCATTGGGGAGGATCATGCATAACTTACTCTTGGATCTGCTTCATCATTCAGGCGTTGGAGAGTCACCCCTAATTTGTGAAAACATATGGCTTATTCCACCCTTCCACACTGAGGATTTGTTCGAAGCATGCTTGCCTGCAGTCCTGTGCTCACCATCTGGATCAGCCTTCTGCAAGTCAAGGTAATCGGGAGTTGCAGTAAAGGGGAGCAGGAATGTGCATTCCTTCTTCTCTGCTAAAATCAGAGGACATCTTTTCTAACTCATGGCTTCATTACAGCCCAATGGACTGAATCTCAGAAAAAGGTATCATGGACCTGGCAAATAACCAGATACTGAACCTCCCTCCCTCATGTTTTAGCCAATAATTATAAACTATAGAATCATTTAACTTTTTTAGGCTACATCTTGATTAACTACCTAGCAACAGTGGGAGAAGTTGATGATGATCCAGTAAGAAAATATTTGGTATATTTCAGACCTATTGTCCATTTTGAACCATAGATCATAACTTCCATCGAGCCAGAGGTTTGGACTCCCGTTGTTCATGCTCAAATTTGATGGAATAGGCAAATCATAGACTACACAAACTGCAGTTTGTCAGGAGTCTTCCACAGGCCATGCATTACTAAAGCAGGAATAAAATATTTTTACCAGTTCGTCAATCTCAGTTGCTCAACAAGAAACAATTGATTATCTACGTGGAGCATCATTTGAATTCCTATTATTTACTGTGGTTGCTCAGTCAAGTCAATGACAAATTAACAAGCCTGTTTGCATTCTGGTTCATGGTTTTGACTGTTGTGATTAAGCAAGGACTTCTTACTCTGTTTTGGCTCGGAAAAGCAGTGTGGGGCTTGTTGAGGCCTTACTGCTTGCTCTAATGCTGGCTCCACAATACTCTCCCCTGAAGGGAGCCTCAGCACATGGTCAGAGTTGAACAGGCTGCAGTCCCCAGTGCTTGCCTCAAGCAACCTGCAGAGACATACAATAGGCATCAGCATTGCGAATCACTGAGGTGGTGGCTGCACCTCACTTTTACTGCAGTCCGTCAGCTACCCCTTCTTGATTTTTTGTACAAAGGTGAACTAGTACCTCATTCTGGGTTTGAATGTGGAGTCTGAACTGTTCAGTTTTGCTCTGAGGTCCTCTATAATACCAGTGTTACTTTGTCACTATTGTGGACCAGAGCGTAACTTTCTGGTATATTCCCAAACAAGATAAAACTTAATACTGGTTTAAGGCATCTTTATGCTATTGAAACTGGTTGCATCCTGCGGTTACTAGCAATGGTAATAGTCAAAACCTTTTTTTTTAGAAAACATATTGCAGCTTTATTCTACACTGTTGTGCTGGTGCAGAACCCCTGTGAAGCAATCTGTTTCTTTTTGATAACTATAACTTCATCCTGTTTCAGAAACTATACTTCATTTAAGTTGGTCCTGGATTAGTTCATAGGTACAGAGCTTCTGTCCATCCAAATAGAAAACTGTAAAGCTTCCTTATGGTACTGTAAGCCCCTAACAATCCATTTACTGGCTATGTGTAAAGCACGGGGACACCAACCCGCTGTCTCTGTCTAGCTTCTAGGTGTATGCTTTTATCTTCTTGAATTACCAGAACCATTTTCCACCCACTGCTCAGGCAGCAGAACAGTGTTGATTCAAACTCTCTGCATGTAAATTAAATTGGAGTTTACCTATTGCCTGTGAATCCAGCCAAAATAGGTATATAGCAGGTAATGGCATATGGGGATAAACAGGGGTTGGGGTTTGTAAGTGATGCTTTCCAGGTGGATGAATTTCTATTTTCTATTTTGGAAAGAGTTCCTTGTGGCCATGTTCATGTTAAGTGATTTGTCAAGATCTATCAAATACAGGGAAGCGCCCACCTTAACTCTCTGAGTTGCTTTGATCCTTGTGGTTCCTTCTTTGCCACAGGTAAAACAGACCATGCTTATGTGAAAGCAAGCTTGTCTCTCTCACCTTGAAGGCCACTGCTGTGTTTTCTTTAAAGACATCCTTGTGTGTTTTCTGGACATGTGTTTTATTACTGCTAGCTTGGTTTGACTCAGGTTTCCCTCTTTCAGGGCTAGCTTTCAAGTCCTCCTGGTTTTGAGAACACTGAACGTATATGAAGTAATGTATTACTTGTTTCAAAGTTGTGAAGGGTATAAAAATATTCTGCACTGGCAATGCCTCTGAACAGCTTTCACAATTTCTTCTCCTCACCACCCCCACATATACTTTCTCTTTGGTGCATTTCTGCAGTGATACTGTGCAGGGCCCTGCGTTGGCTGCAGTCCGCTGTGTCCTCCATCACCCAGCTACTCCTTCACACCACTGTGTCCCCCAGGGAATCACCCATTACAGTCTGAGCTACAGGGTGAGAGTGCAATTATCTGATGCCTGAGGACAGTGAGATCTTTTACTGCTCTGGGGATGCTTCATATTATGTGAGCATGTTTTCAGCCTGGTATCCCAGACTGAATTTATTTAAGGGTGTATATATTAAGATTATGCCTGTCCTGATCTACCCTCTTTATTTCCTTCTCTCTTAATCATAGTGTTCAAAATGATTAAAACAGATTAGAATGCAAACCAGCACCATAATCAAACAGAATGTAATAGCTGGTTATCATGAAATAACATTGAAATAAAAGATAAATAATTTATGACTAAGTCCCTCATCAACTTTAGATGGCCATAAAACACTAACTAGCTACCACCCAAACCTAGAGAATATGCGTAGCTATGTTACCTGAGCCTGGCTGTTGTCTCCAGGCCCTGATGATGTTTCAAATTTAAAGATGCTCCATATGCCTTTCTTAGACAATCTTATAGCCTATAATTTTTATGAATGTAGTTTCAAATTTTAAAATAACTGCATTTATATGGATCTGAAAGTTTATAGATATGCTGAAAATGTTCAGTATTTTACAAATGCAATTTTTTATTAATGAACCTTCACAAGACACATGTGTGTCTGGCTAGTCATACATTTGGTTTACAGAGGTTATCAGGGGACAACAAGGAGCAAGAGCTCATGCAAGGTAGGAGGAAAACTGTGGTTACCAAACTAGCAGATTCTGGATTATTGGTATTCCTAAAAGGCTTTGACACCAGTGTTTTCAGTACTTGCAGAATACCTGCAAGAGAGGTAGGTCAGAGCAATTTAAAGGTCTTATATTTATTTTTGCTTTCAAGTTTAACCAAGCTATAAATAAGCATCTGTACCTCAAACATAAAAATGAGACTGAATACTTTTGATGAGCCTAATGAATATTATCTCTACAATGGGACGTGAGCATGTTCATAGATGTAAATGCAATGGGTTGAATAGCCTGAAAATACTTCAGGAATGCTTGAGGAGCTTCTTTCTGTTCATATTACCTTAGTTTTTTTTTTTTTCCCATATGGGTGGGTGTAAAGGGAAATTGATTGGAGGAGCTGTTATTGTAATGTACCCATTAAGATGATTCCTTTGTTTCAGTGTGTAGATTGCGTTTTCAAGATGATGTGAAGCTAGTTTAAACAAAATGAGATGTATAGAAGCTTTATGTTCTCCTTTCTTTCCAGCTTCTGCTCAGGTCCATGTAATTTTCAGGAAAAGGTTAGTAGCTTGTAGGGATTATAGCATATTGGAGAAAAACAAAATTTATGTCTTCCCCAATGTTTTAAATGGCACCAGAAACATCTGATGAAAATGTCTTTTAGTGAGAAGGGTGAGGAGACCATAATTTGATTAGTGTACATGCATTCATTTTAGAAATATTCTTGAGCTTAAATGTTCTTTCAGCATGTAAAGAATTCAATTCACTTTATATTATGCAAAATCAAATGTTCTTCAACCTTGATTTTAAATCTTTTGTTGGGGTTTGCCTGTCAACAGTATGCCATGCTGTTGTGGGACATGTGCAGAAAGCCCACACCGGCATACACAGCTTCAGAGTTGCTTTAGCAGTGATCTGCAAAGGATGACTGTGGTGCTTGTTTTCCCTAACCTGGTGACCTTCCTCTGCTGTAAGGAAAGGACATTCACTAGCTGAAACACATTTGGTGAAGGAAGGTTTTATGAATTGGCTAAGGCAGTCAATCAGATTCAATTTTAAGGGTGATGTCCTGTACAAAACAATATTCTGGATATCCAGTTAAAATGGGGGGAATTGGATTTATTTTTTCCCCACACTGGATAGCTTATTTGCTTCAATTTGCATGCTATTTAAATTTTTAAAGTTTAGTGTTTGTGATCTGTTTGCTTTTCCGTTCCAGCTCATTTGCAAGCCAATGAGGATGTTACATTCTAAATTTGGGAACAGTTTGATTTTGATACAAAAAGTAGATCGATTGAAATTCCCAAGGTAAGAGCATGGTTACTAATTCTATTGGACATTTCAGAGCAGTTTCTTGCCAGTGAAAGGACTGTATCTTTTCTGCCACAATGAATTCCATACATTTTAGTGTACAGATGTGTAATTTCTTTTTGCTTTATTTTTTAAATTATACCTCTTCTATAGTCTTTTGAAGACACTGATTGTGTTGGTGCACACCAACCCGTGCTAGATTTCTTGGCAGCAAGATGTTATTCACGCTATGTATGTAAGCTCCACATTGTCTCTAAAGACAAGATAGGTATTTGTCTTGAGATTTCAGCTGAGAGCTGGGTTTTGGAGCCAACTTAGCTTTTAAAAGCTGGGCACATTTTAAAAAAAAATATAATTACTATTTAGAATAAATGGTAGCATTAATTGCAGTCAATTCTCTATAAAAAGAATAGGTTATCACTTAATTGCATTTAAATTTGTAATACAAAAATGTATCTTGATTAAAGAAAGAAATAGATCAGGATAATTCTTTTCTTTGGTGATGAGTGAAATTTATACAGAAAAATCACATTATCCTGTGGAGCTGTCATTGGCTTCTTCCTGTAGTTGGTTCTCAGTCTTCAAATAGATATTCAAACACCCGACTGTCATTTAAGCTTTGGATATTTTCCTGTCTCAGGCAATAATTCTCTGCACCCAAAGTTGAAAGCTTTCCAGCTTTATGCAATCTCTGTTCTGTGGGGGTGCAGGTAGGAAGCAACTGTATAAATTGGCATGTATGTTTCTTCGTGGTATAATTTGCAATCAAGTGGAAATTTCAGTTTTGGTTTGTTTTTATGTTTTTCTTTATGACTGATTCAAACTCTTGCTTGGAAAACTCGAGTGTTAATCCAGGAGGGGGCAGGAAGGAAAGGACATGTGTCCCAAAGCCCTGCTAGGGAATGAAAGGTGCTCAACTGAATTATTTTCTGAAAGATTGAAACCTGGTGTGTTGTGTAAAGTCTAATTTTAGACCACATTATGCTGCAATATGGTATCAGATTCAAAGAGCAGCAGGTGTCAGAGAATCTGCTAGCTGACACTCCATGTTACAGCAGAAAAGCTTTATTAAATTCATTTTCCAAGCTGCAAATAGGACTCTGACCTAGTGTGAAATTCAGCTAAACTGAACTTCTTCAGCCCCTGCTCTCCCATGTCATGGATTTTCTGTGATCGCCCACTGTGATCTGGCTAGCCCAAGTTTGGAAATGCTGGCTATTAGCTTTAGCAGGAAAATTCTTTGCTTTCAAGCACTGTGTGCTTCCCACCCGCAATCTAATGAATCCTCAAGGGGGTCTGGAATGAGACAAAGCCCAATCCTGAGCCAAGTGAGAACAGGAAAAGCTATTTCATGCCTTTCCCCCAGGAGATGGGTCTAATTCACTGACAAATATTTTGTAATGTGGTTGGGGTTATCTGGATGAAACAGCTATTTTTGTGTTGAATATTTGAAATACAGCTACACCATAAATTCCTGTGTATGAGATGCTTTCCTGAAAATTTCCAAGCTTTGTCAGGGTAGAGTTATAAGTTGTCCCAACACAACTTATAATGGCAAGGCATTTTTAGTGCATGCTTTCTATGTGAGTCTGTGAATGAGCAAACCCATGCTGGCATGAGGAAGAACTCTACACCAGCTCCACTGCAATGGGCTTTGTGCTGCGCTGATCCTGATCTCAATGGAGATGTATGCATTAGCTCCATGTCTGTGCTTTCCAGCAGCAGGAGCTCAGTATCGCGCCTCTGCAGTGCTTGCCCTCCAGTTCTCCACTGCTGCTTGAGCCGGCTGCAAAGCAGTGGCTTAGTGGCACACGGGCTAACAAAGTCTTCCAGAGATAGACAGATAAGAGGGAGGAAATTTCTGCATCACTGCTGATTTTGCCTGTGTAGTGCCCTGGTTTTATCTGTAGGTGTTGTTTAAAGCGAATTCAGCAGCTATAGCAATAGGGATAGTGTTACGAGAGGACTTGCCATTCATTTTAGGCTGCTCTGACTGGATTTAAACATTCCTGGAAGTGTTGGGAAGCAGCAGAGAAGGTCAGAAAAGAATTATCAAGACTCTTGGAAGCTTGTGGAATTAATTTAGAGAGCTCCCCTTGGACAAACAGTGTCAGGTAAAGACAGTGTTTTATACAGATCAGATGTGATCAGCTGGGCATTGCTGGCAAGTCCCAGGGAGTAACAGAATGCAAATGAAAACGGAATGTTCAGAGTGTGAGTTAAAGCCCTTTCTTCCTCTTTTTTGGGGTGGTGGGGGCTTGGGAGGATTCTTCCCTTCTTTTTTTTGGAGATAATTCCATGTCTGATCTCATAAAGACTGAAGATATAACATGCACAGGACTATTTTCTTGGGTTGCTTATAATTGACAGGCTTTCTGTTGTATTTCAGGTCCTTGCTGGGAGCCTGGATTGCCTTTAGCCATTCTGCTTTGCTCAGAAAGGTCCTTGGCAAAGGAAAGGGAATAAACATAAAGATCTTCATGCAAGAACTGGGAGATGTGGGATTTGCATATAGACCCCTTCACAGGTCGAATGCCTGATGGCTTCTGTGAGCTGTGCAAGATCCCATTTTGGGGCAATGCAAGGTGCTGCTTTTTGTTATCTATCTCATTCAAATTCTCACCCAATAGCCTGGCAATGCACGTTGTACAGTCACTGTCTTTGGTTGCCAAAACAACAGCAAACCCATAATTTTGATTATGTTTTCAAGTACAGTAGTTGTACTATGACAAGCATTCCTATATCAAATACATGGGAAGTGTGGCTAAGCAATGACCTGATCCAGGGCTGGAAGATCAGATGGACTGGGACACCTAAAAAGTGGTTTTGGCTTTGTAAGCAGTTCAGGGATGGGAGCTCAGCTGTGTGGAGTTAATTTGAAATGTGAAAGTAGGACAAAATGGCTTTGTCAGTTTGTGAGCAATCACAAATAAGTTTGTAATGGGCAGTGCAAACCATTCGCAAGATTTTGAAGCTAGATTCAGTGCAACTGTGTTGGCTTGTATGAATCCATTTTGAATTTTTTCTTTAAATAAACCTGAAATTCTAGCCAATCCTCATCCGAGGCTTTAAATATAAAATTAAGAACAGTTTTGTTGGATTCTGTGAGAACCTTTCAAATTGTTTTCAGTATCTCCACTGGGTTCCCACTGCGTGAAACGCATTTTGGTGCTTAAAAGAAGTAGTAGCCAAAAATGCCAAGCACCATTCTTAGAAGGGTGTCTGAAACACTGATAGCAACAGCTGTATTTTATTCTAACAGGTAAAACTGCTTGTATTTGGGATAGGAGTTTTTTATTTTGTTCATAATTTTCTACAAGGAATTTCTACAGTTCTTTGGAGAAGGCAGGAGAGCTCTAATTCAATTTCTGGCACTGCTGTTCTTGTGCAGAAACCATCAATATCATCATAATGTGTTTTCAGACCATATTATGTGCAGAAAATCTGTGACTTCATCTGAAAGGTGACATGTAAAGGAAACCTTGAAATTGGCTTCTACCACTCCTTTTTGTTTTGTTTTTCCCTTTGGGCTTTAAAAGTGTTGTACAAAGGTCTGGGAAGTTTTGAATATTCCCAGCTTTCTGCTTGTGGATTTCTTTGTTATTATATTTAAAAATAACAGGAATGCAAAGCCTGCTTTTAATGCTCTTCCCATCCCCTTTCTTTCCCTTGACAACTCCTTGGGGATTTCAAGGACAGGAAAGTGAAACATGGCTTGGAGAGCTGGAGGCTTATAAAAAGAAGAGCTTTCTTCTAAGTGCTTAGACTCAACAGGTGTTAGTGTCACAAGCAGAAGGTTAGACTTGAACCAGCCTGACTTGACATTTCTTCTTTCTAGTGCAACTTTCACAACTTTCCTCTTTTTCTGTAGTCATAATTACATTAGTTTTCATTGTTTTTTTTAGAATAGAGAAATTATGAAATTTTAAATGTTAAAATATTTCCCAACTCCCTTTTTTTTTTTTTTTTTTTTTTTTTTTTTTTTTTTTTTTTTTTTTTTTTTTATTTTCATCTCAAATCAGTCTGTATGTCACAGATAAGGGGGAAAATCATAGAATCATAGAATGAATTTAATGAATTACGAAAAGAAGATTCCACAAGCTCTAGGTTAGGAGCAAAAGTGAAATGAACAGCAACTCCACAGCCTTTGGTACAAATATAAAAGTACGNCATCTCAAATCAGTCTGTATGTCACAGATAAGGGGGAAAATCATAGAATCATAGAATGAATTTAATGAATTACGAAAAGAAGATTCCACAAGCTCTAGGTTAGGAGCAAAAGTGAAATGAACAGCAACTCCACAGCCTTTGGTACAAATATAAAAGTACGTGGCTTCAGAAGTTATGGTTCCGGTGCTATGTAGGATTCAGTAGCTGGGCAGCCATGCTGAAAAGGAAACCAGTGCTCTGCAGCTGATTTTGTTAAGGAAAGTTGGATGATGATGTGCAGCAGGAGTTTTACACTTGAAATCAGATGTGTGTGGTGGTTTAGCATGCAAATATATGCAGAAGAGAGTAAAACCCATTCATTATGCCTGTGGTACTTCACACCAGCAAGGTGATGGGGGAGCAGCCAATCTGACTTGCTGCTTGTTTTGGGATCAGCCGAATAGTTTGTGTGCAGGAGACTCTTGCTGGTCTCAATCTCCTGTTGTGTTTGCTGCGGTGCCTTCTGAAAAGGTTTTGGCTGGGAGATGCATGTGAACAAAATTGCTCATTTGGCTCCAAGCTTGCTTTCTGCTTATGCCTTAGGGGACTTAGAGGAAAATGATGTGTAGGAGCAGACTGACATGCAAAAGCTCATGGGTCATACCTTGAGTTCCCTCTGTGTTATTTTGTCTGCTTGGTTGGGACACTAACATGATGAATTTTAATTGAAAAAGAAAAATCTTTTGGTGGAAGCATATTCTCAGATGGGGGAAGTATAAATTACAGAATAATTCATGGACTAGTTGCAGCTCTTGGGAATTCAGCTGGTCTAAATAATGTATGTTTATACATATAAACTGTGTGTGTCCCTCCATATTTTAAATGTTTGATTGTTTCATATTAAGAAAAAAGTGAATAAGTGCTGACTGTAGAATACTGTAACACTTGCCATTTTGGTTTCAATTTCTCACTATTATTATGCATCTCACACAATTTTTTTATCTGGTTTTCATACCTTCAATTTATTGCTGGCCTAAACCTATAGGCATCAGACAGCATCTATTTAAAGCCTGAAGAGCATCAGTAGAGACAGAGCAACCATCATCCCACAGCTAATTAGGGATAAGAAGCAGTGGAGGATGCAGTGCTGCCTCCTCTTCTGCCTGCCTATCTGTTGGGCTTGCTCTGTTGCACAGATAGAGCTGCTTGTACCTCATGGAGAATAAAATTGCATGATAGATTTTCAGTGCCTGGCAGTCTGGCTGTGCTGGTAACAGGGAAGTCCCAGTGCACCACAGAGCCAGAGCACAGAGAGGCTGCAGGGCTGCTGCTGGCAGCAGGGGCACATCTCCAGCTTGTGCAGACATTAGCCTCCTGAATCTGCCTTTTTATAAGTAAAGGAAGAGTTTCTCTCAGCTAGAACAGAAAATAGTGTGTTGTGTTTTGCAGTGCATGTGCACATGCATATAAATGTCATAATAATCACCAGCTTCCTTAGACTGGGGGGGAGGGGGAGGAATTGAATGGACAATGAGTATTTGGATGTGTAAATGAGCTTCTGCATGCTTGTAATCCAGTCACTCAGATGCCCAGGCTGCTAACAGTTTGCTTCTGTGGGTGTGTTTTAGGCTTAGGCTGTCATCGACTCTGAAGGAGACCCTGAAGATGAAAGAGGATGTCAGGGTCCAGCCATGCCAAAGGCTGCTGCTGTGTGCAAGTATTCAGCCTTGCTTGTCAGTGTTACCTGGCCGTGGCTGTGCACATCATTGTCCTGATTAAGGAGGATAGAATGTTCTATAGCTACACCTGCATGTGTGGGTCTGATAGTGTATCCAAGTAGAATATGCCAGTGAATATATGAAAAATGATGAGTTTATTAGAAAGTCTGAAATAGGGATGAAATGAGAGGATATCTGCAATGCTTGATGGATGCTTGCAGGTTATGTGTGCTCTCTGAGAGGGCCTGAATAAAACAATGGTAAATCTTAAGCAGCTGGAAGGGATCTCCTCCATGCAGGCAACCTGCACAGCTCACTGCTCTGTGCTGCCAAACATAAACAGAGAAAGTTGCACCAGAGTTGAAATGCAGGGGCAAAGCACCTCCACAAGTGTTCAGGCTGCTTTTGAAAGATCAGGAAAGAGCCTTCCTGCAGTGGTTTTGCTTGGCCAGTGCTATGTGGAATCACAAACTGTTGCACAGGTGGAAACCAAAATGCACTTGTAGTGCAAAACACTGGGGCAGCATGTGGGGAGCAGGGAGAAATCTTTCGGGAGTAATTCAGGTTCAGTGTTTTGTAACAGTTTTGTTGAAGGGGTCATGGTACAAAATTGGGATAATTCACTTCCATGTCAGGATAGCATCTTGTCCCAGCTATGAGGACTGTGTGAAAATGGATCCTGGTGAGACCCTATTGGCAAGGCATTGGCAGGTGAAGGTTGAGTTGGTGCCAGAGAAGTGCTGGTGCAGACTGCAAGTGTTGTGACATCAGCTTGCACACCATGGGCAAAGTACAGCAGAGGAGGATGAGTGAAACAGGCACTTTGCGGGGGGTGAGGGGGAAGGACTTCTTTCTCTGTGATGAAACACCAGTTTCGGGTCATTTCAGACTCCAGCACACAGGGTAAAGGTGATATGAGGCTAACAAGTATGTCCTGGGCACTGGGGTGGTGAAGTGATACGGCTGGTTTAAAGGAAGCTGTGGAGAATGGGCAGCAGCCCTAAGGCAAGGCGTGTGAACTGCAGCGAGACTACCTGTGAGCTCAGTGCTCAGTGCACTCAGGTCACCGAGCATCCCTGCAGAGTGAGTGGTTTTGGTCATTATTGATTTGAGCTGGATTCAGAGCAACAGCCTAGAGGCAAAAGCTGTGATTTTTGTAGGGCATGATGGCATATTTAAATGCAGAATGCCTTCACCTTAGGGTAGCATACTATCAATAGCTGCCTATTAAATACCCTTGTATTTTAAACAAGATATTGCTGGTAACCAACATTCACTATGAAGTGTAAACAAGTCCCAGAAGTGTTGCCAGCTCTGTGGGTTTTCTCAATTCTGCATAGCTATTAAAGCTCCTTATTTGCAATCCTGGATAGCTGTGTTTTAGAGTTATATTTCTGTCACCACTCCTGCTCCTCACAGGTGCAGAGTCACTTCCCAGTGAGACAGGTTTACCACAGCACTTCTTGTATTGGCTTACCTGGTACCAGCTCTGCCAAGGCCCCGTGAGGTCCCAGTTTGAGTGTTGGCTGTGGCTGCATGCAGACTGCACACAGAGTTCAACTACCAGATGGGGGACACTAAATCTGCTTTGTCTAGCCAAGAGCTGGCAGACAGAGCACCACTGCTGCTGTCAGCCAGAGAAATACTGAAAATTGCTCAATCAACATAATTCATGAAGCTCTGTGGCAGGTCTGCAGCTCCACAGGCCACTGTGGGAGTGCCAGGTCAGGCATGGAGGTGTGCTAACCCATGACCATGATCTTCTATGTGAAGAACACACATAGCCACTGCCCAGTGTGATGGCTCTTGCAGAGGTACTTTCAAGGGTAAAATGCTGTGAACAATACTGCTGCCCAATAATTCCTGCTCTGTTTGCAGAGTGGGGTCATGGCTAAGGGCTCTGCCCCTGATCCCTTTTATGATGCTGCCTTAAAGCACTCTGAAGACTAGGGAGTTACTTGTTTGCCCCTGCCTACCATCCCTGCTCGTCATAAACTACAGACTCAAGGTGAGGGGAAAATAGCAAACAAGTTTAAATCTTTATGGGCAGAGCTGGGCAAATACTCTGACAAGTCTTCTCAATCATTCTTTCAAACAGAAAGAGGTTTAATCTGTGGGATGGTACTTCCAGCCCTTATTTGCTTTCTGTGCTCTAGGGCAGTGGGGTTTCTGGTGAGCTCACCTTGTGCAAATGAGTCTTCAAAAGTCCTGGCTACAGCGATAAGTGCTGCAAGCTCTGCAAATGTGCTTGCTGCCTTGGGGTGCTAGACGATGTGTGCACTTGTATGGTATGTTCAGGTGTCCAGCTGAAACATCCTCTTTGGTCAGAAAGTGGAAGGAAAGGGTGACAGTGAAGAGCAAGCAGATGGTGTGTGATGGTGAACAGCTCACTAGTTTCACGATCAGAGAGTCAGTGGTCCTGCATCAGTAACACAAATACATGTAGGCCACACATTGTATCAATTGATGATTAAATTGTACTTTTCCATAAGCACACTGTAATAACTATACTTTTCAGAATCTTCCTACTGTTTTTTATGTCTTAGGCTGTAAATTGTTTAACCTGTTAGCTCTTCTACACCTGAATCCTCCTGGAGAGGTCTGTCCAGCATATATGTGTAGGGGTGTAAACATTTGTAAACATGCAGGTAAATCTGCATGTATGTATTTGTATTACCCCGGCTAAAGCCAGGAGAACTGTTTCGTAGTATACTGTGTGGAATAAATCTTGTAAATACTCTTAAATAGTCAGAGTTAATTCAATAGCTATTAGTAATGAAACATAAATGCAACTTTACAATTCTGCCAGCTGGCTCAGGTAACATGCTTTCATCAGCTACAGAAGCAAAAGCATTTTTAAAATCTCTGGCTGAATAATAAAACCCAAAATTAAATTATAATTACCAAAGGGTTTCATGGCAGTCTGTAGCCAGACCAAAGAAGACTCATCCCTCCTGAGTGTTCTGCAGAAGCTCCACTCCAGAGTCTGGATCTGCACCTCATCACGTCTGCTCATGTGGGGTGTACAGCTGTCAAGAAATCTTTGTTTTCCCCAGGACCAGCAGGACACTGGTCAAGAGATTTCATCAGCTGGTTGATTTGTATGAAAGAATGTAGATTTCTGTGCTTTAGATCATGGCAATAGTTGTCAATTTGTTTTGACATTTTTCCACTCCTGTCAATAGTAGCAGTTCCTTTTGTTGACTGGCTATATTTCTAGACTTTGCAGGAATATAACATTTTTGACTGCTCCTGTATAAGATCCCATCCCCCCACACAGCGCAGTTTCATATCTGTCACCTGCATGTCATCCCTATGTTTTCCATAATGTGGAGCATCCTCAGTAATCCTGTACTTGATAACAAGAGTCACACAGTATTATGTTGTATCAGCTCAGAAAACAACAGACTGCCGCCCTGTTAGAGTATTTCAGTAAATAGAATACTAGTATAGTGTATTTTTGTGAGGCAGTTTGTTTCTGTTAGTGGCCACTGGGTGGAGGAAAAACTGAAAAAGCTGAAAGTAGGAGCACAAAAGAAAGTGGCCTAATTTCCAGGACATTCAGGGTGCCTACAAGTCCTCTTGTCCTGTTGACAATACTCAGCAGCTCCTGAAAATCAGATCATTTCTTCAGGTGCTGATTTTGCAGTATAGTAGGCTGGGACTGGGCTTGTGATAATTCCAAGACTCAGTTTATCAAAAAGGGCAAGGAAAAAGTAAGTGATGATTGAGCGAGCAAAGCTTGGGCAGTCTAAGGTGGCACATTGAGACAGCACTAGTGGGAACAGGGCTTGGGAGGGAGTTTTTTAGGAGGTGCTTGATAAGAGAGAGCTGGCTTTTTCTTTGTAATTTTTTCCCTATTAAGATCTGGGGAACAGAGGATTTGTAAAATTAAGTGGGAATGTGACTTGGCCATACAAATACATTTTCTAACTGCATCATGTATTGCATATAGAAATTAACTGTGGGTGCAATGATTTAAAACTACTGTTCCTTTTTATCCCCCCTCTTTTATGTTAATCTGAGGTTCTATGTAAGGAATTGCTGTTTCTAACCTAGTTTCCTTACTCTCCTGCAGCCAGGGGATGAGACTAACCCCAAAATTTGCTGCTAATACTTCTGAAGCATGGGCTTCAAATGAAAATGAAGCAGTTGCTTGGAAACCCTCCTCTTCTTTGTGCTACTTATTTTACTTTCTTGAGATGTCTTTTTCCAGACTATTAAGTGTAAGTGGCAAAAATATTACAGGCAGAGCTGCTGGTGTCTCTTATTGTGAAGATTGTGCAATGTTGCCTTTCAGAAGCCCCTGTTTTGATTGGCATACATTTTGCCAGACTTCAACCATTTTGAATAAAATTTGGAGGGAATTTTCTATGCTGGGCGTCTCCCTAAACTCTTTAGGACAATTTCAGACAAATTGATTTCTGTGAGTAGATCTAGAGAACAATACATTGGCAAAAAAAGAATGTGGTGAACTTTGGAAAGATAAAATATCTCAGTGCTTTGAAGCAAGGACGTGAAATTCAGTAGGGAAAGGATTGTCTGACTCTTACTCAGAGATATATGTCTTACACTTCTAATCTATGAGCATTTAGCTAAACTGTAGGGATTTACATAGCTCACAAGTTGCATGTGTCCCATAGAGATAGTTTTGGTATATTTAGCAGCTAAAACTAGAATCAGTTCCAGCGATGATGGCTACTCTGGACCTAACTGAAGTCAACCCTCCAGGGGTTATGTCTCATTGAAGGGATATGCAGAAAGTGGATAAATTATTTGCCAAGGAATCCTGATTCTGGCATTTCTGAAATTCTGAATACTTTGCTTTGCAACCTCAGTGTTCTTACAGGATAGTTTTCTTGTGCAAGATACATATTTTTAAATTGGGCAATTTAAACTTCAATCGCATGTATCTTAAAATTCTTGCAGCACTTCTGGTACGTAAAACTAATTCCCCATGTAATTTTATTACTGTCAATCTGTTAGGAATTCCAGCAAGCATAGGATCTCCTATCCTTGGTAATGGGGATGTTAGTGCAAAAGGCTGTGTGTGAAATTTTAAGTGTATGGATCCATAAAATGCCTCAGGGTTACCCCATTGTCTGTAGGAAACAGTCCTACAGAGAATATACTGGGACTGGCTAGTGCTGAGAAGGCAGCTTTCCTGACACTGGATTAATGATTTATTTCATTTTGGAAGTCTCTTCTGAGGAGTGGGGTGGGGGCAAGATAATTCTGAAGAGGGTTTAACAGCATGAGGTCTCTTGTGCAACTAAGCAAATAGCTGGGCAGTCCAGTTACACACAGTTTCAAAGTACACTAATCATCCAAATCTTTTTTGAGTAAAATAGTAAAATGCTGTTTATTTCAGTGACATGTAGAATATGATACATACTTTATTTTTTTTATGCGGCAGAAATATTGGCAGAAGCCATGGATTGTGGGAGTGAGACAGGAATTATTTTCCTCTGTATTTTTTTGATGTTACTACAAACTTTTTTTTCCCTCCATGTGTTAATGGCAGCGCTACGTAACTGGAGTTTTTGGAGGCATGGAGGAACTGTTTTGTGTTCAGCAGATTCATGTCTTTCTGGGTCTTGCGTCTCCTAAATACGGTCAGGGTGATGGGTGTGTGCAGGCTAACAGGGCCATGAGGTATCATTTGGGTAGAATCAAAAGAGGTGTGAGATAGGGAAGAGATTAGGCTGATTATTTTGGCTATGAAATCTGATTTGAAACTGATGTATTGCTTCATAGTCAACAAAGGACTACCATATATCTGAGCTACCTGGATCATCTTTTTCCACCTGATACGTTTGTTTGGAATTTGAGGATTTGGATGATTTTTATTTTTTTTTTTATGTTTTAAATATCTGGAAATCCTTGAGATACAGTCTATTGCATAGCCAGTGTGCCCAGGCAGCTTGGTGTGGTCCACATAGCCATGTGACTGGCCCTGCCCTGCTCAGAGCATCTGAACTTGTTCTCTCTGAGGTGTCCTGTTGAGAAATGCTGCAGCCCAGGCCTACCAACCTGAACTTACATGAATACTGTCTCAAATTTCCATGTCCCATAAAGCTGGCAGAAATGGTATATCAGCAGTATTAAAATATGGCTGAAAGCTGCATGCATCTCCCAGGAGCTGTGTTGTAGCATTCCCTCGCTCAGCAGGGGTGTGATGAGTTTTTCATTAATATTAGCTGTCTGGAAGGAGCATATGGTGCCAAGATCTTGCACCTCAGTGCCAGAATTACGATTCAGAGCCAGCTGCATCATTTTCATTAGCTCTGGAGTTTCACAGACCTCTTCTAGACTTCGTTTACCTTTATAAGAGGGATGAGAGTGCCAGCTCAATGAACTGATGTGTTAAACATGAATAACATGTTGAGTGATTATTCTGAGCATCAGTGCTGACTGATGAGGGAGCACCATGTTTCCAGTCTCTCTTGCTGATGGCGTATGTTGCTTTCACCAGTAAAATCCATAGATTCTAGGAAACTGGCACTCAAGTTGCCTGGAGAAGGCCATTATGCAGCAGCAGCAGGAATGTTCAAGGGCTGGATGGCAGGAAAGCCTTTGGCAATTCTATATAACTGCTATTTGGATGATGAAAGGTAGCAGAGAAGCAATAGGTTAGATCAGTATTTTGTCCTTGTATTTTTTTTGTGTCAGATTGGTGAATGTTGCATGAACACAGATATGTTTCATAATACTGAGATAGAACAGAAGCTTTTTTAGTGCTATGAAGAACAATGATAAAATTAAGATATTGTCGTAGTTTAAACCCAACCAACCACGCAGCTCGTTCACTCACTCAACCCCCCTTCTTG
>NDXB01021380.1:6720-38651 GCA_002631895.1 Agapornis roseicollis
CCCCCCCCCCCCCCCCTATTTTATAAGCATGTGTAATGCAGGAGCAAGATACAGAGATTTCAATAATAAAGCCACCTTATCATTCTATACAGTGAATAAACTCTTACAGGTTAATTTAAGAACATTGGATTTGTTTTTAATATCACAAAATGACGAAAGGAAAAATTATAATATCCCAAATTATAGACATTTATATCAAACATTAACATGGGCAACTTTCCACACCTATTTTTCACTTATTTTTACCACCCAGAAGAGTACTCAAGAATCATAAGCAATTAAACACCTACCAATTAACACATTTACTTAATAGATGTCAAACACCAAGTATTTGGACAAACCTATCAGTGTATTAAAAAGACGACTGTAACCAGCTAATGAAAAGATACTATGCAAGCCCTTGAAAAACTACCCTGCTTTCCTCGTCACTTTCAGGCTTAAACCAGGTCACTGCCAGAAATCAAGAGTCTCATATATCCTAGCTCATTACTGGAAAAAAACCCAACCACACCACCTCTCTCTAATCATACACAGATAAAGGAACAGACGGTAGCTGTTTTCTTATAACTTTTTGATCCATATTATTGCAAAATGCTGATTCTCATCAAGTCAGCTGCAGAATTTCCACGGGTTTAGCTGGCTCTGGAGTTCAGAACAATCCACTTCCCATAATCATCCACCAGATTTTTTTCTTCTTACAATGAATTTGATTCTTTGTTGATGTGAACTGTCCAGTTTACAGTTTGCTTTTTATAATGTGCAAGTATACCAACAAAAATGTGCACACTCAAGTGAACAAACCCGGCTTAAGCAGCTAACGCTAGTGTGCCCCTATTCCACAAAAATTAAGATACTTTTATCTTGAAACAAAAACAGAAAAAAAACCCCAAACCGGTCTCTTCAAAATCCGTTAGAACAGGTATAAGCATGGGTAACAAAAGAAACCAGGGAAGAGGGTTTCTTTCACAATCAAACATGAAAGCCTATGGTTTGTTGCTTTCCCAAATTTGTAAATAGAAATGCCTGCGTATTTGGAGTTTTCCTTATTTTGATTATTTCCTTTCCTCACAATATGTTTTTGATATAGAAACAATAAAGCCTTATTCTAAGCACAATTTAACAGATTGCAAAAACTCTATCAAAACCCCCACTTAGTTTTCAAACACTAAATAACTTGCTACAAAATCATACTGGTTATTTACACAATCAAGCAGCAGAGGCAGAATAACGCCAACCGTTCTAAACAACCAGGATACCCATATACATTAAAACACACATAACCCAACAGACGTTTAGGAAACAACTATTAAAAACCTGTAAGAACTGGTGCTAATGAACAGAACAGCAATGATGACTTGGGAGAGATTTGCTCACTTGTTTCTCAAAACCCCATGCAAAACACTTCTCCTCGGGGAAGCAACATACTCGTTTCAAAGCAGGAGGAGCACGAACAGCTGTCCGTGATTTACAACTAGCCTTGCTTTAGTAGCAGAAACTTATGATTAAGAACAAGGAAGAAACATCAAATCCTGGTCACCATACAAGCGTGGGCATGCACGCACACACACAGAGTCAAAATCGTGATACCTATGTTACTACATTATGTTACCTAGCGTATTAGGAACACATAAACTCGGCAAATACATACCAGAAACAGCAAACTACACACTAAGTTACAAAAGCCATGACATTTTTAGTCCACCCCACACAGTGTGGTGACACATCTGTAACAAACTTTAGCACAGAGTGAACTTTATACTCGGGAAGTCTCTATGAGTGCACAACATAACGCCTGGTAACATCCACCCTTGGTACCTTTACTGAACTTCACCGGGAGAATGGAGTTTGCAGCGTCCAGGTTATACTGTGAGCCAGCCGGCGTGCAGGCAACAGCGTGAATTAAAACAAAACCCACCACAGAGCGATACTGGGAACCTGACTAAACCGACGTGCCCCCACAGCAGAACTCTAGCCCCTGCCCTGCACCCCGGGCACCCACAGCCACGGAGGGCTCGCTTATGCCTCATCACGGAAGGCAGAGAGACCGGCAGGCACACCCCACCCCACCGCATACCGTACGCGCCCACGGCCGTCCCACACACAGCGAAACAGCCGCTACAGCGGGGCAGAGGCCACCCAGAGACCACCGCCGCCGCCGCCGCCACCACCCCCCCACCTTCAGGGCCCCGCCGCTC
The DNA here is from genome assembly GCA_002631895.1 of Agapornis roseicollis. Taxonomy (NCBI): domain Eukaryota; kingdom Metazoa; phylum Chordata; class Aves; order Psittaciformes; family Psittacidae; genus Agapornis; species Agapornis roseicollis. The sequence goes on from NDXB01021380.1 coordinate 8,916, forward strand.
CTCCTCGGCCCCCTCGGCGCTTCCCGCTCCTGCCTCGGCCATGGCGAGCGGCCCGTGCCACCGCTCCACAGCGCCCCCGGCCCCGGTGGCATGCAGGAGGTGAGCTGAGGTGAGCAGCAGCAGCCGGTCCCGCCGGCCCGGGGGAGGGCTCGCCAGCCTCCCCCGGCCTTGACGCCGCCTCAGCAGCGCTGCCATCTTCTCGCGACATTTCGTGCCTTCCCGCGGAGCTGGGCCGCCAGTGGGCGGCATACTGCCGTTCCCTGGGGAGCGGGGCGGGAGAGGGGCGGGCCGGTTGGGCAGGCGACAGCACACCGCAGCAGCGGCATTGAATGTATGGTGGAGGTGGCCCCGCTCCCTCCTGGTGTATTGCAGAGCCAGGGGAGGCGTGGGCCAATTTGGCCTTTGCTGTCTGGGGAAAAACCTCACAGTACATGAAGAAGGCCTACAAGAAATCTGGAGAGGGACTTCTGAGAGCAACTAGTGATAGAACAAGGAGGAATGGCTTTAAACTAGAAGACACTGGATTTAGACTAGATTTGAGGAAGAAGCTCTGCAGTATGAGGGTGCTAAGGCACTGGCACAGTTGTGGCTGCCTCATCCCTGGCAAGTGTTAAAGGCCAGGTTGGACGAGGGTTTGAGCAACCTGGTCTGGTGGAAGATGCCCCTGCCCATGGCATGGGGTTGGAACTGGATGAGCTTTAAGGTCCCTTTCAACTCAAACCATTCTGTGATTTGATGAAACCACCAAAATTGCTTTGTTCCTGTATACCTGGTGGTTTTCATGGTACTGTATCAAGGACACCTTGTCTGAGGAAGAACTGGGATCATGGAATAATTTTGATTATGAAAGGCCTATGTGAGTCGCCTGGTGCAGTGTGTGGTCAGAGCAGGACAGAGAACAGTCACACCTATCAGTAAAAACCACAAAAATAGGGTTAACTTCTAGTAGTATATTAAACTGTGTTGGTAGACTTGGATTACAGTAGATGCACAGGCTGTACCTATATTTTTTGTTAATAGCAGGAGTAGTACACTTTTGAAGTGAATTTGCCCTTCACCCTCACTGCGCTTGGGTTCACATCTTGGAATAGTCTTGGTGTGTGCAAAGTGTATTGTTTTGAGCAAAGACCTGAAGAAGCACTTTCAAGAGCATAACATGCTCCAGCTCTGAATGGACATTCACTCCAGCAGACACCCCCAGAGCTAGTCTGAAATGAAACCTCTACAACACGGTGTGGGCATCAGGACCTCAGCAACGCCTGTTCCATTTGACGGAACTTCTCTTACTGTCCTGCCCTGATTGTTAATGTTTGACACAGACTGTGCTTGCTCAGTTCCAGTCGTAGGTGTGGCAGAACAGGCTATTGTCTGGACCCACACATCCCTGCCATGCCATCTTCATGGGTGCATGTGTGCCTGCTTCTAGCTGGTGAACTCAGGTATGAGTGAATTTTACATGTACAGTGCAGCTGGTATCACTTACCAGTACACCTGGATCTAGATTATTGGCGATGTGTGTAAAGGAAGATACTTCTGCAGGAGTACTGTTTAGTGGGCTTTCAGAGCATTTGTTATTAGCAGTCTTTTGGAAATGACAAGGGTAATTGTAAGTATTGTAACATTCTTTAATATCTAAGGTGTTAAAATTTACATGAGCTGCTGACATATGCAGCCCTGAACTCCATTTGTGCCATCTTTTATACTCTGTGAAGCTCCCAACACAGTTTACATTTGACCTGGAAGCACCCTGTCTACATGGAAGTGGGCAGCTCAATATCTTGCCCATCATTATGCCTAAGGATTACATATGGCATGTGGAAGCACCGAATGGGTAAGCAGCTCTTATAGAATATGCTTACCTGGGCAGGGAATTGTGGGATCCAGCTGGGGATGTTCCTGAACAAATGTACTGTGATAGGCTTAATGCCCATTTTTTTTCGTAAGGTGCTTTGAAAGGTGCCCTTGCAAACTCAGCTTTCCATCTCAGAATTTTAGCTTCTATGTGATCACAGTTACTATTGCAGTGATACATATATTCCACTAGGCTGGGTTCAGCTGGCCTTACAGAATTTGTATTGGACAACAGCAATTACAAACCACTTCTGCCTTAAGCGAAATAAAAAGCAGTAGGATGAGCTAAAAGCCAGGAGCTAAGCTTGCTGTCTTTGAGAAAATCATTATAATTAGTGCACATTTGTTTTATTCATGTACTACAACTGATACCAACAGTTTGTTCCTAAGAGTCTTAAACGTCGTATTTGGCCCTGCCAGAATACTCTTTTTGCCCCAGTTTTAAAGCTAGGAGTTTCCTCCTCCAGCTTTGCATTCACCAGTGGACACCCAAATGTAAGGGAGATTTCAGAAGAGTGAGTCAGCCACATAAACTAGAACATGTTTGAGAGACTCAGTAACCACAACAAGTTGAAGATGGCCTTTGTTGCAAAGCTCAATGAGATAAATAGTTTCAGAAAACTGCTTGAACAAACTTAATAGCTTAACAGCTATTAAATACAAAAGCCCTCCATATGAGAACATTCAATGAGGACATTTAAAATGCCTCTTCTTTTTCTTTTTAACTGACTTACTAGAAACAGAGCTAATGTATCTTATCCATATTTTATTGATTATTTTTTAGTGCAGCAATAGCAGTACTTGTAATTCAATGCAGAAGTTTTTGGCACTTTATGATATGTCTAGGTCAGAAAATCAGAGCAATCTCTTAGCAGTATTTCTCCCTGTCATGTTTACTTCTGTGCATTTCTCATGTGATCTCATGGTCAGTGTCACACCTCCTTGGCATTTAGGGAGTTCTTTTAAACATAATGTGCTCCAAATCATTAGCAGAGGTTCTAGACATCATTTAGTATACTTGTTTCTCATTCAGAGGTGATGACTGGTCTCTATGGAACATCTCATACGTCTCATATATGATGGTAATTGGTTTTTATAACACATAGTTAGCCTTGAGTTTTGGCAGAGTAGGATCCCAGTTTATGTAAGGCACTGATTTTGAGTAGGCCACACTTAATATTTTTGCCCCATTTTTAGGTGAGTGCTTTCTCTTGAGGAGCCTTTACCTATAAAATACAGAACAGAATGCTTTTTGTAAGCCTCTTTTTTCCAAACAACTTATACAACAATTGCTAAAGGGCTAAAACTAATAATCAAACCTGAGAACAATTAAGTAATAGCCTGAGACTAAGCAGTTAAAGAAATGACTCTGTATTATTACTCCTTTTTCTTTTCAGTAAATGATTAATGACATCCAAAGCATAACATGTCTTAGCTGTTACACAGGACATGAAAAGCATGCAGTCAGCATTTCCCTGAGATACCATCTTGAAGAGGATGCAGATTGCTTTGTGTACTTGCTGGGGCCAGGCTAGCTCCATGCATGCCACACTTAAGAGACCTATTTCATAAGCTGAAAGTGACTGGACAAAAGCAATCTCCTCTGAGGGAGCACTGAGAGTCACTCTGTGTAATTAGAGTGACCTGTATTGCTTCACTTTAAAAACATACTTGGGTGACTGCTTAGGGTGAGCTAACCAACTTTTTTCTGTTAAAACTTTGTAGCAGTAAACCAAAGTTACTCAGCATACCTGTAAGTAAAACCACAGATTTTTCAGACTTCTCTTCCAGAACACAAGTGTTTGTGGTTTCCCCCCAGCCATAGTATTACATGGCTCAAAGTGATGTAAAAAACAAGGCCTGTGTCCTGAAATCAAGTGTGCTTTTATAGAGGACATCTGAATCAGATAGCTAGTTAGAAGAATGAAAATACAATAACACCCCCCATACCCCCCCGATCAATTTACTTTGAGGTTTCCTAACCAAGTTAAAACAAATCAAAGAGATTAGCATTTTCCGAAGTGCCTACTTTATTTTGGAGTCCTGGCTGGTGAGGTTTGTCCCCACAAAATAATTCACTTGCTTGTGAATTTCTTGGCTGAAAGTCTCTCAATTTGATGGTGCCACTTTTGACTTAAAACCAAAATAGTACTCAGTTTTTAAATAGCCTTTTCATTCCTGGCTGAAACTGATATTTTCTGAATGTATGACAAGAGCCTAACGTCTGATGTTTCTGAAAAACAGTACTGCTGTTACAGAGCTCTACACAAGGACAAATAAAGCTGCTTAAGACAACTGTTGAAATGAAAAGCAATGGAATGGTGCCCATGGTGTACAAATGGCCAGCTCTAAGCTGAGTCCTACCTCTCTAGGCTCAGCAAGATCCCACCCAGTGCCTTTTCTGCTGTGATTAAAGGTGAACGAAACCAGCTGTGAGGGCAGGGCATCTCCAAGGACAAACTATCTTCTCTTGGGTTCGCATGCAACTAATCTGTGAACCTCCAAGCTGTAGTTGTCTCACCCGCTTTGCCTGCAAAGGTCCTGACAGTGCCTTACATGACTGCCTGAAAGCCTTCTCCTTGGTTAAAGCAGACTTGTCAGATTTTCAAGTGCTGACAGGCTCATATTAAACAGCTGGTATAGGAGCAATGTGAACATACAGACATGTAAGCCACGTGCAGTCAGTCTGTGCCACTGAGTTGAGGCAGACTTAACTGGAGAGGTGAACCCAACAACTGTGACACAAAGCAGGCCCATAAGTATGTCTAATGTCACTCAGCAGAACTGTGCTTATTGAATGCATTGCATTCATAGTTCAGTACCTGAGAACTTCACAAATCAAGAAGTCATGCTGATCCCTCTGCTTCCTAGAATGTGTAAAGTCCATACTTGGGCCCAGTTGTGTGCTATGCTCTTTCAGAAAAAGGCATCAAAATAAATTGCACACTTTGCAAAGTTTCCTTGAGGCATTAGTTTTACTTTGTTTATAAAAAAAAAAAAAAATAGATAATACTTTCTCCTTTAATAGCAGAGGTACCATGCAAGTTTTTCACCATTGTACTGTGAAGCCACAAGGCATCCTCTGCACGTATTGCCTTTCAACTGACTGAATTCTGTAGGTAGTAAAATCTCCTTGTCTTATTTGTAAAAGATACAGAAGCAGCATCAGCAAGCAGCTTGCTTTTGAGACCATCCTTCTTCACTGGTTTCTTTGGACTTCGATAGGGATCTTCGGCTGACATTAGTGAGAGCTGGACGAGACCTTGAAGGCAGCCTGCTGGATTAAAACTCTTGAGATGCATGTCTGGTTTACTGATTTGCTTTGTCAGGATCAAAAAGTCACTCAAGTTCTTAATCTGACACTTCATTATTATTAAATAGATACATTGAAGTCAGAAGAAGACTTTGTAGAGAAACAAAGTGTCTAAGAGCAGGACAGCTGTTGCAGTTTTTGAAGAAGTCCTGATGCTAGAGAGATGTATCTTCACATCAGTGCTCCCATTTTGAGTTTTGTGGATGGCACCATGTCTACAGGCATGGCCAGGAGGATTGTCTTGGCACCTGCTTCCTGTTGGAGTTCCATTACCTTCCTATTGGATTTAGATTGGACATTAGGAAGATTTAGATTTAGGTAGATTTAAATTAGATCTTAGAAGGAAGTTCTTCCCTGTGAGGGTGGTGAGGAGCTGGCCCAGGGTGCCTAGAGGAGCTGTGGCTGCCCCATCCCTGGCAGTGTTCAACAACAGGTTGGATGGTGCTTGGAGCAACCTGCTCTAGTGGAAGGTGACCCTGCCTGTGGCAAGGGGGTTGGAAATGAAGGAGCTTTAAGGTCCCTTCCAACCTGAAATCTTCTGTGATTCTACGATTCCAGCATGAACATCCACACTAACAGGCAGATTCTGCATACGTCCCTGGAAGGAAACAAGGTGTTACATGGGCTTGGTGCGTATGTAACACTTGCTATCTGTACTTGCCGTCTCTGAGTCAAAACGTGGAGCAGGGATTGTGGTTATGTTTTTACACAACAGCTTCAAGGTCACAGCACGTACTCAGCTGATAAGCTGCCCTCTTAACATCATCTAGTTCTGGGGACAAGAAATGTAAAAGTCAAGGGCAAAGATTTTATCTTTGGAGCAGGGAGGATGGGCAGAGACCCCTGGAGGTAGGAACTGCTATCAATTGAAGGTGGACTGCATAGGGACAGCATGTATAGGGAGCATATATTACTAGGGGAGAGAGAAGCAGCAGCAGATGGTGACTCACTAGAAATGGGTTAAAGCTGCTGCTACAGAAACAAGATGCGGCATGAAGGGTCAGTTCAAATCAGAAACAAACTGTTTCTAGCAGAGCCTGACTTGATTGGGAAATGAGGAACCTGGGTTAATTTCCCTCCTCAGCATGAGGAGGTTCAAGCCTACATGTCCCCTTTCCCCAGAGAACAGTAACCTTCACACTATCATGTAACCTGGAGAAAGAGGTGATGGGAGGAGTAGGAGATGGTGAGATAAACTCTGCAAGTGTGAAGATTCATTTCCCCTTTCACCAACTGTAGAAGTGCTCCTGTGTGAGGAAGTGTAAAAAACCCACTGCCATTACTACTGACAGAGAAGAAATTCAGTGTATTATATATACACACATTAACTTGCCCTTCAACTATCCTAACAGCTCATGTACCTGATTTCTTTCAGGTGACAGCTTCTTTGAGGCCAAATGGCATTCTGTGAGGCAGAGCCTGAACCCAGCTTGGCTGACCTGCTACAGTCCACTGGTACCCACATTTAAAACCTGCTTTCATCTTTGAAATTCAGCTATGGAATAGGCATTTTACAACCTCTGTAATACTTAACAATTTCATGCATGATAAATAAAATTACCTTAAAGGTTAAGACCTTCCTGAACTGCAGATATAAACTTGGCTGGCTGGCACTGAAAACCACTATTGTTATCACTTCCAACAGCAAGAGAGACTGTTTTGAATACTCCTCCACTCTCTTTCCATAGGAATTGCCTCAGGAAAGATCTTTTATTGTCTAGAGCACAACTGTTTTGCTTATATGCAAGATACACTTTGTAAAGGAATGACAAAATTAAATACAGTAGGTTTTATACAGCATGTTTTATAAACACTATGTAGTATTTAAAAGTGGTTGATTTAAAAACATGAAACATTTCTGCACATGCTGAATGTATAGCCTTTGTATTTGCCATTAAAGTGCTGTATTTTTGAGGAATACTAAATTTGGTAGTGCAAGGAGATAAAGAACTAAGCCTGCTTATCCTTATGACACATAGCTGAGATATGATGTGGTTATTGAAAGAAATGTGTAATCCCATTGAACAACGTTTGATACAATTTTAACAGGATTTTACATTTACTGAGAGCAGCAATTCTCAAGTGGAAGGGCCTCCAGAAAGAAAGGCCAGTCACCAGCTGTGAGCTCCACTTTCCTTTCAGCTGCTCAACTCTACTACTTTTACATGACTATTTCACACCTGTGTCTGCTGCTGCCGCTCTAAACTCAGCAAGAAAGAGGGAACAATAGGACAAAATTGTTTCTACAGTGAATCAGGCCTCCAACTGCCCATGGAGGCCTTTATTCAATAAATTATTGCCTACAGGGATAAAGGTCTCTTGTGAAAAGCAATAACCATTGTAGAAGTAACTTCACATGACTGCACTTGGTACAAGATGAGCAATGTCTGTGATCTCTACTTTCTGATTGAGAGAGTAGCACCACTGGTGTTTTCACTGTCCACGGAATTCAGGATGAGATACACAAAACAGCCCCTCAATGCCTGAGATGTCGCCCATTCTGGAAGATAAGCATTTGTAGTACATGGTGTGAAAGAACAAAACCAGCAACTTTACAAAAAGAATGCTACTTTTATTTTCAAACGCTGTAAAAAGCTTCATATAAATTTTTATAATGCTTCTATGTAACTTTCCCAACCACAACTAATGAAACAGTCTAGGAAAAATATAGCAGTTGCCATTTTGACTCCAAGAATGAGCTGCTGTAAGATATCAACATTAAAAGGACAAGGTACAGTATGTTACAATGCTTGTAATTGCTCATATTATTGAAAAAGTGAGAGCACTTCCTAAGCATTAGAGTATAACTGGGCTAAACTGCAGTATTCCCTATTTGCTGCTGCACAGGAGGAAAACCCCCTCTTTAGAAGGAGCCGACGCAACACCCTGTGTACTGCTTCTGCCCATTTTCCTTAGTGTAGAGAGCTTTCAGCAAGCCCCTTTGCACGTAGGTGAATTCACCCATGTCAGATGCTATTATTCCATACTGTATCCAACGTCTCAGGTGTTTGAACAATTGACCTATAAAAATAACACTTACATAACTCTCCAGCAAGGCAAATTCAACAGTGCAAATGCAATATCAACAATATTTGATTTCTAAATGCTGGCATTTTTTTTTAACTCCTTTTGCACATGAAACAACCTCTGCTGATGTCCTGGAGCTAAGGCCACTCACTCATGCTGATAGGAGATGGAACAAAGTGCAAAAGCTCAGCTGTGTTTCCCCATCTAAGCTTCCTCCCCAGTTTCAGGGTATTTAGATCCAGGATTTGGATTCAGGCTCACCCCTTCCATCGACACGCTCAAGTTTTCTCTGCTGGTACGGGTTAACTTCCCAGCAAACCTCTGATTACAATTTGCACACACAATTCCACATTTTTAACATAAGTTAACAAAATGTACTTCCAGAAAATAATTTTTCACATGGTTGCAATCATCAAGCCATTTCAGGATCTTTGGTACTCCAAGAATAAGAAAAATAAATGGCACAGTGACAAACATCACCAAAGGAAAACACACAACCAGCCAAAGGAATAAGAGATAAACAACAGATATGTTGCACTTCCATTTTTGAAGCCAGTGTAGATTAACCTTCTGTTCTCTTAGTCCATACAGTGTCACAGTTTCACCTTTAAAAAACCCCTATCCTAAAAGCAGCAGTTAATATTCTGTTTAACTTGAGTTACTGATTAAAATAATGCTGTGTTTAAAAAAACCCAAAACAACCAGAAAACAAACTACCACAATGCAGGAGTTGATGCTAAATAGGCTGCAGGCTGTTTCCCTATGGATATTACTCCTATGTGAGCACTGATATGATTAATCATCCTTAACTTTAAATGAGTATTATCTTTAGTGTTACAAATATGAGGGTTGAACTGTTTTCCCAGGTTTGTAAACCAGTAAGTATGTACAGCCGTTGTTGTTTAATAGCTTTAAGTTCTGTATTTATCTCCCCTCCCCTGAACCCTGCAGGATAAAGAAAAAAAATCACCAGTATTTACTCCGCATTTGCAGTTTCCATGAAACTTATCTTGTCTCAGGACATTCAAGCAAAGACTTCTGTTTATATTATGTGAATAGGGTTACTCTGGTCTTTTGAAATGTGGTGTTCGCAGGAATTCCACTTCTGGTGCACACAGTGCCCTATGAATGACATAGGAAATTAAAACTAATAAAAATCCTATTTTGAATAGCAGCGTCCTTTGCGGCTAAGTTTGCACTGCAGGTACTTTCTGCTCAAGCTCCTCTGTCTTACAGAATGGACTGAAGGCCTTAAAAAAGGGATTTCCTTTCTTGAGAAGCCTCAGAAGCTGCTAGGGCATGGGCAGAATGAAGCCTGAAAGTGTAAAGATGGATTTAAGTGAGTGATCATCTTTGGCCAGTCTTTGGATGGATACAGGTTGAGCTTCACTACACTGAGAAGGCTAAGAACAACACTGAGGAATTGCTGAGGGGCGTTGTCCCAACCATATAAGGTCTGGGAATCAAAATGTGGAGGTCAATGAACTGTTCCCAGGTAGTGATGAGCATTTAGGCAGAAGCGTAAACTGTATAAATTGGATGGTCCTTGAGGCATTGGCTATTCCTCTTTGGTGGCCTTAAGACTACAATTTTTTGCAGAAGTGCAGTATAAATAGTATATTAGATGCTTGAAGGGAAACAAAATAATGGAGGAAAAACATCACTGAAGGCCTTGAACCTGGTAGCTCTTGGATCAGGGAAGACCACATGCACATGAATGTGCCACTGATGCACATAAATCTTGCTGGTGTTTTGTTTTTTTTCTGCAGAAGATCAACACCCCAGTGTTTTTAAAGCATACAAATAACTCAGAACAGCTGCACCACAGTGCCTATCAGCAATAAATATTTCTGTAATGGCATTATAAATAGTCCCTTCCATTTTGCTGCAAAAGCCAGACTAATAGAGCCTTCCCTACTCTATGGAAAAACATCCTGTGCTTCGCTCCAATGGATGCTGCAGAGGTTTTAGAGTGTCTGTCATTTCCGTTCAGAAGAAGACAGGGACAATGACTCTGCCTGTTTAATTACTAGGGAATTCTTGGTTGCTGCAAATCTCTTTTAACCAGAAAGTGACATCAAAAATCTCTGCTGCCTTGCGATAGATCCAAAGTATTGCAGATAATATGCTAGTACAGGCAGAGATACAGGTAAATTTGCCAGCGACCAGTTCATTGTGAACTCCTGAGGTGCGCAATTCAATCCTCAACTGCTGCTGGGCTGAGAAACAAAACCATACACTGTGTATATATGGAGGGACTTCTGCTTCAGTTTCCTTGACCTAGGAGAAGGAGACATGTCTCTGCTGCAAAGAAGTCACCATCCTGCAGACCAGGGAGCAAAGCAGTTGGATGTTCTGACCTCATTCAGTCATGGATGTCTGTGGTTCTTGAAAACTGGACTGCAGACTCATCTGATCCTTTGTAATCCCATGGTCCATGGGATGCTAGATGGAGATACTAGAAGACAATGGAGCCCACAGGAGAGTCTGACACGGGGTATTCTAGAAAGACAAGGCTAAAGCAGGATTCCTTCTGCCTGGAACTTCTCAAGGTGACAAAAAAGGAAAAGCAACAATTTGATAACTCTTCTAGAATACATTTTGCACTGGCAGAAGAGGCTATTTGAATTACAAGCAGCAAAAAGATGATCTGCTTTACAGCAGAGGCAGGAATGCAGTCCTGGAAACTGCCATCTCTTCAGAACTTGGAATCAGAAAATCTCCCTTTTGTGAAAAATCTTTATGATTTTTACTCAGATTCCTTTCTTCTTCTGAAGTTACCAAAAGATATTATTATCTTAAACAGTAATACCCATCAACTATCATGTAAAGCAAAAGTACCACTGAGCAGATCACAGGGACAGTCTCACCACCACACACAGTGGGAAAAGAAAGGAAGAGAAGATGGAATGATCGGATGATAAAGCCCTCCAGTGAACAAAAGCAAAGGTAAGCAGGGTACAAATAGGCCCACAGGACATTGCTATTTAAAATAACTTGATGTTGCCACATTCATGGGGTATCTGCAGACCACAACTGGAACACCCTGGAGCAGCTGTTCAGAGAATTTTGCCAATGTGGACAATGGGTCTTTATACTGCATATCTAAACCCCAGGTAAGCAGTATAGCAACAGTGCTGCATAAAAGGATATGTTTTACTCCTGGCTGGATTAGATGGTTTACAGTTCAAAGCCACAGTACAGAGAGGCATAATTAACCGTTATACACACATAGGCAGTGCAGTTAAACGGATGTACGTTCCTTTTATTCCAGTACCTTTGTATAATAAAGTTAACAAAAATATTCAAATATTAAAACAAACAAACAAAAAAAAGAAATTAAAAAAAAAGAAAACAAAAAACCAGCCAGCTGGCACTGCCAACTAATTCCTGTAGTAGTCTCAGAAATCCTAATCCTGTAGAATTTCCTTGTGAAATTGATGCGCACCAGAGTCAATGTATTGATAACTAACGCCTAGCGGGTCTGGTGATGCAGCTACCTGAGCTTTGTGGTTTTGTATCTTTTGTGGGGTTGTGTTTTGCTTCACAACTTCCCGGCTTTCATGTAGGAAGGGATTGAGCCACGTTGCGTGAGCCCTTCAAACCTCTTGTAGGTATAATTGAGGAAAACCCAGTCTTTGGATTTGTAGTCAGGTTCCGTTGTGTTTGGCACTAGAATTCAGAAACACAAGTAAAACCATAACAATTAAAAACCAACACCACTTCTGAGAGGAGTTTTCACAGAGCACTGATATAAACCGCCTTGAGCTCTTATTCCCAAAGTCTGCAGAAGTAATCCTGTTTCTGATCAAGTCAGTTTGCCTTTTTTTAGTATGTCTACACACCCTAACAGGCTCATAGGAGCTTGTTAGGAGACCTTGACAAAAACCTCTAACACAGCCAACAGGATACACAATTACAATAAACACATTTAGGATGCTCCATGCACAGCAAACACATACTGTGTTATCCTCACCACAAACAGAGGAAAAGGGATATCCAAGTTCTCCCAAGAGAATTACATATATCATAGATATTACTTTCCCAGAACTTCCTCCTTCTTATAGCTTCAGCAAGGTTCATACAGCCTCTTTTTATTCCATGAGCACCCCACATGGCTGGCGTGCTGCACACAGACATTGATTGCAGTAGGCTTCTATATTTAGCTCCTGGTTACTGCTTTTAAAGTTCTACAATAATGTTTTCAACTTAAGATACCAAATACACCAATGTATTGTTATGTAGGTATCTAGATGTACAGTGTCAGTTTCAGTGGGGCTGAAATGCCAAAATCAATACAAATGTACTTGGCATTATCCAAATACAGACTTAAACAGCTGTTCTTAGACACTGGAGATTGATTGGTTTTGCATTAAGCTTGCTTGCCATTAAATAAAAGCCATTTCAGAAAAAAGCACTAGCTTTTCAATAATTCCCATGGTTGTTAGCACGTCTACACTTATCTGTCCTCAATCAATCTTTGTTATGTATCTGCCTATCTTTAAGCAATTAATAATTAATTGAAAACAGTGGGAGTTGGAAGAATTTGGCATATGAGAGAATCAAGTCTTTTATGTATAAAAATTTCCTACTACTTGCCAATAGAAATTGACAATTACAAAAACTGCAATGATTTGCAAAACCACTCAGGTGTATAAACCATTATGTTAACTCATCACCTGTCTGAAATGTTTTGCCCACACATATGTGAAGATTTATGTTTGACATTGAACACGGAAGTCACTAAAAATCAAAAGCAAGTAAGTGCATAATGTTTTACCAGAATTTGGTTAGATAGACTGCATAGTAGAAAACTGCACTCTTTTCTGTGCTTGCTAAATCTGAATGCTTTTTAGTAACTGTTAAAATCTGTGGGCTTTCTCCCTCTCCCCCTCCAAAGTTCTAAGGAAGTAGAAGTTATGAGAGATCATAGGTGTACATTTGGATTTGAAAGAAAGTCTCTAGATCATGTTTGTTACTTTGATTACAGCATCAGAAAAATTAATATAAACTACCACCACCAACAGCATCTGGCTCGTCAGAGATAGAAATCTCGGATTTACAACAGCAGTCTCACCTGGCTGTAAAATATCAGATTCAGGAAATTCATCGAAGTTGGAAGTATCATCAATACTTTTGATTTCTATAGGGATTGCAGCTGGTCTTTCCCTGCAAAGGTAAACAAGTGCCAGAAGAGTGAATAGTAGGAAGAGATACATTAAAACCCAGTTTTAACTTAACTTTTTACAGTAACAACATGCCTTTAAAACACCAAGGTTCCATTGAGTCCATCGGTGATGCATCTGACTTGCCTGTTTGCTGACACGATGGGGAGATCTACTGGTTTCCTATCTGGCATTAGTATCTTCTTGACAAACATAATTTTCCCATTAATTGAAACAGCATTCCACACATCTGCCATATCGCTATTGCTACAATCTTAGTTGTCACTAAGAACCACTGTGGTTCATTTCATAAACCCAGCTGAGCAGGACTTGCATTTGGAGCCAATCAGATGTGTTACAACTCCAGTGCTCAGCAGCAGCCTGGACCTCATCCAAATACCTGTCAACTGTAGTTCCTATTTCTGACACTCATCCAAAATGGGTTGGCTCTGACATGTTACTGCTTTATTAGCTCAACAATTAGGGAGCCCTTTAAGAAGGCTTCAAGTGGCTTTTGAAATTGCTTAAGTGGCGTGTCCCACGAAAGCATTCAGACTGGAACATGGCACTGTGGGGAAGTCATTAATTTACACCTGTGAACTTATTACAGTTGTAATTATTACAATTACAACTAAATACACTTCTGAGTGGAACAGGGAAACCATTTCACCAGGTTGCCAAATGTGGCATGAACAGATAGGTTATTGCTCTTGCTGCTTATTAATACCTCCCACGCTGAGGAGAGGAATTAAATGAGGCTTTCTGCACCAGAGGAAACGAGAAATACAAGAGCTGTACAATCACATGGCCTCAGCATGTATTTTCATGTAGAAAATTCAGTATTACTGAAAAAAAAAAAGACTACCTCAAACCCTAAGGAGAGCCAAACAGTAGCCATCATTTCAACTGAAAAGATCTGTGGGGTCACCAAATTCTGCTCTAAAGCTGGTATCACTTTGGGCATGTGTAGCTGTAGCTCAGAATCTGTAGGCGCAAGCTCAGGCTGGAACTGGCACAGCTGCCTCAGCCATGCCCTCTACCCAGGCTTGGCCCATCAGAATTTGGCCACAGAGGTGAGTCAGTGCCTCTGCCCAGTGCTCTGTAGACATACCGGTTCATTCAGGTGTAGTATCTGCAGCATGCAATAAAGACATGCCCTGTATTTTCCTCTCACTTGCTGCCTCTTGCCTCTTCATCTCTTTCCCCTGCATTTTTGGAATAGAGTTTGCTTTTCTTGTGTTCCTATTACAAAAAAAGTTAATTATAGTGATAGCTGCAGAGCCATTTACTACTGGAAGAGGAGCTCTCTGCTGACATCAGAGTATACATCAGGAATAATACAGTCACCCTACCACAGTTTCTTTCCAGCCTGGGCACTCTGGGGCAATCTGAGGCATCTCAAGACATTTAAGTTCTGACCAGATCTGTGAATGTCAGCAAGGCCTGAAAGTCTTTGCTGTCACCCACCTACTGCCAGTAGCTGCCTTTCAAAATGAAAGATAAATTGGAAATAATTATCCTTGACATTATAGTACATGAAATTCTTGCTTTCATGGTTTATATTCTCTCTATAAAATGGGTGTATGTATCTATGCATACCTGATGTGTCCCCAGTCCACTCCCTCAAAAAATGGGTGACTTTTTATTTCTTCTACTCCATTGCTACCAATTCTATTTTCTGAATCAATACAAAACCTGAAGAAGTGGAAAAAATAAAGAGAAAGTTAAAATCAATGCAAACAGAAGCAACAGCAAATAGAAGTACTGTGGCATCCTGTATCAGGAATGTGAGGAAGTCGTTTCCAATAGTTCCATCACTTGGGGTAATGTGAAAGCAACCTGTTGCATCTAGGAGAAGCAGAATACTGTTAGAGTCCCAAAACAAAAAGCTATGATGACAACATTCTACACTGCTGCATCCCCATCTTCAAGGTTTGTAAGGAGTTGCAGCAGTTCTAGCTGTGTAAAATTAGCTTGGAATGGAGGCTAAGTCCCTGCCACTGAAAACTCCTCTGCATGTTCTCAACTATTTAAAATCCATGTTTCCAAGTCAAACTAACAGGAACAGATACATTCAGTGAAATAGGACCACTCTCTGATGTCACATTTTGGAACTACAATGAGCCAGACACATTCAAAGCATGCCATGTCCCCACTCTCCCTACAATCTCCTTTTCCCTCTCCTTAGAGGACCAGGTGCTGGCGGTACAAAGATCCAAGGCCTATTTGTGAAATGTTCCAGCTGCATAACCTCATCTCAGACTCTACAAGACACTCAATTTATGAGAAGCAGCTGTGAGAAAGTCAACAGAGCCAAGTAAGAAGAAACAGGTGAAAATAGAGACAGAGATAGGACTGTTCCCTGCTTAGGTAGGCAGGAGAAAAAACACCACCAGCAGAGAGTATAGAATCCTGAAACAAAAAACCAGGGAGGTGAAAGCTCTCTGACAGCAACTCAGTGACATCAGGGATTTGTTCCAGTGACTAGCAGAGGCTGACACTTCTCCCCTGGACTGATGCCTGCCTGGACCAATGCCTGAGCTGGCTGGAAAAGACTCTCATCAGAAGTAGCTTGTAAAGGAGATGGTGAGCATACCAATGCTTAGCATAGGAGTTATGAAATCCTAGCTATTTCTTGTATGTGAGCAAAGCTAAAACGGCTTTATATTTTTACATTGTCCTTGCAGTGTCTTTAAGTATGGCCAAAGATGTTACCAATGCCACAAAGAGGGAGGCTTACAATAACAGGAAAAAACACCCATGTCAAACAAAAAGCTTGGTCTTGCCAAGTGTGGAGTCACCTGATGACCTCCTGGAAATAGGGAGTACTTGGTAGCATGGGGATGTGGGCCTCCTGTTGCTCTAAAACTCAGCTGGCCTTTGTTAAATGAAATGCTGTTTGCCTATATGAGCAAAGCCTCTGGTAGTTGATTTAGTTATCCTGAACTCAGTCTCTCCATATGATCACGTCATTCAGATTCACAAGGCACTTTTCACATGAGCACACTGCGATACAAAAAAAAGCCACCATTTCACTAGTTAGGGAAATATTTAGCAGGTGATTTAGTAACATAGCAAGTTAGGCTGTACTGTCTCCAATTATAGTCTGTAATGAATGTTCTTTTACTTGTAGTCCAGTGCCACTTGGGAAAAACACTGCTTACATTTCTACTGTACCCCAGCCAGTTGGTTGATGCCAAGTACTAATAATAGACCCCAAACCTCATAAAACAGTTAGCCAGACCAGACTGCAGGACTTGTCAGGCTTTGTCTGAACTTAAGCTTATTTTAGATTGGTTTTATCTATATCCATAAAAATAAAGAAACTTCAGCTTTGTCTGCAACTTCCTTTAAGTTGAAATATATGTTGTCTGAACTTGTCCAAGCTGTAATGGATGAACTACCCAATGGCCAGCTGTTTGTTGCTTAACCTGCTGGTTTGACCTCATTTTAGTAAATGGCCTAAAACAAAAGCTGGCTTACCCTATTTCAAACCCTTCCATGTATGGAGAAAAACTAATAAATTCAAGTAGTCATTATATAAGCAAGTTCATGAGCAAGACATGTTAACAAATGTACTGCCTGAAATATCTAAAAATGTTCCAAACACAGCCCAGACTGAGGAGGAAGAAATCCTCAGCAGCAACACTATACTCTTTCCAGCAAAGATGGGATGGTGACAACACACAGGACAGGTAATTGGAACACTAGAGACATAGATACTGACACCCCACCCCCACCCCCCAAAAAAACCCAACCTCTAAGGACAAGAAAGCATTTCTTCCTGACCTTGACACCAAAACCCGTTGCAAAAACTTCAATGCAAACTGAATGGATTCAAAACTGTTATTTTGGAAAAAGTGAGTATATCCAAAATATCCAAAGATTTCTGTTCAGTCCATTAAACTGTGGTGAATGGTTATTTTCTAGTTCCCTCTGAGAAAAAAAAAAATGTGTGTTAATCACCTTCTTTTCAGGCTTCTCTGTTTCCCCTCATACTGTGGTACAAATCAAGATCATTACCTCTTATTCCTCTAACTTAAACAAATGGCAAAGGGAAAAAAGATGATGGATGGTGATACAGAAGAAACCAACTTTCCCTTTAATCTAAAGTTTCCTTCGTGCAGAATGGAAAGTTAACCTAATGGAAGATGACTATGTCTGGGTAAGTGGCCAGAAGTGGGCTTTTGTTACTGACCTTAGAATTAAATCCTTTGCTTTTTCTGAAATGGGCACCTCTGGAGGAAATACCAACGTTTCTTTCCAGTTCATAACTTTCCTGTAAGTCTCTTGTGGCGTTTCTGAGCAGAAAGGTGGATACCCTGTACAAACAAATGGAAAAATTAACAAGCTTTTCCCAGAAGAGGAAAGTGACCTGGGCCTCTGCTTTTGCCACTAGGGTTCCCAAACCTAACCGGCAGCACCAGCCAAAAGTTTTCTCTTTTGTAACACAGCATTAAAGGCTGTTTTGTTACTTCTAATAATGAGACTGAACTGCAAACACATTTAAGAATGAACTCACTGAAACAGCTCTTGATGTGTTTTTGGAAAGGAGGAAGGACTTAAAGGTTTTCTGGAATCTGAATTTGGGGCTTACTTCAGGTAGAACAATGCAATTCTGGAACCTCTACTATGCAGGGGATCAGACTCAGGGAATTAATGAACCCTCTACCTCTGAACCCTTTGAATGATTCTTAAGTTGGGGTCTTTTACATACCTATTAGCATTTCATACATAATGACTCCCAAAGACCACCAGTCACACAGCTTGTTGTACCCAGTTTGCATAAATACTTCTGGTGCAATATAGTCTGGGGTTCCAACAGTAGAATATGCCTGAAAAGAAAGAATAAACTCTTTAGAAGATAAAGACTATGTTTTCACACTTTGCAAACCCTTTTCCTGGGGATATACATATAGGAGCTTGTTATTTGGATTGACAAGAATTCCTAACTTGAGAATTCATACTATCTAAAATCCCAAGAACATTATTCTTTTACATGAGTAACCATAGAGAACCTTGAAAGTAAATGGAAATCATCCTCCTAAAAGTGATGAAGTAATGTAATATTCCCACTGCAATATCAGAAGGTCATCTTAGCTGAAGATTCAGGTATCCACCAAAACACACAAGAAGTTCTATAGTTGTTGCCTTTAAAGAGGAAAGAAAAGAAAAAGAAGGGATAACCAGTGGTAGATTCCCATGTGTGACACTGGTGATAAATAGCTGGTGGATGTACTACCTTGTCTTTATTGCAGAATTAATTTGTGCTATTTCTGAGCCCAGGCTCCATCCTTTTAACTTTTTAAAAGCCTGTATTATTCTGGCTAACAACTAGATCTTGAGCTATTTGGGAATTTCTCTCCACCGATGGAAACTTTTGCACAGGATGGTGGGGTAAGAAAAAAAAACAAAACAAAAGAATGTTTACTTTCATTTTCTGAGAAGAAACAAAACATTTTATTAAACAGAGCCAAGATCTTCAGTTTTGCCCCAATGGAAAGCCAAGAATATGGCTCCTTTTTAAACACTGTTTATAAAAGTTGTCATATTGGCCTTTTATGCACTCTGTTGGGCTGCCTCGTGATTCACTTAGCTTCATCAGAAAGTTCTACCACATCAGTCATAACCGACATGTAGATGTAGTCTTTTCAGGGATTAACTCCGAGCAGAAGTAAGGGCATGAAATACAGTTCCTATGAGGCAGTGTGACTGCAACTTAATTGCACCATGCCTCATGAGGCAAGAAGAAACAACCAAAAGGTTTTTGGGAATCCTGCAGCACGTTACTTTTAAACCAGAGGGTGCAAAGTAAAAGGTTCTAAAATTTGAAAACTGCGGGTTTTGCAACTGCTATTTGGAGAAAATCATGAGCAGGGCTGAAATTCTGAAGTCCCATGGCTGACAGATACTTGATTTAGTTAATGCCACAGCTCCCTTTTGTTACTTGACCACTCTTCATTATAAACGCAGGCTGCAGCACTCCAGTGCCAATACCCTCCACTGCCTTTGAATCACATTCCCATTCAGCACAAGGACAAACAAATTTTCCCCATGATTCTCTGAAGTACCACACAGCTCTGCATCTTCTTACAACACTGAACTGCAGGAGCTCAAACACAGTGTCAGTACCACATCAGCCTAGGAGACAAACTCAAAATACAGCTACTAAGTGGCTACTGACACCTGAGGTTAGTTAGTCCAGATGTTTATAATGGAAACAAAGGCACAGAGAAGAGCAGGGTCTTGCTAGTCACAGATCTGAAATCAGATGAAGCAACCCTGATCCTAGAGCTATTCCACAACTGGAATCACTAGACCATCTTCTTCTGAGTTATTTTCAATTTTGGGAGCTTGAAGAGAGCAAAATCTATAACGGATGGGGGCCTTTCAGTTTTTAAAGAAACAGCATTAATGCAGAGCTCTTATTGAACATTTTCTGTAAAAAGTTTAAAAGGAAAAAAAAAATACATAATTTTAATAACTCACCAGCTGTCGCCTGTTCTTCTTCCATGTTTCTGCTTTTCTCTTTGAGTTCATGTTCTGAAATGCTAATTTATAAAGTAGTTATTAGGTAATAAATGCATTTGTGAGAATTAAAAGAAAATATACAAACATTCTGTTTTCAAAGAATAACTATTTTGTATCTTTAGAATGCTTTAGTCTAGAAACAAATACTCAGCCATAACCAGAGATGGGAAAATAGTAACAACTACTGTCCAATTTGCAGGTGAAACTCATCTAAGTAGGATACAGTAGTAATTCTAACTTAGAACTTGCTGAAAGTTTTACACTTTGATCTGGGATAAGCAGCACTTATTGTTGCAGCTGGCAATATATATTCAGATGCAGGCAATGGTATTTTTAAGCAACAAGTGAAGAATCCAAGAACTTCAGAGGAATTCTGCATTTGTAGAACAACACGCTAATGTGGCTGTGTCACATCAAGGCATGCTGATGAACAACTTTACTCTTAGAAAAAACTTAATGAGATTGTCACTGACTTCAGTAAGCTGGCACAGGAAACCCCTGTCCCTTCTCACAGAGCACTTCTCTAAGTTCCTAACACTGTTCTGAAAAATACATTAAAATGCAGGCACATTATGTGTATTTGTATCTGTCTATGGATGTGCAAAAATACATCAACACTGCAGAAATTATGACTTCTGGGAACATGAAATTATGAAATTATGATTTCGAGGGAACAAGCATTTCCAGTTCTCCAATTAAATGCAATCAGCCTGACCAATCTTTCTTATCCCAGTAGACAGAAGTTAGAATGTGGCTTAGCTGCAGCTCAGAGCTATTTAAATGTTTAACTAGGACACCATCTACTTACAGAAGTCACTTGGTGGGTTGTGTGTAAGGTTCCTGTAGAACTCTGTTCTGTGAGCTTTTTTTAAACCTGTGCATAGTCCAAAATCAGACAATTTTACATGACCCTAAAAAAAAAGAAATAGATAAATCAGAGAAGATGAAAACATAGTTTAGAAAGGTAGTGCTTGAAAAAGGAAGTTTTAATAACTGCACATGCCTTCTCAGGCCATGATGGACTTGCATAGGACTACCTAACCCAGGACAACTAGGCAAATAATGACTGAATCTTGGTGTATTTGAGAGTGTGTTTCCTCTCAAACAGGTTATTGCCCCCTGGGAACAGTTATAACTACAATGCTGCAAGAGCTGAGGGAAGCTAGTTTGCCTGGTTTTGTTTTGAGCTAGATACCACCGACACTGCAAAAGCCTTCAGGACAAAATCCCTTTGTTTTGCTTTGATGGTAACCTGGCTTTAATCAGGTTTCCAGACATCAGTGATAGATAGTCTACAGACTTGTGTATGATGCTTACTAAATGCATTTAATGGCCTGCTATAGTTAGGCTAACAGACAGACTCGCCTCCACTGGCAAGTAGGTAATAAAACAAGCAAGGTAACTGTAGGAATTGAACTGGTTGTCTAAAATTGTCTGAATGTTTCATACTTTCATTCATCTTGAAGTAACCAAGGTTATTAGTTTTTAATGTGTATGACTATAGAGTCATAGATTTGTTTAGGCTGGAAAAGATCTTCAGTATCGATTCCAACTGTTAACCTAGCACTGCCAAGCCCACTGCTAAACCATGTCCCTATGAATTTGAGCATCTGGGCATTTTACACTTAAAAGTCTTGCCTTACAAGGGTTAAAAGGCTTTTCAACTAAAGCCAAAGGTGGTTTTACTTCAAGTATATCGGTGTTCTACAAGGAAAAGACAGAGACCACTTTCTGCCTTTACTCCAGCTAGTTTAAATCACTGCTGTGGCACTACTGGTTCCCACTGATTAGCACAGCTATGAATGGCATTATCTGTTTAAAGCATAGGCAGTTTATATGCACATTACATGCCTTAGCATCCAGCAGGAGGTTATCTGGTTTAATATCTCTGTGGATGAAACCCAGCTGGTGAATAGCATCTATGGCCAATACAGTTTCGGAAATGTAAAACTGTGTCTCCTCTTCTGATAGGGTGTCTTTCTTCATTAGTAAGGTCATCATGTCACCTAATCAAAGCGATGAAAATACAGCTTAGAAATCAGAACATTTTAATCACAAGACTAATTCCACATGAAACCCCAGTAGAATCCAAATTTAACCTTGTAACTGTCCTTATAGCTACTAATTATAAAGCTATTACTGCAAGGACCTACAAACCCAACATACTTTTTGAGTAAACTGAACGTAAACCTGTTGAAAATCTTAAATAGGAATAACCCAGGATGTGAATTTTAACACATAATGCATATTTTGTACAAATAAGCTGTTTAAGCAAGAGTTTTTATTGTTGTTTTTACTGTTACCAGCTTCAACGGTAAAAAGCAGAACATTGGATCAGAATAATTTAAGCCAAGTCTACTTTAACACCGCTTTATAACTTCCCTCCTTCCCCTAAAAATTGGGCATGGTCACATTACTGGGACTTTATTTAAAACAGCATTAAAATTTTTATCACCGCATGTTTGTTTCTAACATTTTACAAAGCTGATAACAAGAGCTAAGGAGAAAGTACTTGTGATCACCTAATGCCCCAACATGCAGCTTACCTCCAGGCAAGAATTCCATGATCAAGTAAAGATTTCTTTTATCCTGAAAGCTGTAAAACATTTTCACTACCCAGGCTCCATCTGCTTCAACCAAAATATCTCTTTCTGCTCGGATATGGGCCACCTAAAATTTAAAAGAAAAACAAAACTATTATTAAAGGACAATTTAAATATTTCAAAGAGAAACACCATATTATTGCCTAGTCTTACAATATGTTGCCATGATCTTTAGGAAAGAAACTATTTTTCATGCTCGCTTCATAGTTTCATACTAGATCCTACAAAGTCCTCCCAAAATACCAACCAGGAACCCACAGAAGTCAACTCAATGTCAAAAAAGACCTGTTCACTCAACTTTGCAGAAGCAATCTCCAGAAACACAAAACATAGCTTGTTAAGCTGGTTTTGTTTGTTTGGAAAGAACTGACAAAGGTGGAGGAAAAGTGCAATTCCCATTTTTTACTATACCTAAAATAAAACAGAAATATTAAACAGAATTCACAAAGCTGACCCTCAGAGCTTTATAAGATGCATGTAGTGTCCCTGATGCAAGCTTAGACAAAAATTCCATATGCAAATACAGACAAAGTTATTAGAAAAGACCAGAGCTGGTCTTAAAGAATTCAAGAACCAAGAGGTAAATGGTAAATGCATTATGATTACTGTCACAAGTTACCACATTTCTCATACGCACATACAAATAAATAAAATGCTAATAGCAGCTTCTATGCATAAATCTCAGTTTAAACTTGACAAGACAAGCATTGGGAATTCTCCTCTGGGAAGAGTGACAGTGTCTAATTATTTCCTTCATTGCTGTGCAGAAAGAAATGCCTGACTTACAGTGAACTACTGTCTAGTTCCCAAATTACCATTGTACACACTGATGATGGTGCACATACCCCTTCCAGATGATACACACGGACTGCCCCTTTTGCATAGCAAACCTTATTTAAACTGCATGGCATGTGCCTTGGCCAAGTGGGAAAAGGGCTGGGATGAGTTTCAGCCCACAGATGACAGCAGGTAACAATGAGCTCAGTGGCCAGTGCTAAATCAGTGCAAAAATGGTAAAGTTCTTGGGCTACATAAGCAGGGGAAAGTGAAGAAAAGCTGGAGCCATTCCTCCAAGTGAGGTGCATGAAGCTGGTCCAGAACTGATATAGCCACCGCTGCTGCTGATGGGCAAGTGAGGTTCGGAATACATGATGTTACTCAGGCTATTCCAGCCCCAGCTGAAGCCTTGGGGGAAAAAAACCTCAAACACAGAGAGCTGTTACTCCATAAATTCACTGGGAACTAGTAATAGAGATTGGAGGAGGATGGTGTGTTTCACTGGAATGTACCCTCATACTTCAGGAAAATGAAAGACATGCATGGGAAAATACTTCTTAACAGCTCTAAGATTTTCATTATTCAAACACTAGAAAACACCTTCTGTAGAGAAAATCTGTACTACTATTCCAGCTTTGAGGGCTGTCTTCTGCATCTCTTCCCCAATTTTACTGGCCAGGAGCATCTTTACATGTATGTGTTCTTTCCACAGGGTTTCACAGAGCACTGGGCTCTCTCCCTGTAGCAGTCACTCCAACTTTGATTTATCTAGTTCTATTCTCATCAGAAAATATTTCTTTCCACCCTCCACTCCTCAATGTGGCTATAAAATACAATATTAAAACCTTGCTTAAAAACCATCCAGCATATCTCCCAATCAGGCTTGAAAAAAGATAATAATTAAAAAAATCTTAATCTTCTTGCATTCGTGTCCTGTGTGGCTTCCCACTGAACAAACCGGGCAATGAAAATGACAGCAGAGAAACACTCTCCAGGGAAGAGTTCCATCACAAATAAAATGAAGAGTGAGCGCTCAGCCTCCTTGTCACATCAGGTTATAAATCCTGGACAGGGCTTTGACCAGAGGGCCACATGCATCCTGGTTGCTCTGCAGAACATGCTGCTCCTCTAGTCCCCTATATTCAGGACACAGGCTTGAGGAGACAAAACATCTCTGCCAAGAAAAAAATAAAAGAAGTACCACTGCTGGGAAATGTAATACAAGAGCAAACGATGAGTAAGGTTTGGACTTGGGTTTAATAAGGAAAAGACCTCTCTTATCTGCCCTTTTGCTTGAAACATCTGCACTTGATTTCCTTGCTTTGTGGTGCCAAAGAACTTGCCATGTCCTACCAGGAATTTCCAGTGTATTGTTAACTAAAAAGTAAAAGCAAAAACCAAACCAAACTAACAAAACCAAGCAACATAAGACCCAGCTAAAAAGGAAAACAAAGCCATTGAACAGTGGGATATCTGTTGGTATCTAACCATCAAAAGAAAATGTCAAATACTCTCAAGTTTACACTTTGGCACAATATTACTTTTCAAGAAGCATTTTCCTTGAACTGCAGTTTTACATATTATGTACTATAAGGTCTGTGCTTATAAAAGGAGGAAAAAGAAAACCAAAACCCAACCCAACTTTGTTTCTATTCGAAACAGATTGTAAAGAAAACATTTTAAAATGTTGTTATATGACCTTATTTTCTAACTTCTGCTTATTCTTTTGTATGGTGCTAGTAGCTCCATAGATGCTTTGGGCTGCTATAGCATTATTGGGGTTTTCAAAATGGAAAATATGACCAAATAGGATCTGCACAAAGAACTTCAGCAGTCTTCTAGAGAACACAAGTTTTAACTCAAGGGGACTTATACAACACAAACCTGCTCTTTCTCCAGCATATCTGCTTTTCTTAGTATCTTCATTGCATAAATATGACCCGTATCCTTTTTCTGAACGAGGCGCACCTATAATGAGAAATACAACCCAATCAATCTTTTATACATCAGAGCCTAGACCCCAGCACAGAATCTACTGGAAGGCTCAAAGTTGCTGGGCATGGAAAAATTCTTTTGTTAAACATTTAAAAACACATGGAAAAAAGAAATATTTCTACACCACATATGCTACTGATGAACAGACAGTTTGAAGTAGCTATTGTTTTAGGAAAACCTAACAGGCACCACAAATTCCAGGCAGCTGTGAGACTGTGCATACTAAAATTCAGGAGCAGATATAAATGTGATGTGATACAGGGCAGGAAGAATGTTTACCAAGAGGAGCTGTGCAACAGCAAATCCATCAACACAGGGGGCCACATGGGCAACATCAGTTTGGGAAGTTGTGGGAAAGCTCCCAGGGCCTTTTAAGGGGCTTTGAGAAATGCAAGTAATTTATTACTTATCACACTTGCACAGTTATTCAGACAGCTGTCCTTCTGCAGTAAAACTCCCAAAGTGGAACTTTTTATTCTGTAATTAAAATGTTTCATTTTAATGTTCAATATAATTATATCACGTTCAAGCAAGAATGCCACAAACCTCCCCAAATGCTCCTCTTCCTATAACTTTCAAAGACTCAAAGTCATCCAAGCCAAGCCTGGTCCTCTTCAGTCGCAGAAACTCTGTTTCTTTGCGAGCGTGTTGTGACCTGCGCAGTTTTTTCTAAGGGGACACACAGATAGAAGTTTGTAAGTCATTTAACAGAAAATCCAGATATAGACTTTCCCTTCCAGTGAAATATTTCTCTGTAGAAAGAGAGAAATGCAAAAAGGAGAAGCCTTTTTGAATCTACTCTGCTCTCATGAGATGTCACCTGGAGTATCGTGAGCAGTTCTGGTGTCCTCAACATAAAAAGGACATGGAACTGTTGGAACAAGTCCAGAGGAGGGCCATGAGGATGAATAAAGGACTGGAGCATCTCCCGTATATAAAGATAGGCTGAGAAAGTTGGGGCTGTTCAGCCTGGAGAAGAGGAGGCTGCGTGGAGACCTCATAGCAGCCTTCCAGTATCTGAAGGGGGCCTATAGGGATACTGGGGAGGAACTCTTCATTAGGGACTGCAAGTGACAGGACAAGGGGTAATAGGTTAAAACTTAAACAGGGGAAGTTTAGATTGGATATAAGGAGGAAGTTCTTTAGTGTTAGGGTGGTGAGGCACTGGAATGGGTTGGCCAGGGAAGTTGTGAGTGCTCCATCCCTGGCAGTGTTCAAGGCCAGGTTGAACGAAGCCTTGGGTGGCATGGTTTAGTGTGGGGTGGGTCTGCCCATGGCAAGGGTTTGGAACTAGATGATCTTAAGGTCCTTTCCAACCCTAACTATTCTATGATTCTAATTTCTATGAGTATGACCCACAAGCAGGATCTTCAACACAGAGGCCCAGGTTCACTGTTCTGGGGAGGTCATTTTATCAATACTTCGATGTAAATAAATAGTAATTAAAAATACTGAAGAAAAAAACTCATACTGCTTCAAACAAAGTGCATCAGTCCAAAGGCCAAAGTCGCTACCTGAGACAAGGATTCTTAGTTTTGGGCATCTGAAGGATCAATAAAAGCTGCAACTTGTACCCCACCAAAAAGAAGGGGTGCAAAAAAGACAGGCAGTAAGAAGTCTGACAGGCAGTAGAGATCCAACTTACACTATCTGTATCAAAATCCATTTGGTTTATGGCAGGAAAACACTTGCATTTGAAAGAAAAACCTGTCCAATCCTGCCATATATTTTGTTCTATAAAAATATCAATGAAATTTAGCCTGAGAGGAGACAAACACCGGCCAATGCTCCCAAAGATGCAGGGAGAATCTCAGAATGTTAACGAGATCTATCCATCAGACACCTACCTGCCACATTTTGTACTAGCGTACAGCATCATTTAAAACCACAAGATGGCAATATACACTCACGCTCGCCTTTCCCTCTTCCCAGAAGTTAGGCCAGCCGTACCTCAGAAATAACTGAGGCACTCACTGTTCCTACTTATTTCACTGACAACCCTTGAAGGTAATACAGACACCCATGGTTTGATGAACCTCAGAAAAGCAACTGACTGACCAAAGTTCTGAGAGATGCCAACCGAATACAGATCCCTCCTTATCTGTATCCAAATGGAGAAATGGAGCAAGGGTTTACTCATTTACTGTTTTAATGAAGAAAAAATGGTTCAGCATTTTGCATTCTATCCACTTCTAAGCACATCTCACTGTTTTTGATTCTCAAATAGAATGGCAAACAAGTTTAATTTTTGAAAAGCATGCTACATACTTGCTGTGACCACATACCTCATAAGGACTAAGGGTAGCACGCAAAGCCATAGCTATTATAAGTATCATTCAAGTATATTTGCAGCTTCTCTAATAAACAATTATTTATAGGGGCAACATTCATTTACAGAATAAAACATACTGTCATGCTAGCTAATGTTTCTGTCAGCTTCTCAATGCCAATTTGAAGTAGGGAAACAAAAGCAAAGTGGTCTCTTCAAAGGTTACTTAGGTAGCATTTACCTCCTCATCTGCAAGGCCTTCCTCTTCCATAGCCACTTCCAGCTTCTTCTGCCTGAGAAGGGGAAAAACAGAGATTGCTTTTTAAAATATTAATGAAAAACAAATAGAACACTACAGCAATACAACTCCTTTACTTCACATATTCCAGATACCAAAGAATTTGCCTCAAATGGAAATTTGAAGACTTACTGGCCTCTCCTCCCATTTATTCATTTGTGATCAAAACTGTTAAAAAGGCATAAGGAAATTCAACCAAGTACTCAGGTATTTGCACAATTAGGCATTAAAGGTCCAAACATACAATCACACTACTGATTTGTATTTCTTCATATAACCTTGTTGAAGCAAAGCTGGTTTTATCAATTTGGATAACCAATCAGAATAAATACTTCGTTTTTCCCCACCATTTCTATCTCAGCTCTACCTCCAACACCTCAGCCAGCTCCAGCTTTCACCCCTACCCCCCGCCCCAGCCTTGCTGACCTCTCTCTGGTCACACACCTGGTCCTGTTCCCCTTACTCTTGTGCCAACTACCTCTACCCCCCCAGATTCATCATCATCATCTCCCAGTTTCCTGCCCAGGCCAGGGCTCACTGGTCCTGGGGCTCATCCAGCTGGTGCCATGCCAGGCTGGGAGGGTATGAGTGGCAAGTGAAGCCTGAGAGTTACCCTACAGATGTCAGGGGATCAGCATGTAGCCATACACAATCATAGAATGGTTTGGGTTAGAAGGGGCATTAAAGATCTTCCAGTTCCAATCCCCTGCCATGGGCAGGGACACCTTCCACTAAATCAGATTGCTCAAAGACCCATCCAACCTGTCCTTGAACATGCCAGGGATGGGGTAGCCACAGCTTCTTTGGGCAACCTGTTCCAGTCTCTCACTACCCTCACATGTCTACCGGAACCCTCTTTTTCTACCCATGGCACACTTCTTTATGACTGTCTGGGTGAAGGTTTCAGAAAGTTCATTACCCACTAGCAGCAGCAGAGTTTGAAGGCTCATTGCCAGGCTACTGGTGTCTTTCTGCACTTTGGGAAGTACAGCAGGATCCCCTAAATTAAAGGCCCTCAGCAGACACTCTATTCTCCTAACTAGAAGCAACTCAATTATGTGGGATAATGACTAAATATGATGAAGAGAGAAACCCTGCTGCTCAGCTGAAAACCCCTCAATTAAAAACATATTACCAGGGGAATGATAATTTCACATGCTGATGACAATTTGAAATACAACATTCATTATCATCAAATACTGGTGTGTTGACACTTAATTCAAGTAGCACTTCACCACTGATGTGCAGAATTTGAAACAGATGAGAAAAATTAAAGTGGAGATGACCAACACATACTTCCACAGGGTACCAGTTAGCACCACCCAAGAACAATTTAGAGGTAGGAACTTCATTATCCCCAGAATTCTTCCTGCCTACCCAAGAGCCTCTCAAACCCTCCATCACCAACCCTATACTCTTTACTGTCCCTTATTTCCACTTCAGGCCACCCCCAGCTCCCTGCTTCCTTTCCTTACCCCATCACTCCTGTCAGCCCTTTTCTCCACCTCCTGTAACACTTCCTTCTGCAGGGTTTGAGAGTCTTGGCACGAGCCCCATGCTGCAGAGCATGAATAGACACCACAAACCCAGGTTAACACCCATCACCAGCTCTGCAGCATCTGCCTCTGTAGAGTTTTAGGAATTGGAGATCACCAACCTCATATGTTGAGGCAGAAACCCTGCATGTGCTGCAAAAGAAGACTGCACAGAGCAGTTTCCACAAAGAAGTAATAAGCTGATGAGGAGGTAGGTTTTATGAACCTTCTAAAGTGGAGGTCCTCTGTCACTCAGTGACTGTTAACAATAGCAGGGGATGTTCACAGGTTTACTAGCACAGCCAGCAGCTGCAAGGTAGCCTGTGCCCTTCAGGGATAAGCTCCTTGTTACCAAGTAGAGAAAAAAAAAAA
>NDXB01021380.1:38713-62000 GCA_002631895.1 Agapornis roseicollis
CAGCCAGCAGAGGTAGCCTGTGCCCTTCAGGGATAAGCTCCTTGTTACCAAGTAGAGAAAAAAAAAAAACCTTACAAGAATGGGGAATTAAAGTGCCCTTAAGGAAATACCATAAAAAGCCAACCAAGAAAAGATGAAACCAGTACCTAGTTTCTCTCTCTTCGTGCTGTATAATTAGGTTGCTGTAGAAGTTCTCCAGTGTAAGTTTGGCCACCGTCACCCTCTCCCGGGTGTGGTTACTCATGGGAAAGGATGTTGTAGTCCCTGCAGTCATCGCCATGGTAACATGTACTGAAACAGAGCATGTCACATCATTACTCACTTGGAAAAAATAATACAAAAATTATATATACACATATATATTTATTTCTCTTTCCCATTCTCCATTGCCAAATTCTTAGACACTACAGAATTCACAGGAAAGGCACTGTTCTTTAGATAGAAGAAACTCCATTAAAAAAACCTCCTGTATTATAAAATTATCCCAAGATAGCAGGAGGGCCTATTCCCCACTCTAAAGAAAACCTAAACCAGCACATAGGCAAAACAAAGGGTGAATCATAGCAAAGAATTATGCAGGCTATGGGCCTTGTCTGTGAATGAGGAAAATGTACCTCCAGCAGACGTGAGCCCAGCTTGGGCAAGAGAAGAGGTGGCAGAGTGGAAAGGAAAAGGAGTAAACCAGAGGAGGGAGGACCAGGCACCTCCCACAGCTGGATACATCACAACTCTATGACAATTTCAGACTCCAGAAATTCTAGGTGCTACAAAAGGACAGGATAAAATGAAAAAGTAAATGGAGAAAATCCCGAATCCCATCCAGAGAAGAACCTATTTCAAGGACAGAAAAAAGTCATCAACTATCTTTGAATCTCAAAGATGCTCAACAAAATTACATGGGGAAAATTGGGGAAGGCTTCTAGAAATCGTTGCATGGAAATGAAATAATGGAGCTGCCGTATTTTAAATAGAAAACTGCTGCTGCTGGGGTTTGGTTTTCTTTTTTGGCTGTTTTTTTAAAGCAACAACCAACCACCAAGAACAGAAAACCCTTCCTTACCGCATGGCCATTATGCAACCAGTCTTTCTGTTTAATTTCCAGTCACCTCTGTGCCATGCTGCTAATGAAACAAGCATTTTCTGAAGTAACTGTTCATTTACAGAGCTGCCTCTGTTTAGATTCACAAATTTAGGGGGAAATCATCTTAATCAGCTGTAAATATGTTACCCATATAAATGACTTACTTGAAGGTCAGGGCATGGGGTCACTGAGCACTTAAAAACTGGGAAGAAAGCAGACAGAAGAAGGGCTGTTCTCTTCAATAGCTTTCATCTCAAACCCAAAGAACTTGGACATACTAGAACAATGCTTTTAATACTGGAAAAAGACATCATTGGCAGTCCTGAGTCCCTTGCAGCTGGTCCAGGGAAGCCAGGGGAGATGTAAAAAGAAGCACAATTTGTCCTGAGACTCATGCCCTGCCTGGAAGTGGGTTAAGGCGCTTTGAAAGAGCCTCACGAGAGAGAGCCACGAATAGCAGGACCTCAGCCCCATGCTCATTTGATTAGGCTGTTTGGGGTTGGTTTTGGAAAATTCCACAGAAGTATATCCACTTCCTTTAGACTATTTACGTAATCCCCTTCCATTTCACCAGGGGATTTTAAGGAAGACAAACCCTAAATTAGCCTTATGATCTTTAAGCAGATCTTAATACCTTTTAAGGTGAACTGATTAAAAGTTTCATATGGAAGAAAACTTGTATGTCCACATCAGGATGGGGAAATTACTTTACTCTGCCTGCCTTTCCTGTTGAGGATTTGACTGCTCCCCTCTGTGAGGATGGCATTTTCTCTCCCGGACTTTTAATTTCATTGGTGCAACAATAAGATATTTGTTGCCAGAAATGCAGCTGCTGTGTCACAAATAAAGGAGTTTTATAGTGTTATGTAGATATTATTTTAGCTGTGTATTTTGGAGTGTGTGAGATGTTGGAGTTCCAAGAATAAAAATTTAGCTGTCTATACACATACAAAGAGGTTTTAATAGCACTACAGCTGCTTCAGGATGAGGTCAATATTTCTATTTTTTAATCACTTTTATCCCCTTCAATTTTCTACTAAAGAAAGATGAGAGCTGCCAACTCTTAATAGTCTTTACTAAAAATTAAGGGGTTCTGCTTTTCACACATGTACTGCAGATTGGACCCCTCTCCAAAAGCTGGAGAACTTCTCACTGCTCTCCCTACTGAGCCTGCTGTACAATATTATACTCTCTTTCTTCACTGACAGGTGGGAAAAGAAATATAAACCATGTATCTGAGTGGAAAAACCTATAGCATATCAACACACCCAAATCAAACAGAGCAACTGCTGACCACACACTGGCATCTGTGATTAAGTTACTGCAGGAAGTTACCTAATAGAGTAAAACCCCATCTTAGGGTCATTTTGGAATGTCAGGATAGAGCAGCATTAACCCAGGCTTGAAATGGATTAACCTTTACTTAAGGTATAATGAGGGCACTTTTAGCACTGGCAAGCAACAGGAAATTTATCCTTTGCACATCTTGTATTCCTGGTAGGATAAAATAACCCTGCAATTCTATTTCCTGTTAATTTGTTTTCCTGGTGCTCCTATACTCACAAATGCAGACATAACCAAATAGCAAATCTAAGTTACTTGGTTTTATTAAGCCTGTAAAAAGAAGATAACAATTTTGGCACTAGCACACCACACTATACATAGCAGGGCTGACCCTCACTGTAGTTTTACAGTAGGAAAACACAGACAAGAAGCCAATCCATAAACTAGAAAACTCAGAGAAAGCTATTTACCAGAGAAGAGACTTGTATTGACTTCACTGTCATACCATAGCATAAACCCACCATTATCCCCTCCCTAAAGTAGGAGGGATACATTACCATAATCACTTGCTTCCAGCATAGAACCATAGAATGGTTTGGGTTGGAAGGGACCTTAATGCACCCCATATATCCTGTGCACACCTCACCAGCCCTGCCTTCAGACCATGTTGCACCACAGCACAATTTTTCAGGCAGAATCGAATATACATTTGTTCAGTTTGCAATTGGTGTCCCCAGTTACAAAACAAAACAGGAAAAAAAAAAAACACCCACAACAAAACAGAGACATTTATAAACAACAAAATAAACCCCTTTATAAACCTAAAAGTGCCCTAAGCTCTCCAGGTTCCCCAACGTAAGTAGGAAAGTGCACAAACCTAGCAGGAGACACAAGATACCCTGCAAAATCCTATGTCAACTCACAGCACAGAAAAACTCTTCATCCTTTTTCCTGTGGCCTCTCTGCTTCCACTAACAAACCCCAAAACAAAGCACAAATCCACATCCCAAATGAAATATTCAGTTGGTAATAGCAAAGTAAAGTCCTTAAGCATGGCCTTTATAAACAAATGATGTTGGAGGGGATGAGGGTGGGAAGGAAGAAGCTTCAAAATGGTGCCTTTTACTGACAGCACACTGCTACTGACCTCATCACATTAACAGGAATGTTTTGAAAAGGTGTCACCCATAGTTCTTGGAAATGCCCTCAAAAATCTACTAATTCACCCAAATTCATTCCATTTGCATAATGGAACCATTCTACTCCTGCTGCATCACCAGCTATGCATTAGGCTCTCTGGACCATGAATAAGGTCATATTAAACCAGCCGACCACATTTGGCCAAACTCCTCTGGCCGATGACAACCAAAGGCATTCCCTTCCAAATGGCCTGTTACTTTGAAAAAAAAAGAACACTGGCTGTGTGTGAGAGAGAGAGAGATCAAACCCAACTAATGGACAGGAGACACTGAGCAGTGCACAGCCGCCGGACAGTATCTCAGAGATGCTAGACGCACAGAGGCCGTATGTGCTGCTTGGCCCAGAAACAGAGGCTGTGCCTCCTGGGTGGATGGCTACCCTCACAGCAGGAGGGAGCCCTTCCCTGATGCTTGCTTGGCTCAGTAGCAAGCGCCTAGGGCAAGCAGATGAAAAGTTACAGATGTGCAGCAGCTGGGAAAAATCTTGCCCCCAGAGGCAGGTGGAACAGCACCAGAGGCAGAAGGAGCTGAAGGATGTTCCCAAAGGATGAGGGAGAGCATGGGACAGGCACAGAAAGGGGACAGCAGGCTCAATGCTAACACACTGGAGTTTTAGAGAGTCTTCTGTAAGGAAGACTCTCCTAACTTACTACAGAATAGAGTATTTCAGTTGGAAGGGACCTCTTCCTTCTGGTAGAACAATACTGCCTGGTCAAAGCATACATGGATTGTTTGATTCCCAGATCTTCCCTGATTGGGAATCAGAGAAAGGCCAAACAGCGACTTCCAGTTTACTACAACTTCAGTTTGTACTCCCAGCATCTCTAAGTTAAACTCTTAACTGATTTTCCCGAAAATTTTCACCACTGAAAACCCCTCACTAAACCCCAACATCACCCCCCAAAGCAGGTACGTTAATAATTTCAGATTCTTCTAGCATATTATTCCAACCTTTCACGTTTACATTTTTAATGATTTCTCACTTCAGTGAGAATATAAATACGTGCAAGTATGCTACAAGTAGTGAAAACTGAAACCGTCTTTCCAGCTACCTTCCTTATTAGAGGGTTTCACATTTCTCAGGATACTACAGTAACCTATTTGATTAAGTCCTGCTTGCTCTCACAAAGACTGCCTGCAAAAATACCAACTCTTTGCAAGTTACACAGTGGTGGGTATCACAACTGGGCTTCACTTCCACAACAACAGGTCTGAAGGTGCCAGTCTCTTTAGAGGCAAGTCTCCTGCACAACTGTGTTATATCATATAGCTTGTTCTTACTATCAAATAAAGTTGATCTATACTATCAAATTAATCTGGACTTAAGTCACACAGTGGAAATATTCTTATTTTTAATAGTATGTGTATAGCATAATTATACAGCAGCCCTAACAAATTTACTCTGGAACTGGTGCATATTTAAGTTATGAAGCAAACACCAATACAATTCTCTTGGAGAGAAAAGCATTTTTTTTTTACTGCATGACAGAATGACATTATCATGCTGCTGGGTCTCTGACTTGGATTTAAAATGTAAAGCTACAAACATCAGCAGCAGGACAGGGAACACCAATCCTTCCTCCCAAAACAGCTACATCACAGAAAGGCTGAAATAATTTTGGCACCCAAGCACACCCCTAGAGCCCAGCAATTAGGAAAGCAGCAAAAAGGGTAAAACTGCAAAGTTTATAACGATTCAATTTACATTCCAAGGGAATTGGCTCTTGAATGAAAG
Source organism: Agapornis roseicollis (assembly GCA_002631895.1). Classification (NCBI taxonomy): domain Eukaryota; kingdom Metazoa; phylum Chordata; class Aves; order Psittaciformes; family Psittacidae; genus Agapornis; species Agapornis roseicollis. The sequence goes on from NDXB01021380.1 coordinate 44,013, forward strand.
CCTCTGGGTAAGGCAGCAGATACTGAGACATATTTCTGCCTTTCAAAGTTCCCATTTTCTCAGCATGACACATTTTGGCATTCAGCTTACTCCCAAAATGAAGTATACAAATGGTATTTTTCAAGCATTAGAAGGTAAAAAAGGAAGGAGAGGGTTTCAGTGCCAGACCTGTTCCAAAGTAAACAAATACAGCTCAATAAAGCAAGTACCTTCAGAAATGCCAGTTATCACCACTGTGCGCTGTGCTGGAGCTCTTCTGGCTGAGAAGCTAGAGTGGACTTAGTAACGCTGCTTGGCTCCTTACAGACAGGGCAGCAAAGCAACTCACTAAACAGGCACTAAAAACCACCACTGGCAAGGACTGTATCTGAAAAATGAAGTCCTGTCTAGGAAAACAGCATGGACACAGCAAAGCTTCAAATAAGTGTCAACCCCACTCTCTCCAAATTGTTTGGATTCTCATACAGAGAGACAGGAGATCCTATATATATGAGGGGGAAAAAAAAAGAATCAGCCCACCACACACAAATAACAGCATGATTCACACTAAAAGGCAGTGGGCAGGGACAGATAAATGAAAAAAGCAACCAAAGGCTCAGCCGGATGAGGTGGTGTGACATACCAGCAAGAGTAAGGGGAGGAGCAGCAGCTGGAGCAGCAGCCGCACAAGCACTCCAAGCAACTTCTGAAACATGCAACTGTACGTGGTATGAGCGGACATACAAACAGAAAGCAAAGATAAAAATGTTGTGCAACAGCTGATAGTTCCAGTGATGAAACAAAAGGAGAAAGTGGTCATAATGTGGTATCAGCTGGAGGGAAAATTACTTCCTGCACTACAGTTTCTGCTAGCATAAGTTTGGTAGTTGTGCTGTGCATATTTTCACTGTCCAATTGTTTATACCAAACCTTCTCCTGGAGAGGTTCCCTGCCTTCTTTTTCTATAACCCACTTTAAATACACTTCCAGAGCTTTTGAGAAAGCTCCAGAGACAAACAAAACACTACAGGATCCTGAAGCCTCCAAACAGCAGGCAAACAACAAAACCCAACTACTCCAAGCTATGTCAATTATGGGCCAGCATTTTTCAACCCTTGGAGCTTGGTCTTAATACTTGTGTTATTACTAAACACAGCTTTCCATGTTCAGAATAGAATCTTGCCCAACGTTCACTTATGTCAATAAAAAAAAACTTTCAGCTCAATAGGTTTTTACCTAATAGTCTTATTCTGGCATCTGGATGATGCTAGCTGGGCTACGGCTGTTACTGAAGTTCCTAGTTATCAGACCAGCATGTTTGCCAAGCACTGCTCTGAGATATGTTTCAAAAAGAAAAATAAATATTATGATATTCATGTTTTCAATAGTATCACCATTCACAAGCCCCTATTTTATTTGTTACCTGAAGGAAGCAACATTTTATGCCAAATGAAACAAATCAGATGATTACTTCGCATGCAGGTTTTTCTTCTTTTCAATGTTAATTGCTAAGCTCAGATCTTTCTGAAATCCTCCACTTTTTACAGCAGTCTGAGAAGGGAAAATGAAGTAACAAGACTGCAACAAAATGGCACCGAAACTTCAGTTTTCATTTACCTCATTTATATACTTCATTTCCTTTAGCTTGTTACTCATTCCCCAATGCGTGTTATGTTCTAGTAAGTTTTGCTACTTTAAAGTTACAGCATGAATTATATTTGTTCTATTTAAAGCCACACTAAACCTGAGTAAAATTAGCCGTGTTGGAACAGGCTTCGCTATTTAAAAGCAAAAGATGTTCAAATGTTTTAGCCATTTTAAGTCATTCTTGCTTTCCCTACAGAGCATCTGGGTGAGTTGCCCATTACAGTCACAGCTAAAAGCAGAGAGCACTCCATGACTTGCCCAGCCCCAGCTCGTAATGCAAAAGTGGTGGACATTCCCAGTGTCCAACCCCCATGATCATGAGAAAATGCTGAGGAAACATTCAGACCCACAGGACTCGGGATTAAGATGTTACATGGGTCCTGCTGCCTCAGTGGCTGCTGTGCTTCTAGCACTGATGACACCACAGAAACCTGGGGGACAGTGAGGCCCAGAGAACAACTTGGGGTGTCAGTGGCTGGCTCCAAGATGCCACCTAAACTCTGCAAGAGCTTTTCACCCAATGCACCCAAGTAAAAGATGCTTTCAAAATGAAGGAAGTTACTTTCCTACCTTGGGGTAGACTCCTACATCTATAAACACCCTAAAATGTCAAGGAGGGGCAGTGGGCAAAACTCCCCTCTGAAACCACCAATGCCCCTTCCCCCAGCAAAAGCCACAGTTGCATGCACACTGTAACTTGGCACTAGCCAGTACTGTTTCTGAAAGAATCTGTCCCACTTTCCATCCAACCATCTGTTTGTTTCTCTCCCGCTGCCGCTTGGTGCTGTGTGCCAGCACAAGAAGCTGTGTAACCCAGATTGAGGAACTGCACCAAGCTGAAACGACTTCTTCTAAAACAGTTTTGGTGAAGCTGGTTTTACTTGCATTGACTGAAAAGGGCCACACTTCCCCAGGCAAAGCCTGCTCACTCCTTCCCATGGAGCTTGTCCAGAAGCAAGAAGCAGGCAATATGGCCTCACCTTCTAATTTGGCTCACAGAAATGAACCTCACAAATCATTCCGACACACCCACAGTAATGATAAGGAAATATTTCCTAATATGGAATAAACCCTGAATATTGGATTTGTGCTGCACTCCAGGATTTCCTGCTATTCAACAAAGCTGAGCAGCAGAAGCCTCCCATGAACAGTGGCCCTGATTCAGTTCTCTGCTACTTTCAATGAGCAGAGTGCACAATGCCAAACACAAATTCATTTTCCCTTACAGGAAAAGATAAAAGATGTATGTACGTATAAAACCATATATGCATATGGGTGTATATATATATAAACTATATATACCTAAACCTAGATAAAAATATGCACAGTTTTCTTTCATTTAGAGTTAAACTTTTGTCCACATCAAATTAGAAAAAAACTTCTGATCCCAACGTCATAACCTTTGCTTTCACTAACATGGGAGACTGATCACCTAAAGTTTAGAAACACAAATCCACTACGAAGGTCACTTCCATCTCAGCTCCAGTTGCCTCAACCTTTGGCAATACAATTACATTCTTTATGCTCTAACTATCAATAGCTCTGTCCCAAAGTTAACGGCACATTTTGAGACATCCTGTACTTAGAACACTCACTCAGCATTGAATTACTTGCAATGACACACCAAAATCTTCATGAGCTCAGTCCTTTCAAACAACTTATGTTATTTTCATTATGGAGGGCTTCTAAAGACAATCTAACCATTTGGGTTTTAACAGTACCCACTCAAATTGCTTTCCTGTGCATGCATGTGTAGCTGCAAGATAGGACTCCTCCCACCCCTAATCCCATTAGCCTTGTTTAAAGAGAGAAAAGAGAGCGTGTACATCTGCTCCACCAGCAAAGACAGAGGGCTAAAGCTAGGAACAGGAAGGGAATACAGGTACTGGTGTATCCACATGTTGCTGTTTCCATAGTGCTCCAGATGGGAGGTCAGCTCAGGACAACATCCTGCATGACTAAATGAAACACAAAACACAATAAGGGAACTAGACTTGCAGCATCATGTAGGCATCCCTCTCTTCCAGGGTGTCCCACATTATCTAAACTGATGCATTTTAATTTCTTGGAAACAAAAGAAATCAGTAGCTCGCTGAAAAGCTAACAACGGCGTTTCATAGCTTGCTTTAGCTCACTTGTATCTTTCCTTTCTTCTGGCTCTCCCCAAGCTTCACAGTGCTGCAGACCTTAGTCCTCTTAGAAGTGTTTAAAAACAGGAAGCTCTTCTACCTACTGAACTAATTGCATTTCTGTGCACTTAAGCATTTTCTCAGCTTTTAGTAGGTACTTGCACCCAGGCATATTCAAGAAAGCCTTGTTCCAAAACCTGCTAAAATAACTGGCAAAAAAAAAAGAGCCCATGCTAAATATCTTGCTGCAGTGTTTTGGGTCATGAAATAATTATGAACAGAGCAAGATCAATGACCAAAAAATCTGCTTCCTCTCCAGCTATTGGTTTTCTGGATAAAATTATACCGAGGTCTAATGAAAGATATAGCCCACTCCAAAACATGTACAGTCATCCAAAAGTAAAATTCAGCCACAGTGCATTTCTCTACATTTGGCTCTTCTACGGCCAAGAGACACAACTTAGGACAGAAGTAAAGCATACAAGAAGGAGCGTCTAACCTGGAACCTGCATAAAGTTTCCCTGAAATCACAATACTTCTTCAGCTTTGATCAAAGAAGCTCTGCTCTTTAATTTTAGGCATGCTGTAAAGCCTTTCTATTTTCTAAGGAGCCTAGGGAAGCAGGAGCAGAGGAAGGATTCAGTTTTGGTAACCTGGAAGTACTTGTGCATTGGAGAATGCTGAAGGAGAAAAGAACACTAAGTTTCTTTTATTTTTACTGATGAATGTTCAAACCCCCGACTCTCACTAGGCTCTTTTTAGGTCATACCAATCAAATTAAGTATAGTAATTACACATGATAAGTCTGTGCTAACAAAGAAGCTGACCGCTAAGTGAGATGCAGAACATCAATGACTGGCTATAGCCTATGCAATACCTAGTCAGGGTTAATGAACACAACAGATCCCTGTGGCCTTAAAAACCTGCAAATGCAGGTAGTACATCTTGTTACTATACGCAGTACTGGAGAACAGATGCTTGCCCATTCAAATCCCACTACGACAGTTCATTTCTTTAACTATGATTTTTGGAGAAGACAACAGCTGTTGGCACATAAAGCAGACTACCTCAATGAGGCCCAGGATACACGAAGATGAAAAGATGTGTGCAGTCACTTGACACAAGAAAGGATATATGGTGCCACCTTCCTACTGCCTGAAGTTGTGAAGTAGATTTGGAATGGTGGGGATGGAGCTGTGCCACAGTTTTACCACTAAACCATCAGGAGCTCTGGCCATCAGTATCAAAGGCGGAGAAAGAAATATTATTTCATGAAGAAACCCTAATGGCAACATCTGAACCCTAGAGTGATAACAAGGACAACTGAAAAGAGAAAACAGACCGTTTTAGGGGAGAACAGTCAGCAGAGCTGTGGTTTTGCATTTCAGCATTTATACTTCTTTGAGAATATATATATCACTATCAGCCTATAGATCACTTTCAGAACAAAAATACACTGCAAGTGGGTAGCTGAGACTTATCCTTCTGAGATTTAGGTACGGAGAAAACCAGCTCCTACAGTGGCAGGCTTACAGAGCTTTGCCTTCACGAAATCTTCCTGCAGCCTATTGTCCCAACTGTTAATTTCCTCTAAGGCTGAAGAGTGACCAGAGGAGTGTTTCGTTATGGCTATGCTATGATACTACACGATCACATATCCACCCTTCTAGGAAGATAAGAAGAAGGAAAAAAAAAAAAAAATGGAAAGGAGAGGAAATAAAAGATTTGCACTGAAGTGAACAATAATGAGGTCTGTGATGAGCATTAGTTCCCTGTTGAAGGTCATTCTCCCATCTTGGCCTGAGAAACATCACTCAGAATGGGTGGTGTTTTCCTTTAAATTAATCTCAGAGATTTGATTCTGTTATCTGTTTTCTTACTTAAAGCATAAGAGAGGCAAAAGCAGGGTGTGGGGAAAAGCTCCAGCTATACCCAGCTGGAAGTGAGAGGGAAAAGCAACAGAGGATGTCTGGTTTTCTATAAGATACTAAGGCTGTATGTAGCTGCTGTGCGCCAGTTAAACATGCGAGAATGAGCGAATTTCCCGATTTTTTAAAAATAAAAATCTTAAAGAACCCAGTTTCATCTGCTTTCAAGATGAAATCAATTATGGCAAGAATGAGAGAAGATGATGACAACTTCTCTAGGAGCAAACCATTCCCACCAAGAAAGCATTCAGAATAGAACAGTCTTGCAGCATGTCCTGAGGGCTAAGTATGCTCTCAACTGAGAAAAGGAGCAAGACTCATCAGTAAGAAGGACTCTTCATTGAACACAGGTCATCTACAAAGGTATGGGCTCTACAGGAAGGAAGGAAGAAGGAAAAGCAACACAGAACAGCTCTCATCATTCCTTTCCAAGGTATTAGTCTCTATTGCCTTGTAAAGTGACAAAGTGCCATTGTGCTTCCATTTCTTTATCTGTCTAGTGGAGACTAGACAAGTGGAGTTACTTGCAGAAAATCTGAACAGAAATAGCAGTTTAGTGCAAGCAGTGTGTAAGGATGGAGACTGGTGGAGTGGCAAATAAAAGAAGTCTTTCAGGCAGTGATCTGAATTGCTTGACAAGTTGGATGCAGCCAGCTGTTTCCCATAAATAGTAATAAGAGTAAATAAATAAGAGAAAAAACCAAATAAGCCATAGGAAGAGTGAGATCATTTCCACTTTTGGAATAATATTTAACATTAACATTTCCTTATGTGGATGGGCCCCATGCACAAGGCCCTTACACAGAAAGGACAGACGTTGCTGCCAAGTTCAAGGAGTGTCAGTGAAGGCCTATGAATTGCCCTTTAGAGAGAGACATCCCTCTTTCCCACTTTGCTGATCCCTCCAGTCCTGGCCATGCACTCTTCCAGTTTTCCCAATAATGCAGCCACAGCCAAGTGAGACGAACTCAGCAGCCTGACAAAACTAAGTTACCAACCACCCCACACTCCAATGAGGAGACTATTCTTCCATAAAATCAGAAAGTTGGGTTTGTCCCACCCTCCAGCTACACAACTGCTGAATTCAGTGAAAGAGGAGTAATGAAATATGGATAAGAACAGAGGACAAGGGGCAAAACAGCCCCTTTTGCAGGCACCCAGATTTGGATTTCACCCAAGTAGGGTTCAGATACACTTGTGGCAATGGGAAAACTGGACTGTTATATCAGACTGGATACAATATAAACCCTAGAATCTAATGGTAACAACTGTTAAATGTCAGCTCTCACCAATGAGTCACATTCTTCTTGCACCACTTTTTCTGTTCCATGTGGAAATGCCTGATGTTGAGGACAGTTTTGCAAAGCTTTCAAAAGACAGGCTATAACTATTTTCTCACATCTCCTTTACTTTGGGCTGCAACACAGAACACAATTCATTTGATTTTGATGAAAAAGGTTATGGTGAGGCTAATTATAATGAACAGCTGAACATATATCCCCTAGATAGTGCATCATGTGCTGCACTATTCATGAATAACCCAAACTATATTTACAAAGACCAGGAAGGGTTTGTACTATGTGCTGCTTCTGCTCACTTCAGAAGCCATACCAAATGCTTCTCCTGGAGCACTGCTGGTTCCTGAATGCTGAATAAACCCCAATACAGAACAGTAAGCTCAAACAACAATGCTGACATGGAGCAGAAGTCCACACTATGCAGTTAACACAGACATAATTTGTACTTGAATAGTTCTATGCTCATCTAAAGAATGTCAAGAGCAAAGACTTAGAGCAAAGACTTAGAGCAAAGCCTGATGCCTGACCTACAGTAACACACCAGTAATATCCACCTTAAGGTCCACTCCAATTTCTCAGTCATTCCTTCATGCATCTCCTCTCATTCTACTCAATGACTCTACTGGAAGAGTTACCAGCAAAGGTATCCCTCACACAACATCTGATGTTGACTTGAATTTATTTCTGCAAAATAAACCCACATTAAACTCCTGGGATTTGCAAGTGATTCAAATGTGGAAATAATGAATATTTTGAGTTTTCTTTTTCTAATTACAGATGGTCTATGTACAGAGGAAGGATGTTTTTGTGGCTACAACATAGGAAACTGCATAAAGAAACAGATGAGCTGGATTCTATTTTATTTCCCATATGCAAAAACAAACCCAACAGAAAAAATGAAATAAAGAAAAAATGAACTTAAGAGTGTGCCTCAGTTACCCTACATGAAAATAAATATATTAATTATGTTCTTAGTGGGTTATGAACTTAATGAGTTCACATGAGCAAAAAATCTGGGCTCTTAGGAGGAAAGATGCTAAAGAAGTATTAAAAATTATTTATTAAAGCCATTTCAAAAACTCATTATTTAACCCAGCCCTGAAACATACAAAACATGTGGCCCCTTCCTTGCTATTCTACTTCTCTGAGCTGCCCATTCAATCAGACTGGACAACAAATGAACCACTACAGCTGACACCAGAAGCAGCATTAATCTGTACATAGTGGACTTGGAAGGGAGTTTTATGGGAAAAGGCAATAGAAAGGACAATTAAATATTAACATACTGCAAGGGGCCAAGTTTGGTGATACCATTTCCAGGTTGATCTACACTCAGCCTTGATGAAATGTTGCTATTGTAAATCCAGCTGAATGTATTCATTTGTATGACTCCCCAGTCAATGTTTACACATTCTGTTACTCATATGCAAATAACATTAATCAGCTGTCTTTTAAAGTACTGATAAATAGACAATGTTTGGAATGTTTTATCAGTTTCCTTGTAAAGCCACACACAATATCAGGAATGTAGCTTGTCAAATTGGTGTAACACAGGGTGAAAGAGAATACTTCTCAATTTCACTATTCACAAGGAAACAGCTGCTCTGCTATAATCTCACTTCTGAAAATACAGGGAGCACTAAAAAAAAGAAAGGAATCTAATAATGCAGTATTAGTACAGTATAAAAAATATTTACATCTGTGATTCCTCAGTTGAGTCTTAAAATACATTTCAACTTGCACTCATTTGCAAAAAGAAAACCAAGTAAAATCTCTTATTTTAGAAGTACCCCACGGCAGTCAGAAAAGGTCTGTGCAAAACTTAGCACTTTTCACTCCACAGATGATGCCCCAATTGATATTGTGCCCGACCTCCCTAGCCTAGATGCATAATAAAAATTTCATTACTCTCCCCAGATATAAGATGATAGCACAAGGATGGAAGCAAGATCTGGAGGCTAGTCTGGTTTGGGTTTTTTTTCATCCCCTTGAGTAAAATCTCGCCAAATAAATCAGTAATAAAATATATTATGGAAATTTCAGCAAATCCTGAAAGCACAGGGAAGCTGCTCTGCTGGTAGCCTCTGGGAGGGAAGGCGTGCCCTCCCTCTTCCCAGCATGCCCAAAATTGCAGAGGGCTCTTGGGGTAACAACCCTCAAGCTGCTTTCCTCTCCTTTCGATTATTTCTCATAATAATGCCAGAAAGCATCTTCATCTTCCCATAAGATGGAGCTGCAAGCTTTATTCTGCTTCCATATGTGACATACCTTTCCCAAAGCCTCCAAGCAAATTATGGTTTGCTCCTTTAAAATATCTTCCACCAAGATTGTGAGGTAGTTTGCAAAACTGAAACATTAAATACATCATCTTGGTAAAGCAAGTCTGCAATTGTATCACTGTTGACTACAAAGGGAAGTAAACCCAATCTCAATCCTGGGAAGACCCTGAGGGCTTGTAAGCAAGGGAAGAACTTGATCAGACAGCCCTGCTTTGTAACAAATATCTACAGCAGCCTGGGGAACAGACCCCTTCCAATGCCACTCAATTATTTAACGTATTTAAACTGTATTTAAGATAACATACAGGTTTACATAATGCTCTCCATGTATAGATCTGAAAACACAAGGACAATTTCAGTCTGATTTTAGAAACAGAGAAAGTGAGGGACAACAAAATGAATCAAAGCCACCAAATTAAAAGAATATATGTGTGTGTGTATATATATATATATATATATATAAACTGTGCAGCATCTGAAGCACAAAGGGTAGTTTGAAGAAGGTGCCAGAAACCTGAAGAAAGAGCTGAGACATGGAATCACTGCATTAGTCCTCACTCTTAACCTCGAGTTTAGTATTACAGTCAGATCAGGTCAGCACTGAAGGAAAGGCAAGCTTTTCTCTGGCAAGCCTTCACAGAGATATGCGTTCAATAAGTAAAATGTGTGCACTTAAGGAACATAAAATGTTTTATGGAATCCTATTTTTAACACCAAATGGCACAAGGAACTATGGAAAAAAATAGAATTACAGCAGGAAACAGACCTAAGCCCAGGGGTTTCCAGAGGTGCTACTGCAGAGGAGCTGTCTACTTTACGCTGCCTTTTAGACGGGCTGCTATTGAGAAAGCACATTCTTCATGCTCTTCTAGAGAAAACCAAACTAACTCAACTATGCTGTGAGCAAAACAAAAAGAGTCTGTGAATTCACACAAGTTTTTGCAGGTACCTGCAGAGATATTTTACTAAGGTGAAGCCAGTGGATTTTATTACTGTTGAAATTTCAGCTGCCATATGAAACTACTCAGAAGTCATACAGCAGTTATCAGACCATATACATGCACGCAAGGCTCCACAACTAGAAGTCCACCAGGGCCTTGCTTGCACCCATCTTCTTCTGAAAAACATGTCAACCTCTGTTCTGCAAGTGGCAGTGGTGGAGTCCTAAAACAGTAACCTTGCATTAGGTACAAGAAAACATCTCCTCCTAGTGACTTTTCATACCCACTGACTACAGAGCAGAGTTAAGATGATTAACTAGCTCAGATGTGCCATTTTTAAGCAGCCAAAGGTAGATAGGTGAATCTTGCCTGGCAGTTGATACAATGCCAACTCTCACTGTGATGAGGGTACCTGGTATCTCTGGATTTAGCAGTTTGCTTCTCCTGACCATTTCAAAAGCCTGTAACTGTTGGCCATGTCTATAATTGGTTTCTCAAACCACTTTTAGAAACCCAGCCTTATCCAATAATAGTCCTACAGCAAACGGATTTGCTTGACAGTTAAAATGTGTTTCAAGGGCCAAATGAAACCTCTCCCACCCCCATAGGGCACTGGACTCTCCAGCAGAGGAAAACCAGGCAACTGACTATCATGGGGATAGATGCAGCTCCCACCAAACTCAAGACAATTTGAATCCAACTGTCGTTTGAGCATCTTGTCATTTTTACATTCTTCAGCTCTGGGCACCTCACAGACAGAAAATACACTCTCCACATGAAGAAAAAAGATGAGGATCTGAAGCTCATAAAGTGTTTGCTAAAAATACCTCTTTGGAGATGTCCTTTGCCAAGTAACTGCCAAACCTTCAAAGGCTGAATTATCATGCTGAAATATTTGTAAAACAAGTCTGTTGTGTTTCTTGCGATGGATGGCTGGCAGTCGGAGATGGAATCTTTCAGCTCAAAGGCCTGGTCCAGGCAGTAACTGGAAACAGCTCTTTGGTGGCTTACGTGAAATGAGTCAGTGGATCTCAGTCCAGCTCTCAATAAACCAGGAACCACATCACGAAAGCATCTGTAAGAGTCACTTCCTTTGTTTGATACCACTGTAAAGGCCAAGGACTAAATAAGGTGGGGAAAATGAATTATCCTCCCTCAAAATAGGATGTTCCTTCAGAATACAAATTGCTTTTACCTAGCATCCTTGCTGAAAGTATCTCAGTGTGTTTTTATAAAATATGAACTAATTTAAATATTTCTAAGTAATATATATAACCCCACACCTTCTCAGTAGAAAGAAACAACACCTGCTGACTTCCAACATGCCAGTGCCATGCAAAAGCAGAGCAGCCAACATGCATATTCCTATCCCGTATGATAACTGCATTCCTGCTTCCAGAGCCAACAAAAGTTTAAGAGCTCCCAAGTATTTTTCTTTAAGAAAATTTAACATACAAACATAGGCTTACCTTGAACAAACTGCTCAACTTCAAAGACTCACATCATTAGGAATATCTGCCTTTTCTCTTGCCAGAAAAGAGGCATGAAGTAAGAAATCACAGAATATACAAACTTTGAAAACTAAGTAACTAAGTCCTGTTACTAACGTAACAATATTTTAAACTTGCTTCAAGCATACAGAGTAAGTTTAAGAGGACAAACTTGATTCCTCATAATAAATGCCCACATGCACAGAAATCATCATACAGATCCTAGTTTATTAAGTTTGCTAGAAAGCAAAGCCATAGAAGTCACAAATAAAATTTAGAGCAATAGTTTTTAAACATCAGTTGAGTCTATTAATTAATTTAAACTTTGTTGCACTCAGATACCACAATGTATCTGAACAGAACACAATATTACCAGAATTAGTGCTGCTCAGAAAATTGGGATGCCAAGTTGAGAGAACAGCATGTGTTTCATTCAAAGAAGATGAAGGCCTTCGGAATGTTGATGCTTTGCAAACACCTGCTAAACTTTGATTGAATGGTACTTGTGAAGTATGCAGGGTCAAATATGGTCAGTGTCTCAAAAAGCACCAGATCTGTCACTGTTGAAAAAGCACTTATAAAAAGATCTTGGTATATTCGTATATTCCTTCTTTGCCTGTCTCTTCAAAAATGTGCTAGGTATCCACAACAGAGGCTGAATTATCCTTTGTCCGTCCCCTCTCCCTCAGTGTTGATGAGAATTATGCCCACAAATTCCATGTGCGTAGTAGATTGAGCTTTGTATCAACAAAAGAGGCTTGCTTAGAAGCAGCATTGACTGAGGTACCAAACAAAGACAAGAATTACAAAGAAATTCTCAAGTGTTTCATTCATACATTAGTCCTTGGCAAATATTAATTTAGATCCCCTTAACTTGGAAAGCCACTAGAACATATTCAAGTGCAGCTTCTTTGTAAAAAGTAGGATTAGCCAAATTTTGTTTCCATCAAAAATCCTACACTCTCGGTCAAGCACAAACTCCATTCCTGATCTATCCAAGGAAGAGAAAACAGGAGGAAAAAGCATAAGCAGGTGTAACATATGTTATACCACAAGCAAAAAAGCCCGTTTCCCTCCCTAGTTGTACGTATATGATGGCAGCCTACCTCTGGAAGTGATTTTATCTTGTAAAACTGGTGCCTTGTTGACAAGATGATCACCACCCTTGAACAGAAGGAAGCTGCATCCAAAGCACCAATTCAGATGTTCCAGACAGAAGTCTAGCCTTCTATCCAAGACAAATATGGAGCTTAATCTGCACTGCTTTTACTGTGGTTTATTAGCCTGCAATATTTGGAGAGGACTTCCTTTATGATTTAAAATGAATGGGGTTGAGTGGGCCTTATTTAACCAATATCTTTGCGGTAAAATTCAAACTTGCCTTGGCAGGCAAAGAAAGGGAGGGAAAGCACTTAAGATTCCACAATGACAGAAGAAAATCTCATCATGCAACTGCATTCTTCCACTGCACCCAGGCAGATGCAGATCACCATCTCTCTCTAATGTCCTAAGTAAGGATACAGAAGCTTTTATCCTCAGTCTGTATGGCAGTGTTCTTTAAAGATTACATGACTACTTCAGAGCACTTATGCAAAGGAACCAAGAAAATACATTTACACTACATTCCTTAGGCTGAGAAAATGACAGTCAGATAAAAAGAAGATACTGTCAAGACCAGCTTCAAAAGTGAGCTTCTACATGGAAAAAATACAAAGAACACCAAAGGGTTTCAGTTTTGTGTGCTTTTTTGGTTTTGCTTTGCTAAAAGAGAAATAATATAACTAAAATTGTCCTCGTAATACTTTTCTTGCAGCCTTTGCTCCCTAAACAAGACGGGCTCATCCCATGCCAGGGGATCAAAATCTGAAACAGAGGTTGGTCTGTAAACAAATCCAAAACAGGCTTTCCAAATATTACTGCTCTTTCAATAAAAAGAGTAGAGATTTACTAGATTGTAACAATTTATCCCCAATTACTCCATAATTACTTCCATTTTCATTTTTTATTTTCCACTAGTCTTTCAACCCTTTCAAATGCAGTGATCTAAAGTAAACATGAAAAATTGGATGTGTATTAACATTTTTTTCTGAATGTTGCTTTCTAGTGTAAAGATTGTTTTATAAAGCAGAATGTTATTTTGCTTATTTAAACAGATAATGGGTAAGCATATTTCCTCACTGTATATTGTACACCATTGCCAGGAGTTTTGCATCTTCCTGAAGAGCAAAGGTGAAGGCAGCAGCATTTTTTACAGGCTCCAAGGAACCTCTTTTCTAGTTTCCAGCAAAGGTCTTCAGAAAAGCTATTCTGTGAGCAGCTAGGGTGCAGCAGAAGCTGAGTAGCAATTGAAATCAGTGGTGGTGGTGAGGGTATTTTCACACACATGAAATTTTCTCATGTCTGGTTTGGGTGATATCCACCTATTTTTCATGAACACTGAAAAGGATTTTTTTGTTCTTTTTTCATTTGACACTACACAATTGGCTTATATGTCTGTGAGCAAGAGCAGACAGTTAACATAAAACAGGTGCCCTGTGGGATTAAATAGGTCTGAAAGGTATTCAAGCCTGAGCCTGAGACTTTGGAGTTACGAATCAACATAACTGTCCAGAGACAATGCTTTCAGTATGAACTTAAAGCAAGTGGCATCATGATAGTGGGCAACACGGCAGGTTGTACCTGGATGCCTCCTGAAAAACCAAGTGGAAAGTTCCTCTAGGTTGCCCTACAGTAATATCAGCACCACTGATATTGATTGAAAGAGTTGGATCAGAGCTGCAGCACATTAAGTCAACTTGAATATCCACATATTGGTTAACCCACTAAACATCCACTATCACGGGATTGATCATATCAGTGCAGCATTCATTTTGCACTTCTCATGGTGACAAAGCCTAGAGCAGAATGTCTTGGAAGGCAAGAGGACACATCATCATTCCTGTCACAAGAAACTCTGATACAAGTTCACTTGCATTTAAATTACTTCCCAGGTGCAACCAACTATCTGGAAATGCGAAGATTTACTTACTCAAACTGATCAGCTGGTAAACATACTATAATCCTCACCCAAACAGCCCCATCCTTCCATATATAATAATATGCCCACACAGCTGAAATGCAGGTTTCCATCCCACACATCTCTTCTCCTGTAACACTACCTTTGCAACATGGCCTCAAGTCTTTGGAGACAATTTTGCATTACCTTGTGGATCTGGGGCTCCCAGTGACTTCAGTGTGTTCCTTCCTGTTGAAGGAATGGATGAATGTTGCCTGTAAACACTGCTAATTACTGAAAACTAGAGCTGGTCAAGAAGTGGCACATGCTGCGGTGTAAGAAAGAAGACAAAAAAGAATTCCAGTTTCTTTGAAGGTTTACCAGTAAAGCTTGAAAATCCACTTCATTCTTCTTCCCTTTATCACTGGCTCACAATAAGAAGAACAGGGAAAGAAAGGGAAACATTTAACAGGGCGAGGAAAGAATCCCTTTGTCTACTCCACTGATCTTCCAAACCAAAGCAACTGGTGGTATTCCTAACACCACAGCACATCATAACTTAGTGATTTCCAACCTGTGGTCCACAGACAGTGTCAGCAGCATGTGGCTGGTCAATGGGACCGGAGTATTTTTTAATCAAAGGTGCATGATGGGCTGGAAGTGTGTTGTGGCCTGACAGTAGTCTGTGGTTCACTGGACTTGAGAGCCACAGCCTCAACTTCTGCCACTGTCTGACTACTCCATGGCTTGTATAACTCAACCTCAGAAACAGCTGTTATACTCAGATTCAGCTGAAGAATATCAGGGAGAGCTTTATTTTACTTCACTTCCATACATATTTCTTTAAGCAGATACTAAAGGTCAGTTATGTTTTATACTACACATGCATGTTTCCATTTCCCTCCTATAAAGATCCCCTGGATGTAATGTCTGTATTCTGCTCTTTGGGCTTTTCAGATACTTCAAAACAGTCTTTGTTTTACAGATTTTTTTTCTTATTATTGCCATTTTGCCTGACTTTAAGCTCACTCAATTTCCAGTTGGAACGATCCAAAGCATAAGCAATTAAAGGAGATTATTCCAGGTGTTAACATCATTGAAAAATTATGAAAAAATACCCAAACCAAAACAACAGAGAAAAGTTTCTACTTGCTAGTTATGCAACTGAGCAGTGAGGTCATCACATCCAGAGCATAAGTGGGCTAAGATGCTCACATAATACATATTTTATATAAACTTTCCCTCTGTTAAATGAAACTCCCTGACAAGATAAACAGGACAAAGAAGGGAAAGAGCCTCCATACAACAAGAACCCACCTATACTTCCATACAAAATGGTCCTCCATTTACTTTGCTCACAAGAGATTTGAGAGCTGAACTCATGGAAAACATCTGTTTCAATGAATCTTGCTTCTCTTCCCTTAATCATTACCTCATAAGATGCTACCTATGCCTGTTAACATTGGGGAAAGGACTGAACACTAAGACTTTACCAGAAATTGTATTTACAATATAAACAGGGTTCTTTTGTTTTGAGGTGTCCCCCCAGATTTGTATATGACTATTTCCTCTCCTACAACATTTGCAGAACCAAAGATTCATTGCTTATTTCATAAAGTTATTTTAAAATGTATGCAGGCAGCTTTAGTAAGAGAAATTTTCTTCAGGCACAGTGGAACTTTTGATTTACAGAAGTGAAATATGGCAAGTTAGTCATGAAGAATATTGACTCACCTCTTAATCGGAGTTTTCTACCACTTTTTTGAGCTAAACAAGCATAAAAAACAAAACAAAACAAAACCTAGTGACAAAGGTGTACATTGATGACACCAGAACTGAAGCTTGACAGTCAGAATTCACTGTGATGCACTCAACTGCTTTCTGAGACATGCCATTACTAGATCTGAACTATAAGATGACCTTACTTGGTAAGTAAGTCTCACCAAGTATATTTGCTACACAAATATCTGTTATTCAAAAGCCATTACTCCACTAAGTAGGAATGTGTTTAAACAGTTGGCTGTTCCATATTCTTAACAGCCATGTCTTTCATTGTCTTTCACTGCTGTATGATTGCCTAGTGTACCAGAGAGAAGCTCACATGCAGAACACAGAATTCCCTCATAGTTCCAGATTTGAGAGCTTGTTAAACTATATTTTTAATTATTGTTAAACAGACTTCATCCTCGATATTCAGATTCTACCATTTGTAAAAACAGGTACTCCCATCAAATCCTTACCTTGTGATTGAATTTGTTTTCCTTTTCTACTCTGCCAAACACTAAGTACCATGACACAAAAGAATCCAGTTATCTTAAACTTCAGAAAACAACAACTGCCTTTAAACAATGCAGTACAATGCTTTTGTCCATGGAGCTACTAATATAAGCCTTCCTCTTCATACAGGACTCAGCATGCTAAAAATTAGTGACATTTTAAGTGGAACAATTCTTTAATCATCAGGCTGATATTTGGCTGGCCTTCTGGTTACCTCCCTTATAAGGCACCGATGAGAGGGAAGGGCTGAGAACACATTATGCAACTATTCATTGCAAAAAAAATAATTAAAATAAATTTTAAGAAATGTCTGTGATAAACACTTGTAATACATGCAAGAAGACAAAAGGAGTCTAATGCCATTGGAATAAGGTTGGCTATTTCACAGAATCATAGAATGGCTTGGGTTGGAAGTGACCTTAAAGATCATCCAGCTCCAACCCCCTGCCACAGGCAGGGACACCTTCCACTAGACCAGATTACTCAAAGCCCCATCCAACCTGGCCCTGAACACTGCCAGGGATGGGGCAGCCACAGATTCTCGGGGCAGCCTGTGCCAGTGTCTCACCACTCCCATAGTGAAGAAATTATTTCTAACATCTAATCTAAATATACCCTCTTTCAGTTTAAAGCCATTCCCCCTTATCACTACATGACCTTGTAAGAAGTCCCTCTCCAGCACTCCTGTAGGGCCTCTTTAGGTACTGGAAGACTGTTATAAGGTCTCCCAGAGCCTTCTCTTCTCCTGGCTGAACAAGCCCAACCTTCTCAGCCTATCTCCATAGGAGAGGTGTTCCAGACATCTACCTAGCTGATTTGGAAAAGAATTTTTCCTGAAAGAAAAGGCTTTCCTTAGTTTTCATGGGAAGAAGTGGGATACTTAAGCCTGTGAGATGCTCCTGCCTTCTCCACATTTTGGTTCAGACCTAGCTAATCAGCTAAAGAGGTAGTTCTGCACTAGGAAATAAGGGAGGTACCAGGCCACACTGTGTCCTGTCACCCCCCCCTGTTAAGAACTTCTTCAG
>NDXB01021381.1:0-11665 GCA_002631895.1 Agapornis roseicollis
GTGACTGCTGCGTTGCCAGGTGCTAGCATGGAACGCAGTGGAATGGAACACAGTGGAATGGAATGCAGTGGAGCAGGGCAGAATGGAAAGGAATAGAGTGGAGTGGAATAGAATAGAATGGAAATGGAATACCCCAATAACTCATCATGGGATTCAGGGCGAAGGGAACAGCATGGTGCAATCAAAACTCAGATGTGTGGCTATCCCTGAACCCATTCTCCTGAAGTGCTCTCCATCTTTTTGCAAGCCCATTTGTGAGAGACTGATCATAGGAACATAGAATCATAGAATAGTTAGGGTTGTGTCATGGTTTAAACCCAGCCACGCATCTCATTCACTCACTCAATCAATCCCCCCTGTCTTGCCCTCCCCTGCTTCCAGAGGGATGGGGAGGAGAATCAAAAGAATGCAAATCCCAGAGGTAGAGGTAAGAACAGTTTAGTAACTAAGGTATAACACAAATCACTACTGCTACCACCAATAATAATAACATTAAAGGAAATCACAAGAGAAAAGAATACAGCATCTCACCAACCACCGATAGATAACTCACGACACCCCATACCCCAACTCAACACCAACCGAGTACCTCCAACCAACTCCCCAGAGAGAACTAGCCCTTCCAGATAACTCCCAGTTACATCCTGGACATGACATGCTATGGTATGGAATACCACTTTGGCTAGCTTGGGTCAGGTGTCCTGTCTCTGCTTCCTCCCAGCCTCCCCTCCTCCCTGGCAGAGCATGAGACTCACAAAGTCCTTGGCCAGAACAAAACATTTGAGCAGTAACTAAAAACATTCCTGTTATCAGTTTTGTTCCCAAGTTGAGTCAAAACACAGTGCTGCACCAGCTACTAAGGAGAAAAAATGACTGCTCTTGCTGAACCCAGGACAGGTTGGAAAGGACCTTAAGATCATCTAGTTCCAACCCCCTGCCAGGGGCAGGGACACCTCACACTAAATCATGCCACCCAAGGCTTCATCCAACCTGGCCTTGAACACTGCCAGGGATGGAGCACTCACAACCTCCTTAGGCAACCCGTTCCAGTGCCTCACCACCCTAACACTAAAGAATTTCTTCCTTACATCCAATCTAAACCTCTCCTGTTTAAGTTTGAGCCCATTACCCCTTGTCCTATCACTACAGTCCCTAATGAAGAGCCCCTCCCCAGCACCCCTATAGGCCCCCTTCAGATACTGGAAGGCTGCTAGGTTTCCACGCAGCCTTCTCTTCCCCAGGCTGAAGAGTCCCAACTTTCTCAGCCTGTCTTTGTATGGGAGATGCTCCAGTCCCCTGATCATCCTCGTGGCCTCCTCTGGACTTGTTCCAACACCTCCATGTCCTTTCTATGTTGAGAACTGCACACAATACTCCAAGTGAGGTCTTGCAAGAGCAGTGTAGAAGGGCAGGATCACCTCCTTTGACCTGCTGATCACGTTCCTTTGGATGCAGCCCAGGATACCACTGGTTTTCTGGGCTGCAAGCGCACACGGAAGCCGGCTCATGTTCATTTTCTCATCGAACACCACCCCCAAGTCCTTCTCCGCAGGGCTGCTCTGAATCTCTTCTCTGCCCAGCCTGTAGCTGTGCCTGGGATTGCTCCCACCCAGCTGTAGGACCTTGCACTTGGCATGGTTAAACTGCATGAGGTTGTCATCAGCCCACCTCACAAGCGTGTCAAGGTCCCTCTGGATGGCATTCCTTCCCTCCAGCATATCCACCGAACCACACAGCTTGGTGTCATCGGCAAACTTTCTGAGAGTGCACTCAATCCCACTGTCCATGTCAGCGACAAAGATGCTGAACAAGACCGGTCACAACACCGATCCCTGAGGGACACCACTCGTCACTGGCCTCCAGCTAGACACTGAGCCATTGACCACAACTCTTTGCGTGCAGCCATCCAACCAGTTCTTTATGAACCGAGTGGTCCACTTATCATATTGATGTCTCTCTAATTTAGAGACAAGGATGTTGTGTGGGACAGTGTCAAACACTTTGCACAAGTCCATTGGCAATAACAAAATATTTTTTCTAATAATAGTAATAATTTTCTAATAACACTAAATTTTCTTTTGGCACTGTGTAGCAGAGATTCTTTGTATGTACGTCTACATGCCATGGCCTTTACTAAGGACACTCATTCATTTTCAATAAAAGTGATTAAAAACTCCCATCTTAAAAGAAAAACATGAAAGTACTGTAAAAGATGCAGATATGTGCTTTTATGTCTGTATGTGCAGATATGTGTACTCAAGGATGGAAAAAGTAGCAGTTTTCCTCATTCCTTTTTTCTTTAAGTGCTGGTTTGTATGTCACTTTCTTCTTGGAAATATTTTCTTCATTGACTTCTTCCAACTATTGATCATTCTGCCTCTTTAAAATACCTCTTTCAGGTGCTTCTACCTCCTTGACCAATGCTGTAAACACTTCTAAGTGATTTTTTTAATTATTTTTTATTTTTATAGTTTGTTTTAAAAAAAGATACAGTGTCAAAATCATGGTGCAGTCATCATCATGGGCACACTTCAGTCTGTCTCATTATAGCTTGGGATTTTGTATTCCAGGTCATTTGAGTTCTACAGCTTCATACTTAATTAATTTATTACTTCTTACCTGAGATTCCACTCAGTAGGAATGACCTTCTTTGGAGGTGCATGTTTTGAGGAAATTACGAGTTAGTAGGATTGGAAATCAAACAGATGGAGAAAGATTTTTCGTCTGTGTTGTGAGTTCTGCTGTATGTGAACACTACCCTTCAGGAAAAAGTCAGAAATAAAAAAGGAATAAGATACAAACATGGTGATGCAGTGGAATTGTGACCATCTGATGAGGTGTTTGGTCTGCACGAGAATGGGTTGAAACTACATTTACATTTTCATGAGGATATGAGAACACACATTTATTAGGGAGGGTAAGATACCGGTTCTGTCTGAAATGAGCAATTCATGCATCTGCAACTAATACAGAAGTATGAAAAACTCCATACATTTGTATTGGTAAGGTAAAATTCTGTCATCTTAGTTAAATGACTTTTACATTTTCAATGTGTTAAACAGAGTTTTTTGTCCATTAAGAAAAGGACATGTCTTAGGTCAGAGTCTGTTGTTCAATTAGAATTTTATTCAGAGAAAAACTTTTCAGCAGAAGGTACTACAGAAAAAAAGAAAAAAAGGAAAGAGCCTAAATGCATATGGCACTATTTTGTCTTCCAAAAAGTTAATATCTTACTGAGCTATGTCACTATACCTGAATTTTGATTGGCACTAAGCACGATATTGCAGACACAAGGCAGTGTATTGAATGCAGATTTTGTTTGGGTTACATTCAAGTAGACTGATAACACACTGGTATTTTGTGATTAATCAAAAGTTATGCACAAAATCATTTCCTCCATTAATTCAATATTTACCACAATAAGGTAATTATGAGCTTTTAGACATCATTTATTCATGGAAACAGATTTACACAGAATTTTATTTTCCTTGAGAGAGACCCTACTCAGATATTTATTTTTATTATTATTCATATTCTTCTCTAGATGTAAAATATGCTGAGCACTGTAATTTAACAATGCATCTGTGATACTTCAGACTGAGATAGATTATTATAGAGAAAGCAGTGAACCACTTCCTGTAGCAATTCTAGTTTATGTACAACTCATAAATCTTTTAAGAAAAGTATTGACCTTACAGTTGAGTTATCATCATCATTTACCTAGTGCTTTTCATTCCTAAACTGTTTTTAACAGATAACAAGCTATCTATGGATGATAAGTTATCTGTGGAAGAATACATTTAAGTTGCTCAGCATGACCTTCAGTGGAACTAAAAAANTGTAGTGCTGGTGAAGTGACAAGTGATTAGAAGCAATGAAGTAATTAAAATATTATACATTGTCTTAAGATGTAGTTAACAAGCAAAAGAGACAGAATACAACTCTTCAGGAAACTTTAACAAATCTAAATGTGTCAAATTTCTCCTTTATTTAGATCCTCCTAATTCTCTTGTAAAAAAAACAAAACAAAAACAAAACAACTAAAACAAAAAACACAGAAATGAAATTTACTGGCATTACTTCATAAAATGAATTTTGGTCAAATAAGAATGCCTAAGTCTAAGTCAGATGCTGAGAATAACCAAATAGTATTTGTGCAAATATTTTTTACTAAGGTAATTGTATTTAGAAAATCAGTTTAACTTCTAAACAGAATACCATGACATTTTTGACTTCACAGATCATAGATCATATAATAGTTAGGGTTGGAAAGGACCTTAAGATCATCTACTTCCAATCCCTCTGCCATGGGCAGCAACACCTCACACTAAACCATGTCACCCAAGGCTTCATCCAACCCGGCCTTGAACACTGCCAGGGATGGAGCATTCACAACTTCCTTGGGCAACCCATTTCAGTGCCTCACCACCCTCACAGGAAAGAACTTCCTCCTTGTATCCAATCTCAACTTCCTCTGTTTAAGTTTTAACCCATTCCCCGTTGTCCTATCACTACAGTCCCTAATGAAGAGTCCCTCCCCAGCATCCTTACAGCTGCCCTTCAGATACCAGGAGTCTGCTATGGGTTCTGTTCATCTTGGCTATTTTAAGAGAAGGAAGAAGAAAAAAGCATAATTACTTGTGAAGGGAACAACAATAACAACAACAACAAATTAAGTAAATTTTCTAGAAAGGCTGATCAGAAAGAGTTACGCTGCATTGTTCATCATTATAATTTTGTGAGCTGGTGATTTCTAAGACAAACACAAAGAATACTACATAGCATAAATGACATCTTGATGTATTCTTGACTCTATGTATCTGGTTCCTGACCACCTCTAAAGGAAGAGCTGTGTTGTGGAATTAGTGAGCAAAATGGATTTGCCTCATATTGTCCAAGAAACCTGAGGGAAGTGTGGGGTGGTTTTATTCAGCTAATTTTGTTACTTATGAAACACTTATTCCCTAGGTTTTCTTCAGGAAACAAGAAGAACTCCATGTTGTGTCTCTGTGCATGTTTGGAGTTTAGGTCTAAAAGCTTGCAATAAAGACCAAAGGGAAGCAGATGCCTTGACAATAATAGATTATTTGAGGGACAGGAAGGAACCGTTTGCTGACACTTTGCAGAGGCTGGTGATGTTTCTCTCCTGAAATCAATCTGTGTTTTGTAAATAAATTGTTAATAAACATGCCTGCTTACTGGCATTAGCCAAAGAAACAGATAAAATCCCCAGACAATTACTCTGCTGTTCTAGGAATCAGGTACTTGGCTGATTTGCAATCAGATACACAGGCTGTCTGTCCTTCGGGGGTTCTCTGTGGGAATGCTTTCTGAACTGCATACATATCACCCTATAAGTAGGGAAAAAAAATAAAAGCACCTCGGCAACCTACAAGGACTGTGCTTGCAGAGTGTTAAATGGAAAGGCTCAAGGTGACAAACTTTCATACTTACTTTCCTGAGAGTCATAGAATTTGCTGCTACCAAACCAGGTCTGTCAAAAAAGAGACAGCTCATGAATGTGGAATGAGGGAAAATACATGTTTATGATGGTTTTACACAACAAATTGAAGCAAAGTATTTGATTTCAGCATTTATATTGCCAGCAGTTTACACAACACTTTGTAGATGGGATTTCTTTCTAAACCATTTCTATGAAAGTTTAGCAGATTAGCAGGAGAAATCTTTATTATTCCTACAATGGCTTTGCTTATGAAGAGATTATTATTTCACCATTATTAGGGGGAAATGATGTTGCAAAAGCTGGAGTCCAGCTTGCTGGGTGGCTTTATATATAGATAGTTTTTTAAAAAGCCAAGTTTTCTACCTAAAAAAGTATCACCATGTCTACAAGTTCCCATGGAAGTCATATAAAAAAGATACTTCTTATTTTGTTACTATACTGAGAGGATGATTCACTATGAATCATTTATTAAATGAGTTTAGTCTCTTTTTCTGTCTGCAGAATGTCTACAAACATATCACAACTTTTTTGCATATATTTGTTATTCTAAATTACTTGACAGGTCTTTTTTTGTGTGTGCACTTGTTTACTCTGCAGGTTGCAGTGTAGATTCTGAAAATGTAACTTACCCATCAGTTTGTGCCTGGTTATCTAAATCAGCCATCTATCTGTTGTTTTCCTGGTTGTCAAAGTGCTCACTCTATGTAGGACAAGTCTCTTGGTACAGACAGTACCCCCTCTGAGGTTAAGAATGCAGCTTAATGCATATATCCATAGTAGAAGCAGAAATCTGATGTGAAAGTATATGGTCAGAAGTTTCATGTGCTTTCTCCTTTTGTTTTTTTTTCCTTTAATGAATTTTTTCTAAAAGACAGTTACATCTCACAGGTAAAGAGGGTCAGAAACTCTCTTACATAAAAAATAGAATACTATTTTTTCATTATGAGCTTAGAATCTTTGTTGTTGCAAAACCCTTTAAATTTGCCTATGCAAATAATATTGTAGCCAGTGAATTCTAAATGTTGGATGTGCATGCCTGGGAGGACGGGAAAATAAAGGTAAAGGGTTTCCACCTTGATGAGAAACTTACTCTGTATGCAGTTCAAGCAAATGCTAAGGCAAGTTGATTCATATAATCTCTTAGGTTAAAGGGAACAGATGGAATCCTTAATGTCTGCTGAGCCTTTTTCTTTCTAATTATTTAGTTATTGGCTATAGAAATGAAAACATATTCCATTAATCTAGGGCAAATAACTGTATTCATAGTAAACTGGAATTCTTGATTCACCATTTAGTATCTGTCTTTAAAACAGTATTTTATATACAGTAAACCAGCAACATGTTTTTGGGTGTGTCTGTAGCACTTGGCATAAACGTGATCACAATTCCCCCCTTGCAATCTCTGTGGAACTGTTCATGGAGACTGTTAAGAGCCTCATCTAAAAGCCAGAAAAAATGTTCAAGAATTAAATCCCATTCTTGTTGTACTACTTTCATACTGATATACAAATATTGATTTAATCGGATTAAAATCAAATAAGAACCTCACATATTTTGTCAGTGCAATCTTTAACCTGACACACGTGTGCAAAATTATGTTGTTATTCACACCAGAGGGATAAAAGACCTTGCGGTAAGAGAAAGGGAATTAACATGTCCTTTATCACTGTGGAAGTCCTCAGAGACACTAAGTTCAAACGACCACCGCAAGCTGAGCATTCATATATTTAAACTAGCAAAAAGTTCACTTTAAAAGATAGCCTGGAACAAAGACAAAACACTGTTTTAAAAATTCTGAGTGGATTAACTGTAGACATGAAAGGAAGAAGAACAATGAGGGCTTTTTCTAGGTAGGGATTTAAAATTTAAGAGCACAATTAGACTGTGGTGGTTTTCAGATCACATTTCACCTTTACTTTAGGAGGAGTGGCAGGAAAACAGACCTAGGAGTATTATCCACAGTATTAATAAGCATAGGTTGCCCCAAGAAGAAAGAAAGGGAAATTAGAAATACAGCATACATAAGAGCTGGTATATACTGTTAACTAAGAATTAGGCACTGACAGGCAACAACTCCAGGAGAGCTGTCAGTGGCTCCAGTAAGCTTTTCTAACAGGTGTCATTGTAAGATAGTGGTATCAAATAAGCTGAAGACAGGTTGGAGGAAAAACTGCAAAAGCTGCATAAGGGAAGAGACATATCCATGTGTGCATGTGTCCATGTGTATGTAATATTTTTGTTGTCAGTGCTATTTAATTTAATAACTAACCTTTTTTCCAATTAAAAAATAACTTGAGGCACTTTTCCAAGACCAGTGGGGCTTTTCAGTCCATCCTGGAAGATGCAAAATTAAACCAAAACAATTACCTGTTCTATATTAAATAAAAGCATCTTAATGCCACAGACTGGACTGAGGGAACACAGTGAGTGTTGGGTGGGTAAATGAGTAGTTGTGAATATGCACCAGCAATATCACATATATCAATCCAGCTTTGATATATCACTACTGCTGATTCTAAAGACAAAGCAGCATTGTACTATTCCGGTAGCAACCTTGACTATCGTCTATGACTTCAAAGGATGGATTTGTTCTATTTTTAGGCTCTACTTTTCATTTTCTAATTTTCTCTCATTGCAATACAGTTTTATTGTGTAGGTTTTATACTTCTCGTTCCTCCATTGCCTTTCCCTTTAGATACTGTTTCAATTTGTGTTCTGCCTGACTGGATCCACGCCTCCTTGTCAGACAGTCAGTCGAGACTCTAGTTTTACTGCCCATAACAAATAAAAGTTATCTTCCCTCTTTAAAGCCTGTCTGCGACTTGGAGAGTCTACAAGTTACAACAATACACTGTTGATGGAAGGCTATAATACCAATGAGCAGAAGAGACAATTAGACTGTAACCATTTGTTTAAAAGATTTAGGGCCTTTTTACAGCTTCTGTGAGCCATTATTAGTATTTTATTACTTTGCCTTGTGATGGAAGAACATAAAAGACAAAAGACAGTTTTTCAGGGTGGGTTTTTTTGTTGGTGGTTTTTTGTTTGTTTGGGTTTTTTTGTTGTTTGGTTGTTGGGGGGGGTGTTGTTCTTCTTTTTTGTTGTTGTTGTTTGGTTGGGTTTTTTTTTGTGGAAGATCTGATGGGAAAATCCACACAAACTTACGAACTACTTGTGCCATGCCTGTGAAACAGGCCCTTGCTTAGATTAAAATATTCTCTGGGGAAAACAATCCTTTCTTGTCTCTTTTGTATTAGCAGTAATAAATAATTTTATAATCAAGAAATCTGTATTGCAATCATTCCCTTAGAAACTGTACTCGTAGGCTTCTTTTCAGTTTATATATGATTAATTAGAAGTAATTTTATTTTTATTTTGTGTCAATTAAATGAAAAAATTGTGTTCTTAATCCTGGGAAAAAGGGTAGAGATTAAGAGAGAAGGAAGGATGGGGTGACAGGACTAAATACTAAGGTCAAAAAGAAATAGACTTTTCAAATTGCAGAAAATCAAGCACACAAATTTTTATTGCAAGCAGCTAAAACTTGACCGCAGCAGCCAGCATCTCAAAGAGCTAGAGGGCTCTTGTCAAAGGTGGCAGATACGCAGGCCAGGGAGTTTTGAGTCAGTGCTGCACTCTGTTTCTACTGGCATGTTTCAGTATCTATATACAGATAATTGTTCAGAGAGACAGCTGTTTACTGAGAATTTGCTTTCATTTTATGCCTCCTGTAAGGATATTTCTAAACAATGCAACAACATTTCACAGGATACATGGTGTTCTTTGGCTCACAGGCTGCTCCAAGAAAGTTGTAAGTTTGGGGGCTTTGAGATACTCAGAGACTTATAGAAGAAAGCTTCACAAGCTACAGTACCATTTAATGTTATTTTTCCCTTTAATTTATAGGCATCACAAACTCCAGAGTTCAAAGCTCGTTCAAGCCTTTCAGCTTGAAATGTTAAGAGCTTTACAAAGCAAACATGTTTTCATCCTCAAAGAATGACATTTGAAAAAAGTATCTTAGAGGCTAATAGTACATTTAGATTTTTGCTTATATTTCTAGGCCAAATAGCATCTTTTTTTTTTTTTTGAGCATAGATAAGCATAGTGACAGAATGCCTGTACTTTAATTTATTTATTTTTGGCTAAGAAGAAATTAAGATAAGAATTTTACCTTCAAATATGCAGTCATTGATTGACTGAAAATGTGACTTTGAAAAAAACAGAAAAAAGATAAATCGTTAATTGCTTATTATCTTACAATGATATTTGTTATTTGCTACTACTTCTAATTACTACAAGTACACCTATTCAGGTATTTCAAATAGGTGTGTTAGAGCATTGTATTGTAATATCTCAGTAATTAACATAATGCAAAATAAGAGGGAAACAATTAAGATAGGATACTGCAAAGAGTATGGTGGGCCCTAAAATGCTTATTTTATCATATGACAGAAAACCTTGCTTGATTTGTATTTGTTACTTGTTTGTCCTGAAGTGGACAACACTGTTAAAAAAAAAGAAAATGCATAAAAAGTCATCTTACACCACTCATTACCAAGAGTTAAAAAGTCACCAACAAAGGAAAGTAAAACTAGACCAAAATTAAATGGGAAAAGTAACCTAATAACATCGTTAATAGATTCAAAATATCCTTAAAGATTAGAATTTTTTGATCCAAATCTTGCTTCCAATAGAAAAAGGAAGCATTATCTGGTGGGAATTGTGATCCGTTTAAAAAAAAAAAACAACCCTATTATTGTGTGCTAAAAGGAGAAACTGACTGGAAAAAGGAGATGGCTCTCTAAATTGATGAAATATCTGAGCTAAAATGAAAGTATGACCTTTAGGGACCCCCACCACTGTTCATTCTGTACTAGGTAGACAAGAACTGAGACAAAGTCCAATGTATTTTCAGCATCCCCATAAGCGGACATTCCTGCAGACAGCTACAGCCCTTTTAGAAAAGACATTGTTCAACAAACCACATAACTAAATTTCATCCTTCATTCACACTCAGGGTGAACTCTACTAAGCCCACAGATTTCAGCATGAGCACAAGAGATGTGCCAAAAAGAGAGCAGCAAGATGCTACTTTGCAGATCCACTCATATCTCTAAATAAATTATCATAATTTCACATCATCTTAGGACCTGTTTCTGATGCTTTTAGAACAAGCGTGAATTAGAAGAAAAGCAAATGAGTGAATGTGGACTTAGGAGACGCATTCTCAATGGGTATAATAACTTCTGGAGTGCTTGGAAAAAATGAACAGCAGCGAGCGCTTACTTTGACCGTTTTCATGAAAAAAACCCAACCAAACCAAACCAAACCTAACTAAACCAAACCTAACCAAACCAAACCAAAACAAACTGATGTTGCTAGGAATAGTATCTTATGAGGGTAAATATTCTAACCCATGCATCATGGACTGAAATGGCAGGATAAACTTGAGATGTATTTTGCCATGACATTTTCTTTCAAAAGAAACAAAACCGATGTTTGATGACAGGTGAACATTACTTAGATTACTTACTGAAGGGGAGTGCATAGAAAGAGATTAGAGAAACCTGTCCCTGTGGAGATCAGGGATGACTAAAAGACAGGAAAAGGTTCTTTTTAAAGCACCCATCCACAGTAAGTGTTATAGTATGCAGGGAAAGAGAGGAGCAATGGCATATAGACTATTTTTTTCCTCATGGCATGGCCAGTTATAGCTATAAATTTGTGAAACAAAATTTGCTCCTGTTTTTATGGGAGGCTTTACACATCTGAATACCTTTTTCATATAACATTCCCAAGAATATAGTCGCATTTCTTTCACTCTTTCCGTAAAAATATTTTTTACTACTTAGTACTTCCTGAATAACAACAATTCATTTTTTCTCAAACTCTTAAGGTCATATGTATATTTATTCTACTCTGAATTACATGGTAGCCCACTTACCTTGGTATCAAAAGTAAACCTTGTAAGTACCATGTCTATTACAAATGTCAATGACAATAATGACAAGTTCCCCTGAAAAGAAATGAGGGATATTTGAAGAGTTTTGATTTTTACAAATGTTGTCATTTACTCCTCTCCTTGTTATACTTTAGCTGTTTTTCATTACCCAGTCAAGATTTTTAGGGGATAGCATTTTTATTTTTTGTTTCTTTTGCCTTTTTTTTTTTTTTTTACAGATACTAAGGTCATGCAGA
>NDXB01021381.1:11784-23920 GCA_002631895.1 Agapornis roseicollis
TTTTTTTTTTTTTTCACAGATACTAAGGTCATGCAGACTGTTTTGCAAATCCATGGTTTCTTCAGCTCTTTTAAAGAAAAGCAGCATAGGCTGGGTTCTGAGAGCCTGGAACTGTACTCCAATTCCTACTACTGGTGCTCCATGCTAACTGGGTGTATCTTAAGGTCTAGAATCTTGAAAACAGGAGACATAAACGCTTGCAGGTTTACTCATACATTGATATCAATGTACTAATGCACTTTTCCAGTCTTCTGGAATGTCTTGATATAAAGGCAATAAAGTTGAATAATTTAAATTGTTATCCCTTAATCATTGGGTTAGTATTAGTGGTGTTATATCATTTATTGTTCTGCCAAAGGAAGGGCCACTAGAACTAAACTATTTTACTATTGACTAAAAATCAGAAAAAAATTCATCTTTAAAAACAGAAGGCTAATTTTTCAATATTAGCTGCTAGATTTAATGAATGCAGTTTTGTACTGTGAAAAATACAGACTTGGCACTGGAAATGTGCGCTTAAGAGCCTTTTTGATATATAATCAAACTTGGAATTTGTAAGTAAAAGGGCTGCAAGAAGGCAGAAAGTAAAGGAATTTCCATATTTTCTGTAATACACATAAGCATGAACTTAACATGAAAATATTATTTTGGTCTAAAAGCTAATACGTGAAAATACATGCCTTTTCCTAGAAAGATATATTGTGAGTGAGGAAAAAAAACATAGAAATTTCATATCACAGAGAATTTAAATAGTCGACTCTTTTTTTCAACACTGATTTAACATGAAAATAAAAATCTTCAGGAAACTACATTTATTTCTTTCTGTCTTATAAACTCTTTTTTAATCAAATCAGTTTTAATTTACTTTTAAATATAATATGAATAAAACCAGATAAGTTATTAAAAAACCCCACAGTTTTATTTTTTAAATTCTGACAAGGAAAATTTTATATTCTTGGAAAATACTTCCTTCTTTTTCATTAAAAAAATTCCTTAAAACTTACTTGTTTTCTGCATGATATTGAGACATTTAAACTTCATTTTTCCTAAGACAGACAAGCTATTTTATGAAAAATATTAATAATTTCTTCTCAATAACTAACATAACATTTTTGCAGCACTGAAATAGCAACAGCATTTTGGAAAATAAAAATAGACTGAAGATCAAAGAATCTGCAGCAGAAATTTGATTTAGTGTCTAAATTGTCAGAACTAAGATCAACTTTCTTTTACATGATGATATATGAAGTCAAAGCATAGCTGCCAAATTCTGGAAATTATAACACAAATACCCACTACATTTCGAGTAAATTTGATAAAGAAGCCATTTAAAAATAATTGTGAAGGTGACAAAATCATTCTTCTGCATTCACAGAGCATACTAGCAATGAAGAGAAAATTAATTTATACGAAATAAGAGGAACTCCTACATAACATAGGCAAGAAATTAAAATCAAAGATCAGCTAAATCAGGGTATAATCTTATTAAGCACTTATTGTTTGGAGCTTTAAAGTAACAGGAGAGGATAAGTTAAGAGCTCATTTGAAAAAAACGCTATCGGTGACTTAAAAGAAAAATGGATTGTGCCAACTGCAGCCACCAAACATAACAGCACATTCCCTCCTGAAAATCAAAAGGGGGGGGAGACGGAAGCATTTCTAAACCAGACTCTAGGTAACAAAGTGAAACAGAATTTATCTTAACTGACACTGTATTTATATGTTTGGCATTTGAAAAGCAAATGGTGCTGTATTTATTAAGTAGGATTAACTACCTGTCACGATTTTCAATAGCTTGATACCATTTTGAAGAGTCAAGGGGATTAGAAGCACCTATGACATCGAACTCCAAAACATATCCTCTTATGTTTCATTTCCATACCGCCATCAGATTAGATCTCTGAATAGGAAAGGATTTTGAATAAAAACCCTACTGTTTCTTTCTGCCTTTAAAGCTATTTCAAAAAGGCCTTTTAGTTTTGCAGTAATAAGAAATAATCATCTCACTGCCTATCTGCATATTGCAGTTACTCTATCTACACTATTAAACTGGTAAGCTCTGACAATGGTCTAAGAAAAACTGACTGTATATTAAAAGCCATTGTTTACTTTTCTCATCACTTTTATCAGTATATTGGATTTTCAGAAAATAATATACTACAGCCACAGCTTGAGATAGATCTTGCTGATATACACCTAAATTGGATTCAAAATTCACGACTAGAGCAGGTCAAGTGATCTCTCTGGAGGTTGCTGATGCCATCGAGCCTACTTCTCATTATTTCCTATGGGGCTGTCTTCAAGTGAGCTGCTATTCAGTCTTAACTTCAGTGCTTACATTTAAACTTTTTACCAGTTCAAGAAAGCAAGAAAACCATTTTTAACCAGAGTCACTTTGCCTCTTTTTCTCATAAGACAAGTAATATTTTATTACTTTTTTTCTCTTTTGGCTGGAAATACAGCTTTGTGCTTGATAAGAAAACATTTCTTGACTGTAAGAAAATCGAATTTGTGTTGAAAGGTAAAGTCCACTATCTGTAACAGTCTGGAACTTGCCAAATCTCAGTCTCAAAAGGCAGTCCAGAGAAAGCAGTTCAGTGTAGTCATTTCATTCTGGAGATGAAAACCTATACACTGTAAGAAATTACCCGTGTGATCTAAAAACTGCATTGTTTTTTAATATTGTTGTCCATTTTTGAGGGGGCTGAAAATAAATGAACAAAAAAGGCACAATTGTTCATCATCAAAATGTGTGATGCAGCAGTTCAGATCAGGATAGTCATGGTGATCTGGCTTCATAACACCACATTTAGCTGAAGTCATTTAGGTCTCTTTTAATCAATAATGGTTTGAGAATACTTTTCAGCAGGAGGTTTTCATCATGGCTTCAGACAAACCAAAGTAATGAAACAAAAGGCTTCCTCATAGCATAGTCTTGAATTATCTTCTTAAGCTGCATGAAGTTGAAAACCAAGTTTGGCAGAACTTAGTGTATTGTGTGTGAGGGGGGTATGCAAATATTTGTGTAATAGCTAGGTGACATGCAGGTTTTTGTGAATATTTGTTTGGATTTCCATGTGACTTGGCTGTACTCTCAGCTGTAACAATTTGAGAACATATTTGAGTGGAATTGACAAACCAAAAGCCTGTTTGTATTTTTTTCATGATTTCTAAGAAAGCACTAAACAAAGGGATAAAAAGGTCGATTTTCTACAGGTAGACTCAATCAGCTGAATGGTCATGTATATGTTGTTCATTTGCTTAGAATAATACAATCCATACAATTTAACTTTCTTCAGTTTGCAAATTATCTGGGTACAGGTTATGAATTTTACAAATAAATTTTTCTATTTACAGTGCTTCAGTAATTGTCTTCCATCAATAAATTTTAACTCATGATTTGTTAATGAGCTGATCATAGAAAATATTCATTATTTATACTATACAATTTTTCCTCTAAATTACACACCAATATTAATGTTCCATTAATAGGTGATTTATAAATAGCTTTATAAATTAAATTAGTTGTACTTTCCTTTATCAGATTAACCACAAACTTTCCTAATTGTTAAAATCTATCATCCAAATAATAAGAACAACCTGTGCATTGCACTGTTGATCCCAATTCAAATGAAATTGGTGGTGTCTTTTTTGTTGCTTTTTTATTTAGAAATGCTTAAAATAAATATGTATTGGAACATAATTACTGAATGAGAAAAAAATACAAGCAAGTTTTATTTTTATAGAAGCAATAAGGTAGTTCTTGTACTGAGATATGTGAAAACATTATAGGGGTGAAATATAAGGTAATTTGGATGAAGCTTCAGATTTTTCAGGGCTGTTATTGCATTCACAAGAGCAGACTTATTTCTTCTCTTAGTTTACTTTGAGAAAGAAGACACTTAATTTCTAAAGTGAGAAACATTTTATAAAGAGAAGTGAAAGGGGACAAAATTACTGGGGGGAGGAGGGGAGTTAAAAATCACATAGCAACAAAACCTCCAAATTACGGTTTTCTTTTCACTGCTGCCTAACCTGTGAGCAGTACAAGCAGCTCATATAACAGCAGGGTGTGATCCGAATACCACTGTTCCTTGGGATAGCAATGTCCCTGAAGCTGTAGCATTTCCCTCAGACTTGCATTTTCAAATAAGCATGGGTGATGAAGTAAAACTACATGCTTTCTGCTCCCTGACTGTATTATTTCTTTTGAGCTAGGAGCTCTGGAGATAAAATACCACTGTTAGCTACTAAATGTTCTGAATTAATAAGAAAAACTCACATCTTTAATGAATATTAAATGCCCCATAGAAATGTTGACTAAAATAATGTTTAGTGGTCGTGAAGTTGATCATTAGAACCAACCAAAACAATTAAAAATAAAATAAATTAAAAAATAAGGGAAAAAAAAACCTGAAACATCGAGTAAAGAGATTACAGGATATTTGCATATTTTTCTAGTGATTATCAATCTAAAAGGGGGGAAATTGTATTAGAGGTCAATGTGGTAGAATTACAATGGAAAGGTTATCATTTCAGTAATATACAGGACACTTTAAAAATTATCCAAAGCAACAAAGCAGAGGCAAATTAAAATCATGATTATAGGAGAAAGCAAACATAAAAAGTCAAACAGAAGCCAATATTTCAGCCTAACGTGTCCAGTCAAAGGTCACTGTAATTGGGTTTGCTTTTATGGTATATTTTGTCATTAATACTGTAAACCAGTGGCATGCCACAGCCCACTGCTGAACCTCTGAGGGGCAAATACAACTTACCTTTTGGGTTGCAAGAATTAGGGAATGCAGTACTTAGTCATTCAAAAGCAGAGAACATAAAAGCCTGGTAATATGAGCAGTGGTTCCTGTAGATGGGCTGAATTCAAGCAACACTGTTTTGGGTTGACCTGGTGAAAGGGGAAGCAAGGGTGTTTCCCTTAAGATGTTTTTCATTTTTGTTTGTCAATACTGAAGTCAGTAATTAAGTGTCTTAAACTAAGTTAAATTCCCCGAGTTGAGCCTGTCTTATGTAGAGCCATAGTTGGTGAGTGACTTCCCTGCCTTTATTTTGACCCACAAGTTTTCTTCTCCTCTTCTTCCAGTTTCCTTCCCCACCCCACTGTGGAGGGGGAGGGAGTCAAGGGCTGTGTGGGTGCTTGGCTGCTGGGCGGAAGCAATCCATAACAGACACACATTTTATAACTTTCATGAGTCACTTAACTCACTGTATGAGAATGATCCAGTATTTCAGACAGAGAGCTGCAGCTCTTACACATTCTTATTTTTTTCCCATGAAAGCCAAAGTACAGAAGGGGTTACAAGGAAGATGATGTTTACATGCCTTTTTTTTAGTTATAGAGGCAATCACTACTGTCCTGGCACCAGGACCACAACAAAGACCTCCCTTACAAGCTAGAGAATATCCTGAGGACTAGGTTGCTGTTTACTCTCTCTGGTTACTTTATAGATAGCAACAGCGTTGGTAAGATGGGCAGAAATTTTTTTTTCCCTCTAAAAGCTCTGTCTTTCTCATACGCCCGACCTTTCTTTCAATAAGCACCAAACTGTGTCCTATAGCTTACTAGGAAAACAGATACACTTTGGGTTCCTGTGCACACCCACAGTAATGAATCCCAAAGTGCTTCTTGCAGCTGCAGCATGACACTGTGTTGGGGTGATATAAGACCTTCACTTTGCTCTCCCTTGCAAGCAAGCCCAGGCATGCAGGCAAGGGATGTACTTATAAGGGATCCCTGATACAGGCAACTTGGAGACTGGGGGGCATGTTGCAGAATGCACTGACATTGTAATACAGCCACAGCCCTTGAGGCTTCAGCACTAGCTACACCTGTATTGCATAACAGAGGTAAAACTGATGAATATTAAAATAATTTGAAGGCTATAGAACTCAAATTTTACTTGAACTCCACTTTTAGCCTATAAACATTTTTAAAGTGTTCTCGTGTTTTGTGATGATTTGTTGGTTTGTTGCTTGTTTGTTTGTTGTCTTTTTTTTATCTATCTTCTGCTTTGCTCAACCATAGATGATATAAGCCAGCACAAAGGTTCAATTCAAGAACTGTTTATGACCCCCTTAATAAGGCCAGAACCAGCAGAGAGATTGAAAACGATGGACCAATATGTATTTCAGGCTAAACAGCTATAGGATAATTTTGCAGATACAAGATTCTATGAGCTTAGAATTTTAAGTTCAGAACTTGATTCAAAAGCCAAGTTGAAAGATAATTGTTTTCTCAGTAAACAGTATTTGTTAAGTTTTTCTAGTGCATTGTTTTGAGGTTTAGATTGAGGCTTTCCTCAGCCTAAAGCATATGTTGGAAGCAATTGCAATGAAATGAGATTTTCAATCTATTTCAATAAATTCAATAAATTTGTTTGGTTTTGTTTTTGTTTTTGTTTTTTAAATTAAGGCAAATAGAAAACTCTTGAGATTACCTAGATGACATCTAGAATTATGAGAGGGGAATAACAGCAAAGGAAGGACAAAATATTCACAGTAAAAATGTTTCAGACATTAGAGACCACAATTTAAATGGAGGGAGATATAGAGCACAAAGAATTCAAGCAGAGAATTTCACTTAGTGCAGTTGCCAGGTAAAGCCATCAAAGCAAATAGCTCAAATGAGTTTAAAAGAGAACTCTGCATGTCTGACCAGGGAAGGAATCAAAGGATATAGTTACTAAGCAAGAAAATGCATGTGAGATAAACTTAAAGGGAACATCTTATTGGGTCGGGTGTCCTTTCCTCTCTGCAGCAGTGCCTCATGTCCTTCTTCCCTAATCGTTCATAAAAGGAGGATTGAAAATAGTCTTAAGGAAAAGCCCTACAAAGACTATAATTAAAATGTACTGCAAATGTTTTAATCTGACTGACTGGTGTTTTGATTTGGGGCTTTTACATTAATTGGAGATACTATAAAGGCTGCGACAACCATTTCATCAAAGACAAAGGCTTTAAAAAACAGCCCAAGACTAAGATTCATTCTTAATAAAAACATCTTCAATATGTGAACTAAGAAAAATTTGAAACTGTGGGTCTGAAGAAGGAAAATTACATAGAATTGAAAAGTGGAACATCACCACTATACTTTGGAGAAATTACCCTAAACCACATAAATCAGTGAGTAAAGTCTCAGTTAGAATTCAGTCTACCTGGAGAAATACTAAGCACAGGTTGCAATACTAGATATTGTACATCACTATATAATTTTTAATTTGCATCCCAATTTGCATGCTATAATTACCTTTCCAACTGTCTTTTGGGAGATATAAGAGAGCTATTAACAAAACTTCAATGTATCAGAATTTCTAGGCAAAATAAATTTGCTCTATGATATTCCCTGGCAATCTTTCCTGAAAGTGGCAAAAAGCATATATATCTCCATTAAACCAAAAGGACTAGAAACATCTGAGGTTTAAAATATTAGTGCTTAAATAATGTTTTATACCAACAATTATTTTAATGATTTGATTTCAAAAATAAAACTGCAGACTGCAGTTTTATTTAATAGTTTGATTACATACTCCCTTATGTTTGGGCTGCTCTAAGTGCTTACTCACAAAATGCATTGAAACAACTTATTAAACCTTGAAATGCCTTTATAATGGGTAAGCTGTGTATGTCAGTACTAAATTCAGTGTTTCACATGTAACCAGGTGGAAGTGGGATATTCTGAGGGTAATGAGAGGTCACTCCTTAGGCTGAAGGTAACTGGGAACCAGGATCTATCTTTTAGTTCATCAGATCATTTATAGTTTTTTTACATCACCTACTTTAGCCATACAGACCAGAGGTACAATATTGGACATAACTGTATAACTATTTGTGATTTGAGGTTAATTTCTGAATTGTAAATAGTTTTTTCAGTCTCCTGTGTTGAGTTTTAGCAGTTGCAAGGATGAGACAACTGGATTGCTTGTCTTCCTTGCAGAACAGCTTTTGTGTGTGTGTCTGTGCAGAGTATAGGTCTTTCCTGCTTTCAAACTACTGAATTTCAGAATATTGCCCTTTGCTTTGCTATCTCTAACTTGGGTGGACTAGAGAGATAATCTAAATCCCATATTAATTATGCATCCATTGAGTTGGGATTGGATAACATGGTCAGGCTGACAGACCGAGGATTCCTTCTTAGGAATGAAGTCGTATCTGTAGAAGACATCTACTGAAAATAGAAAATGTTTATCTCAGTGGAGGAAAATTCAAGGTGGTTAATAACCATGATTTTGGGAAGGGTTGGGAGAGAGGGGAGAGGGAGTGTTGTTGCGGGGGGTTTTGTTTGTTTTTTGCTTTTTTCCCCAGGAAAGAGAAAAGGTTTCATTTATGGGATCTGCATACAGAAGTTCAAAATAAGGTATGCAGGAGACTGAGGTGCTGACATCAATTGCTCTACATTGAGACAACTTTTAAAGTACATAGCTCTTTATTGAGTCTAGCTAATGTTCAGGCCTACTAAAGATGTACAAAGAAAGGTAATTTTGTTTATGGGATTTTTTTTTTGCAGTTTGCTTTTCCTCACAACTACAAAATTCTTCAAAGAAAACAGCATCAGGTTTTCTCATCTGGATCCCCAGCTCACTTGACTGAAAGTTCTCAATGTTGAGATGGGAGACTGACCTGTTAAGAAGGTTAACTGAAAGAAAATAAAGTAGGTCTGACTGATAAGTTACTAGCCCTTAATACCTTTGTCAAGTTAGTGTCTGCAGACTGGTTTGATTTTTATGGCATGGTACTCTAACAGAAAAATGCTCTGAGAAAATTCAACCAACCCTATCATACAGACACAATGCAGTGAATCTTGCTATGGTGATTTAAGACAGTAACTTATGATACATTCAGGAAAGTAGAAGAAAAGCATACTCGAAGCATTCCAGTTACAGTCTAGTGTAATCTCTTAAACTGCCAGCAATAGTAGTTTGTGCTGGTATGCCAGAATGAAGCAGATGAAACATGATCACAGTCTCCCTTTTGCCAGCTCTGCAAATACATGAGGCAGGCGAGGCAGGCAGCAGAGCAGTGGTAATATCTGAAGTAGCTACAGCTCTGCTTTACTGAGCATGAATGAGAGTCTTTACCTTATAGACAGGCTCTGCATTTTTGCTGTTGGAAGTATGCAATTCTGTGTACAATAGCTGATGAAAAGAGAGCAGAAATACATTTTTTTTATTAACTTCTTGGCGTGACAGTAGTATAAGAGCACAGTATTTTGCTTAGTTTCTTTGTGGATTTGGGATAAGTTTGAAACTATACCTCCACACATACTCTAAATTAGTGATGTACTAATTCCCTGTTCTGCCTAAAAGTCTCCTAATCCACATGATCTGATCTTTTGTAAATATAATTTGTACCAAGAGAACCCTTGAGTTTCATATGCTTGCATTAAACAGTGCAGTGTGTTACTTGCTTTTATATCTCAACCAGAAATACTAAATAAAATATACCAAGGTGCTTTATCATAAATTAAAAGTAAATATATATTTTTGTCAGTGAATATTTTAATATTTGCAGATTTTTATTTCCCAAATAAGGTCTTTAGTTCAAATCCAAAATGTAAATGTAGATGAATATATTAAAACTTATTTGGTATTATATGTGAAAGACTCAAATTTCTTTCACTTCTTTATGAATTCACTTGTAAGTTTTAAATACAGGCCTTTATTTTTTCATATGTGTTGTCTCATAATTCCCTTCTTCAGTGTCTCACTCAAAGATACAACTTAAACATCACTCAGGTTTCTAAGGGTAAAGCTTACAGATATGCAAGCAGATCTGTTTGGCTAACTGCTATTTTGAAGCTCTATGATGTTACACATTCAGCCCAAACAGGCTAGTTGAAGTCATATTGAGATTCTAATACTGATAATAAAATATGACACTAACATTAAGGAAAAACATCTTGTCAGTTTATACCATTGTGATGGGTTGATTCTGGCTATAGTCCAGGTGCCCACCAAAGCTGCTCTGTCAGTCCCTTCCTATAGAGGAGAGAGAAAGTACAAGGAAAAGCTTATGAGTCAAGGTAAGGACTGGGAGAGATCAATCATCTATTACCACAACAGGAAAAACAGACTCGATTTGGGGAGAATAGTTTAATGTATTATCCATTAAATCACAGGAGGATAATGAGGAATAAAACCAAATCTTAAAAACCTTCTCCCATACACTTCCCTAGTTCCCAGGCTTAACTTTACTCCTGATTTGCAGTATCTCATCTCCCCCAGCAGTACAGGGGGGTGGGGAATGGAAGTTGTGGCCAGTTTATCACACATTGTTTTTGCTGCTCCTTCCTCCTTAGGGAGGACTTCTCACACTCTTCCCCTGCTCCAGAATGGGGTACCTCCCCCATGACAGTCTCCCACAACCTTCTCCAAAATGAGTCCTTCCCACAGACTGCAGTTCTTCACAAACTACTCCAGCATGGGTCCCAATACAACTGAAATGTAATATGCTATCTCCAGGGAAAAGGTCAGTTTTCATTTCATTGTCATCCAAGCTTGTATTATTTTGCTACTCTTGCTAAAACTCTAAAGGTATTTTGAATCCCTGTAACTATGATTCTCTTTTACAATGCATTCAAAGCTCAGACAAGCTGATGCAATTAGACAAAGATCTGAAGCTGTCAGTATAGGAAAAAAGTAGAATAGACATTTTATATAATTATTGCACGTCTGAAGCTCTACAGCCTGCAATGTAAGAATATTTTTTCCTTAATATGATTGTTTTGCTGAAGAGAAAGCTCTGCATAGCTCTGTGAGATTCAGCGCATCCAAGAAAATGTAGCAACTAGACAGATACTTTAGGTCTGGTATTTTCCTCTTGTTTTATATCCAAGAGGAAACAACTTTGTTACTTGTTCTATAAAGATTAGTTGCAGACATTTCAAGGCATCTGTAACTGTAGGGTCTGTAAGTTTATTCCTCTCCTGGTTTTGTGCTACCACTACAGAATGGGTGGAAGAACAAAGAGGATAGAAGGAAAGGAAAGAAAGGAGACCAAAGAAAAAAGTGAAAATATACATTTCCAAATAGATTGGAAACATGTTTTTCTTCTCCCCATTATAATTAAAGATGTGGGTTACTACACATCCCACTTGAAGATGTGTGGAAGAAATACTGTAGTCAATATGATGAGGAATACTTATGAAAAACATAGGGTCATGATTGAGCATCTGCAGGCCCTAGGCTGTCTAATATTCATCATTGCTGTCTTCATCAGAAAGCAGTGTGACACATTTGCAGGTTGAAACACTGGGCACTGAGGACCCAAGACATGCAGGTTTGGGAGAATTAAATGAGATTGGTTCTAACCTGGTCTTATACACTGGAACCATCAGCTGCAGCATGTTACATGAGCTCCTGGAACACAGCTTCAGGTTAGTTTAAACAGAAAGGAATACAACTGTGTGTGCTTAAATGCCTCCATAGGATGTTAACCAACCCAACTGGGGGACTTTTTAGTGCTGCTCCACTTGAAAAGAATAATGAGTCTTACCAGTGCCCAGTGCTGTGAGGCAGGCTGATGAACCTTGTGGAGTAATGTTCCTTGCATTAGGATGGAATACAGGGGTTCAGACTGGGTCACATCAAAGTTTTGGTTAACCTGGCATTGTATCTGTGAAAGTGACTGCAACAATCATAGTTCCTTGATATGCTCCTGCATAGGTGACTGAGAAACTAGTATTTGATTGCCTACAATGGACATTTGTACCAGAAATGTCTCTAATTGCTTCCTAGACTGCTGTGAAATCTTGGTATTCACAATAGCCTCTGGCAATGAATTTCAGAGTTGGAGTGTTGGGTGAAATAATGACTCCTTTTTTACTTTACCTTGTCATGCAGTAATGATTTAATCTGAAGCTTCCTGGATAAGAAGCAGTCAACAATCATTTTTACATGCATTCTCATGGTTATATAGATCCCTATCATGTTTCCCCTTAGCTGTTTCTCTTTCAGATGAAAAGATCCTTGTCTGTTCATCAGTGTCCTCTTGCACAGAAGCCAACCCATAACACTGATTTACCTCTGACATCCTTCTCTAAATCCTTCTTTTTTTTTTTTTTTTTTTTTTTTTTTTTTTTTTCTTTTTTTTTTTTTTTTTTTATTCTTTTCTTTTATCTGCT
>NDXB01021381.1:23978-40308 GCA_002631895.1 Agapornis roseicollis
TTTTTTTTTTTTTTTTTTTTGCTGTATCCTTCTTGAATTAGGGAGATCACACCTGCCTTCAACAAGGTGTGAAGATTTACGTTTTTTAGTTTGTCCTCTGCTAGTTCTGTAGGAATGCCTAACATTGATATGCTTCCTTGACTGCAACTACTAATTGTTTCTGTACATTAGCAGATTGGTATATTTATTAAAATTGAATTTCTGCAGCCATTTTGTTATATAGGTAATAAAATATTTAGTGTGGCAAAATGTTTGACAATCATTTCCAGTTGTGAGTGCTCTGAAGGGCTGGTACCGATAACCTCACCCCTTGTTTTTTGCCACCTTGATCTCAAAAGTCAGAACCTGACTTGAGCCTTACTCAAAAAAAAAAAAAAAGATGTTTCAGTGAACCCTATGCTAATTATTCCCACTGTTATTTTATGCCATTTCTTAAAAGAGTTTGTTAATGTTAGATGTACCATCTTTCTAGACATCCTCTAGTTTGTATGCTATAGGACAGTGATAGCACTATTTTAATATTTTTTCTTTAGAACAGCTTTTTTTATACGCTATAATCACATTATCTCCTTTCAAGATAAGCACTTCCAATACTCTTGGTCTTTTGTTCAGAGATTTTTTTTTTTCTCACACAGTATTTCTGGCACAAAAACAAAATTACAAACTCAGCCACTTTTACTGCATTTTGTCATTGCTATTACTTCCACACCAGCTTCTTCGGAGTGAGAAATTAGAAGGGCAGCTTCACAGCAATAGCTGCACAAATCAGAGATCTTCAGTTATGACAGTTCTAGGGGCTGAAATTAATGCACATTGAATTACATCATTAAATGCTTTAAAAGGGCATGTCTCCATTGAAAGCAGAGAGAGGTATCTGACATCATAAGGCTGTCTGTCTCATACTGATGACATGTCGGATGTCACAGGAATCACCTAAACATAGCTTAAGTTGAATATACTTGAGACAATATGATAATTTGAACTAAAAATGTAAATTCATTTAAAAATAGTGTTGGGAAATGTCAATTTCCAGTTGATGGTGAGGTAGTTGTCAACTCTGAATCTTAAATTAGTATGAAATGGAGACAAACTATCATAGATACATTTTTCTTTTATATGGACACTAGCTGTATAGATTGTGTGTGGACTGTGGTTTGCTTCCTGGGAAAGCATGTAGTGTTAATAATCCAGAAAATCATGATGGCTCAGTTCTCAGAACTTTCAGAACACCCTTGATGAATCCCTGTGGGTATCAGTCACACCTTGCCACTGGAGTTGTGCAGTTACATAAGATGTTGATGTTCAGACTCCACAAAATGATTAGGCATTCTTGTTTAAATTGCTCTGATTATAAGCGACATATAAAGGGGAAAGAGGTTACATTAATTTATCATCCAGTTAATTTGCTAACAAAAAAAAAAAAAAGAATTTGGGCATATCTCATTCCTAATTTGGGAACCTTTTATGTTTGGTTATGTG
Source organism: Agapornis roseicollis (assembly GCA_002631895.1). Lineage (NCBI taxonomy): Eukaryota > Metazoa > Chordata > Aves > Psittaciformes > Psittacidae > Agapornis > Agapornis roseicollis. Next base: position 25,458 of record NDXB01021381.1, read on the forward strand.
CCATGGAATAAACATGAGGCTGCAGCAATGTCCTTTGTACCATTGGTCTAACATCTTGTAGAGCCTCTGGGAGGGCAGCATAAAGAATAAACAGATGATGCAACAAATAATACATTTTAGATGTAGAAGAAAATAGCTGTAGTTACATATACTTAGTCTCCTTTATCAGTCAGTACCTCTCCTGATGGATGGTAGGTACACAGGTAGGTAGGTAGGTAGGTTTACAATGCTAAAGGGTAAGGAGGAGTTGTAACACTATGGCTGCTGACAACTAGCTACTAAGCAAGACTGCGTTTGTTTGTTTCCAGTGCTTCCTGTGATTAAATTTTACATATTTATTTATTTCTGTTGTTTCTTACTGCTTGTGTGCATTACTCTGATGCTGATGTACCTATATTCTCTTTATATACATGATGTACTAATCTACATTGCAGTTGGCATTTTTATTTCCATTGGGTGTCTGATATTCTCTCCTGATTTGGTAATAATTTTCTGATATTCCTTTCTATCTGTACTACATTGTCCTAGCACATTTATCCTGACATTACAATTTTCTTGGGCCTTTAAACAAATAAATTCCAATATTTCTTTTGGTACTATTTTGCTTTAATATATGCCTCTGTTCCATGTAACACACCTTGGTGGACTGTAGGGGAAAATCCTTTGGCATAAAGTATAGACCTTTTAAATTCCTACAGGAGGTGACCATGTCTCCCTTCATTTGTCATTTGACTTATTTAGCTCTTTCAACATTTCCTCATAAGTCAGACTTTCCATTGACTTAATAACTTTTTATTACTCTTATTCCAAACCCTTCTGAGGGCTAAGTTGTACCTGCAATGAAAACTTTATCTTCCCACTTTTTACATTACGCAGTTTGATTGATTTAATCTTTTTCTTTTTTTTTCCCCCCCACTGTATGGTATTGCAACCTCATCCCCAGTCTTCTATAAATCTGTAGATTAAGTCCTTCCAAATACTTCTTTTTACATTAGAAAACTACATTCTGTTTATTTTTTTTTTTCTCCTGTAATGTAGGAAGCCATATTTATCAGAGGGATCTTCTTGTCACTGACCCTTTTTGATTTATCTCTTTGGCCTCCTTGTCACTTGTAAACCCTCACATCAAATAAGGCCTGAACATTTTAATTAATGTGCTGTTTACTTCTTCATCCAAATCAGTAATAAAAAATGATGGTTAAGATATTAAGACTATTCTTGACAAAAATCAAATGTATTTCAAATACTAATGTGAAAGACTGAAGCTCAGGAAAATTACTACACAGCAGAAATACATTTTAGCTTAGAAAATACAAGAAGTGGTTTGCAAAGGAAGGCTGAGAGCCTTTGTTTCTTTGTATATAGAGTGACAAAATGAAACAAAAAATACAGGACCTATTCAATGTAAATCAGTGTTACAGCAATGTCATACACTATCACCTCTTTTATCTCACAGAAATGTGAGCTGAAGTAATGAAATAATGAACAATGAAAGTGTGAAATATTTACAGTGGTTTCTTGGAAGCTTTGCAGTAGTTACAGGATGGTTGTACAAAGCACCAAGCAATATTACTTTAAAGCTTGGAGAAACCTGGATGTCAATGCAGCATTACTACTAGATTTCTCAGTAGCTAAACCTCAGTACTCACCATCACAATGTCAGAACTTATTTCCCCTTTATCTTTGATTACCATTATAAATGTATCTTTATCAACATGCAACATCAGTGTCATGATAAGGTATTCTATTTCCCAGCCCCTGTCATCTGGGCATCACTTCTGCTTTCCCTTCTGCCTTTCTATAAAAACTTCCCACTTACTCTCTGGTTTCTATTTTTTTTTTCTTTTTAATTCTGTTGTCAATATTGAACTAGGTGGAAATACAAGCTTTTTGGGTTTGATTGGTTTTAGTAGCACTGAACTAAGGAGTTCATAATGGGGAAGAAGAAAGGAGAAAAATATGGTATTGTCCCAGATTCTTCTTGGGTTTGGAACTGTTATTAGAAACTCAGTCACCTTTTTGCCACATTTGTTATAGCTTCTGACAAATGATACATGAATGTCATCCTTATGGATATTAAACCAATAGAAAGTGTCTTGATAGAAATTAGGTCAAGTCATGTTCGCAAAACAAGAGTGTTCCAGCATTCTCTCAGGTATCAGGTTTTCACCTTATACAAACATGTGTATCATATTAATCTTTGTATAGAGAGATATACATATATATATATACACATACACACAGATTTACATCATGTATGGGCTAAAATCTTCCACAACTTGAGTACAGTCTTTTTGTCACTGTCATTTACATCAATTGATGTAAATTGCTTTGGCTTCATCTCTGACCTGATACCTCAAAAAAAGAGGCAGAGTCAGCACTGGCCACCAGCTAATGCATGACACTGATGTATTCCCTTACTGTGCTACATGAAAAAGATAACCATCCTGAACAACATCAGAGCTACTGGCAACTATTGGCTTAAAAACAGGTTAGACAGGCAAAATACCTTTAAACTACACATGCATACCAGTGACTTCTGTGTGATTTTTTATTTCTTTGAATTTCAGAGCAGTCAAAGTTCATGAAACCGGTCACACCAGTTTTAAGTGAGGTGATTATTTTTTCCCTTGGGGCAGAAACAAACAAACAAAAAGAAACACCAGAGTACAGTTCCCTACTAGTATACTATACCATTGAAACAAACACATTTTATAAAACGAAAGCCATTCTAAAGAATTCCCTTGAGGAGATAACAACCACACAAGACTGCTATTACTTCTACTCACAATTGCATCAATCTTTGATCTTTATTGTTACAGTATTATTTCTATTCTGGTGTTATAAAAATGTTCCTTGTGGATTTTCCTTTAATAACAAATGTACCTACCCTAACACTGCTTGGAAAAAGAGACAGTGGCAGATCCATGCTACAAATAAAAGCTAAGGAGCCCCTTTATTTAATCTCATCCAGAAATGACTGTGAGATTGCTATCTTGAGAGAGGACCAAAAATTAAGTTTTCACAATTTCTTTTTCCTTGACAATCTGCACCATGCAGAATAGATTTTATGTCAATTCCTGTTCGATCTACAACTTTCACCCTGAGAATTGGAACTGTGATAAAATTTTAATTTTCAAGTACATCATATAAAATATCACTGGCCTGCAATATTTGACATTTCCATTAATCTGTATTTTATGTTTTGATAGATTAATAATTAATTTTTCTAAAGCTTATTGGACACTATAAAGGATGGTAAAATTAGAATGCAGAAGCAGAGAAGGGGTTTTCCAATTAGATTATATAAAAAATAGGATAAAAATATTCAGAAGATTAACAAAAAGATGGTAAAAAATAATACAGAAGAAGAATACTGTTTAGCCCTCTTACAGGTTATTGCTAAGTAGACACAGGAATGTTTGAACCAATCTGCTTTATAAGATATTTCATCCACCCAAATGCTTCATTTCATATTAATTTTAGGAAAAAGAATACAAAAATCATATGCATTCAAGAAGCATATTTTAATAAGTTTCTCCTCCATAATTTTTGTACTGTTCCTATTGATTTATTTGTATTTACAAATATTTTACAAGTCACAAATTATTTTGTGCATTTCTTAATTTATGTGAACTTAATATTTCTGGGAGAATTGGAAATTAACATGCCACTTATTTGCTCACTATTCCCTGAATAATGCAAAAATTGTTAAAAAGAAGAAAAAGTGAAGGCCTTGTGAATCTGTCACCAATATACAGCTGTAACTTCCCCTACCACAAATAAGCTTGGAATACAATTATAGTCATTCCAAATGATAACTTTAATTTACTGCTGGATGCATGTGCAGCATGGAATGCCATAGGAACTTCAGTGCAATCTTTCTTTGCAGTCACTTATGGAGCTGCTTAACACCTGGAAGTCCTTATTAGTATGAAATCTCAAAAATATTAGACCTTCAAGTGCATAAGCAGAAAAGTACGGTGTGAACTCAGCGAGGCTTTATATTATTTTTCCTCTGTTCCACTTCCACTTAAAACACAAAGACAAAAAGATGAGAATGATTATATAAATTTCGCACTCCTATTATTTCTCCAGAGATTCCTGATTCATTTGATTTCGTTGAGAGGAACATCAAGTAACTAAAATTTGAGTTGTGGTCCCATGCACAATGGATGGATCTAGGACATTATGGTTGACGATACATAAGTGAACAAGTATGTAATATTCTATTCTCAGTCTTCTTTTCATGCTGTCCAGAAGGGCACATTTGCCTTGAAAGATCCCTGAAATCTGATTTAATATTATATCATTCTTTTTTCCATTAATAGAAGGGAATCAATCTCTGAAGTCTTCAGTATGCCTATTTTATCACTATATAGCTGTCCAGAAGGAGGTTCTTCATTTATGAGTGAAAAGTAATCTCTGCCAACATGCAGAAAGATAATTTGGGCCTATATAAGTCTCCAAATGATGACCCAACTCCATAAAACCAGTGTGAACAATATGAGATTCTAACTACTTTAATAAAGAAGTAATTTCCTATAAAGTTCAAAGGGCTGCCAAATGGTGGACAGTCAAAGATGTAGTGTTTGGCCTACATTATTTTAAGCTCTGGTGGGGAACATCTTTTTCTCTTCCCGACACTTATCCCCACTCTCACTGCACTGGAGTGAATAGATCCCTCTTCTCAAGCTGGAGTTTGTTATTAATTTTGGCTCATAACAGCCTCTTTTTTATTAGTTCACTTTGATCTGTGTAGCTCTCACTCATTATCTAGTCATTAAAGTAAATAAACCTGGATTCCTCTCATATTCAGAGTGCAAAACTGCAGGATGTTGATGTAGCATTAGGCATAATGGTGTAGGTTTATTGCTGTAATGTCTCAGAAATGTGCTACAAAGCTGTCACAGTCAGGACCAACCACCTAACTGAGATGCAGAAAAAGAAAACAATAGATCCAAAAAGGTTCAACTGTAAATGATAGAAGGACTTTTTTTTTTTTTCTTAAAGGAATAAAACAGGAAAAAAAGCTGAAGTGGCAGACTGAAAGGAAATATAAAGCTTCCTCTTTGACTTAGCATTAAGCATTTAAAAAGTTAACTAACTAAAAGCATATAAGAAAAAACATTTAAAGTTAAATTACCATATTTTATATCTATTAAGAGAGATTCCACCTTGCATATGCTGGATAAAATTTAGGAGAAGTCTCAATCACTATATTTTTTGTTCAAGAGCACAGAAGCAGAGGCTCCAGTTTTGCACTTGTGCTTATTGTCACAATCTGGATTTAAGCTTGGGAACCAGCATAAGAATTGTAAATAGTGTCAATAATAGTTACATCTGCAAATATTGAAGTTGCATTTAAGCCAGGAGGAAATTTCATCCCCTTAAAAAAAAAGTTGTGTGTATATATAAATATATTTATATATATATGTGCCATAAGAATGTCCCAATTTACCATGTCCTCTCATGACCCTCGGTATTTAAATATATCTAAAAAGGAGTAAAATATTTGGGTAAGTTGATATAGATGCTAACTAAAAAAACAGATAATAGCTGTATCTCATTTTAAAACTTTCATATAGACTTTTTTAAAGCCTCCTTTTAGCAGTCTATTTGCACTACACCAGCTCTGTGCTTTGCCTTAGAAATTCGACACTTGATATGAAGTATAACATAAAGTTTCAGTGGATGCATCATCTTTCAGAGCAAAACCTCCTTATAGCTGCACATCTGATATACACTTAGAAGGTTTGGTTTTCATTTTCCAAAACCTGTCACAGGAACAGAAATAGGTAGTTATGATAGACAGAAATTCAACATAAAGCCTCAGACACTATGTGGGGAGATGTTTTCTCCCTGTAAGAGATACCTGAGCAGTCTGTCTCTTTTACACTTCAGCAACACTTCTGTATATCTTATTATATTATAGAATCATAGAATACTTAGGGTTGGAAAGGACCTTAAGATCATCTAGTTCTAACCCCCTGAAATGGGCAGGAACACCTCACATTAAATCATGCCACCCAAGGTTTCATCCAGTCGGGCCTGGAACACTGCCAGGAATGGAGCACTCACAACCTCCCTGGGCAACCCATTCCAGTGCTTCACCACCCTAAAAGGAAAGGATTTCTTCCTTATGTCCAATCTAAACCTCTCCTGTTTAAGTTTGAGCCCATTACCCCTTGTCCTGTCACTACGGTCCCTAATGAAGAGTCCCTCCCCAGCATCCCTAGAGGCCCCCTTCAGATACTGGAAGGCTGCTATGAGGTCTACATATAGCCTTCTCTTCCCCAGGCTGAACAGCCCCAACTTTCTCAGCCTGTCTTCATACAGGAGGTGCTCCAGTCCCCTGATCATCCTCGTGGCCCTCCTCTGGACTTGTTCCAACACCTCCATGTCCTTTTTCTGTTGAGAACTGCACACAATACTCCAAGTGAGGTCTCCCAAGAGCAGAGTAAAAGGGCAGGATCAACTCCTTTGACCTGCTGGTCATGCTCCTTTGGATGCAGCCAGGATACCATTGGCTTTCTGGGCTGCAAGCACACAAGGAAGCCAGCTCATGTTCATTTTCTCATCGACCACCACCCCCAAGTCCTTCTCCCCACGGCTGCTCTGAATCTCTTCTCTGCCCAACCTGTAGCTGTGCCTGGGATTGCTCCCACTCAGGTGTAGGACCTTGCACTTGGCATGGTTAAACTGCATGAGGTTGGCATCAGCCCACCTCACAAGTGTGTCAAGGTCCCTCTGGATGGCATTCCTTCCCCCCAGCAGCTTGGTGTCATCGGCAAACTATTAATAAAGTGTCACTGAATGTAACTGACATCACATAGAAAGCTGCAAAAGGACAGTGGGAATAAAATCTTCAATTAACTTCATAGCTTGCAGCTTGAAAATGCAGTATTTTGAAGCAGTATGAAACAGCACTCTTTCCAGAACAAGACAGGGACATTCAGATTCAGAGCAATTTCCTTGTAGTCATAGTACAATTTTAATTTTTATGAGGACCAGCTCATGGTCATACCCTCTGGGTTCTTGTAATATATCTCTGGTAAAACACTGCAAAGAAACTAGAAGAAATTAACATCCTACTATCCCATACATTCTGTTTTTTCATGTATACACATGTAAGAACTAGAGGAATGTAAAACAGTGCACAGAAAAGGGGAAAGTGATTTTTAGAAAGGTTATGAAGCCCACATTTTTAAGCTTACTAAGTAGGAGATTCCACATGAGAGGACCAATTCCCAAGAGGACTGAAAAGTTCACAAAAAAAGTGCCAAAATTAGTGGACTTATAGCAAAGGAAACTGGTGTACAGTGAGATACTAATGTTTTCTAACTTATGATTTGAAACTAGCTTAGAAACTCTTCTTTTTATTCTCCACTGAATTCCCAGTATGGTTTTCTGAGCCACAAGAGGCTTGAAAAAGTGTGATCTGCTATGGCAAAAATAGCAAACTACTTCTTTAGGGTTTTTTCATTTTTTACTTTCATTTTAATATATTTTGCAAGATATGAATACAATAGCTTAATAAAAAAGCAAAAGTCAATAATCCTTTTCTATTCATGCAGTGTCACTCATAACTTTAAAAATTAGGAAAATCCTAATGGTTGAATTGGAATTCATAGATTCATGTAACAAGAAAAAGCACAATATTATTCACATTTCCTGGCAGATAGCCATTAACAAAATAAAAGACATTTGTCAAATTATATCAAACAACATGCTTTAAATATTACCATTATATTAAAAATGATTCTCAGAGAAAACATTGGAACTTGATTATTTTGAACAAAATAAATAGCACAACTGATACAATCACATTGCACAGGCAATGTACTATTGAGGAACTGAAAAGACTTTTTAAAAAAATGTCCTGAAAAACTAACTCTTCCCAGGTCCACTACTGTGTTATAGAGATCTGTTGCATAAAGCACATGTGGCTCTTCTACCAATATGGAATCTTACTTTAAGCTTAATTTTTTATACAGGCAGAAGGAAGCTGTCCAGAAAGGCAGCAGAGTACATGCCTGTATTGTTGCACCTTTCCTTCCTGTGAAAAGCAAAAGTTTTTGTGGTGATTTATTGTGGCATCTAAATCAGGTGTCTAATGGTCTTACAGTGAGTAGAGCAGACTGCAGTGGACTTCATTGGACTGGAGTGGATTGGAAGAATCCGCTGCAGAAGGAAGTAGCTTCAATTTACTAGTTTGAACTCATCCATTGGGTAACTGAACTTGATGCTCCACCTTACCTTTCCTGTGTTTGTCAAAGAAGTAGAATTAGAGACAAGAGTTTAGATTGATTTAAATCTTCACTTACCTTGATCTAGGTTTCAGTCTGTAGCATACAGTGATTTAATGGCTACTATTTCAGCCATATGTTCATTGAAAAGTGCACATGACTTCTAAATATCCCTCTAAAAATTCTTATCCAACTACTGTGTTTCACAGTAGACTAAAGAGGGAATCCTGTAAAATTTAGCAATCCTTTTAGTGTCACCTTTACAGCTTCCAGCACAGCAGCAATGAACTTAGACTAGAACATTCAAACTCTTCATTCTAAACTGATATAATTTGGTAACAGCCTAGGTTTATCAGTTTGAAATTCATCATCAGTTGGCTTGATTTTTGACATAACTGCCCAATAAGCAGCTGACTGTTTACATGTGCTAAATTTCGAAACCATAATTAGTACTTTATCATTGTGAACTAGTTTATCATCTTCCAAATTCAAAATCCAATTTTCATTGGATTAAGAAAAATACAATAGAATATTTAGGAAATGTATCATTTTTGGAGAATATAAAACATTAACAGAGCTTAAATGTGACAAAATATTGCCAGATATGAAATCAAATTTTTTAAAAAAAACGAATAAGATGGCATTTTGATTTTTTTCTCTAATTAAATAATAGAATTATACTCACTTTTAAAATCTGCTTATTGTATACTTTTTTTGGTATACTACTGCTTGTTAGGATTGTATAGTTTAAACCCCTATTAAATTACATATAAATATGTTAAACAGGAATAGAAGATTTAGCAAATGTTTAATAGGTATAAATATTCCAGTAGAATAATAAATGGCATATATATTACTTATCATCACGACACTGAAGAGTTTAGAATAGTTTTCATAAATTTGCTTAAAACATGCATCTGTATATGATTATAATATCTGTGGAAAATTTTAATATTCACTGCTTGAAATTTATTGAAAGCATGATATAAGCATTACATTTCACAGTGTACTATACATATGTAATATTATACAGTAAAAGTACTCTTTCTCTATTTATATTCAAAAGCACTCAGATGAATGGAAATATTTTAACTATTTTCCTGCCAGATTTCATACTACTGTTATGCATAACTGCCCTTCCATCTCTATGGCACTGATTAGTTCACATTTTTTTTTTCCCATAATATAAGAAATATTATATCTCATTTGTGGTTTAAGCTGAGCCAGTAACTCAGAAACATGCAGCCTCTCATTCACTTCTCCTCCTTCTTCCCCCCAGCTCCTAGCAGGATGGAAAGGAGAATAGAAAGAGTGTAAACCCCAAGAACTGAGATAAGAACAGTCAAATAACTAAAGTATAATATAAACTACTACTACTCCTATCAGTAATAATAATGATAAGGGAAATAACAAGGGGAGACAATATAAAACTAAAAGGAAAAAGGGAAAAAAAACAATAAAAACAAGTAATGCTCAGTACAATTGCTCACCACCTGCTTACCAATACCCAGCCTGACCCAAGCAGCATTCTGGGCCTTCTAGGAGACTCCCCCTAATTTCTATACAGGGCATGATGTGCTGTGGTATGGAATACCCCTTTGGATAGTTTGGGCCAGGTGTCCTATCTTTCCTTCTACCCAGCTTCTTGTGCTTCTCCTAATTGGCAGAACATGAGACAGAAAAGTCCTTGATCAGGGTAAGCATTATTTAACAACAGAAACATCAGTGTGTTATCAGCACTATTCTCAGATTAAAACCAAAACATAGCACTGCACCAGCTTCTAAGAAGAAGAAAAATAACTGCTATAGCTGAACCCAGGACAATCTCATATATTTAGGAAGTGTTTTACCAGTTTCTGAAAGACCTGAGAAACTACAGAGACTAAACTGTCAATATAATATACAAATTATACACATTCTAAGTTACATTTGTGTCAAATAAGTTCTTTTTGCATTACTATGTGAATGCTATCCTTGTTAAAAACAAAGAGCCAAAGAACAGAAAAAAATGGCTACACTGAACAACCTGATCATTGTTAATTGGCATTTTCTGCCTTGGATGTAGTTTCGTAATAGTTTAAGCCAACTTAAACTGGTACTACTGCCACCGTCCTTGGACCCTTGTCTTGTCCTCTGTACTTTGCCAGAATTAATCTTCATCTGTTCTTACCATGATTCAGTATAAGCAGTTAAACCAACAGAAAACCACTCATTTTTTCTTGTACAGGTTCAAAGAAATAAATCTTCAGATCTGGAGTAATATTTGATTTTCTCTGTGCAACCTAAAACCCCAATATATCAGAAGTAACTTCATCTACCATGTACCCAGCTTTACCACCTTTTGGCTTTTTTAGTCATCTGTACGTATAATCTGATCTTCACAGCCAAAAGTCACTGTTTCTGGAACTACATAAAACAGTCTGGAAATAGTATTTTCTGGTGTAAAATGAGGGTGTATGATCAGAAGCTGATGTTACAACACAATTACAACTACATGATTCTGCATAGTATATTTGGGGTATAATTTATTGCTCAGACATAGGTAACTAGTGTCAGGGGCATGCTTGTTAAATATTCCTTAAGACACCTATGCAGATTTGCAGTTATGACCCAGACCTGTGAGAGCCATTTCATTCCTCTGAGATATCATGAAGTCTAAAATGGTTGTAGGCACCAAAATTTAGCAACTAAATCTTACCACGTATGTCTTATTGTATATGGAGTGTACTTGACAGTGCTGATGAGAATTGTGACCTACTCTTTCCCCAAAATCATGGCAACTTCAAACCATAAAGTGATGGAAATATTGGCCACTGACTAAATACTCTGAAACTAGGAAATTCAGTATTGATAGGTAACAGAATTTTAAAAGAATGATGAGTTTAACAATCCCCATACAAAAGTGAAATACTAGCAATGATCTAACACTGAATGTTCCCACATTCTCTTCAAGGGATTAAAGAGCATCCAGGACAAGGATAGATATGTTAGACAACCCACATTTAGCTGCACTCCGGAGGTAAGAAAATGGAAAATTCCTCACTAAATTCGAATAAAGTCTGAAACCCACTAAAGCAAAGGAAGAAGTACCAAGGCCCATGTACGCAGGTAAGCATATGTGGTTCTGAATATTTAAGTCACATTATGCAGAGACAAACAAGTTACTGTTAGTGACAGAAATTAGATATCTTCAGGCAAGAAACTCAGGACAGCAAGGTAAAAGGAACTAAAGGTATTCAGGAAAATGTCTGAGCCGTTTGGTTTACAAAGTACAATCGGAAGAAGCAACAGCATAGACTGAAAGTAGAATCGTAGAACCATAGAATCACAGAATAGTTAGGGTTGGAAAGGACCTTAAGATCATCTAATTCCAACCCCCCTGCCATGGGCAGGGATACCTCACACTAAACCATGCCACCCAAGGTTTCATCCAATCTGGCCTGGAACACTGCCAGGAATGGAGTATTCACAAACTCCTGGGCAACCCATTCCCATGCCTCACCACCCTAACACTAAAGAATTTCTTCCTTATATCCAATCTAAACTTCTCCTGTTTAAGTTTGAGCCCGTTACCACTTGTCCTGTCACTACAGTTCCTAATGAAGAGTCCCTCCCCAGCATCCATATAGGCCTCCTTCAGATACTGGAAGGTTGCTATGAGGTCTCCACGCAGCCTTCTCTTCCCCAGGCTGAACAGCCCCAACTCTCTCAGCCTGTCTCCGTACGGGAGATGCTCCAGTCCCCTGATCATCCTTGTAGCCCTCCTCTGGACTTGTTCCAACAGCTCCATGTTCTTTTTATGCTGAGGACAAAAGATAAGTACATCTCACAGTGAAATGAGGGTGTCAGCACAAGGTGAGAGATGAAGATCAATTTTTGAAAGATTTTTATGGCAGTAAAAACCCATATTCATAAGAATCTGAATTCTACAAAGCTCTGGACTTACCAAGCAATGGGTCGCAATGTTCATACCCATTGTTCTGCATTAGTAGAACTTTTTTAAAAGCAATCTATTGAGTTTGAATAGAGTAACACAGGTTGCAGGTGGATATTAAGGCAAGAGGCATGAAAGGTTTGTCTGTGTGCACTTTGCTGGAATAGTAAAAACAGTTCTTTCTTTTCATAAAATAATTATTTTTAAAAGAGAATAAAGTTTTAAAAGCAAGACTGAAGTGCTAAAGCAGCTATCTAACTGATTGGCTGCACAAGCTTCTACAAGTCTACAAGTGTTCTACGGGTAACTGCATTGCTGCACATTACAGCTTCTGAAATTGGACTAGATACTGGTGCTTAAACAAAATTAATGCTGGCTGTAGCTTTCTTGTGATATTACACAGCACAGCAACATGTAGTGATCATGAAATTTGCTGCTGTCAAAACTAAACTCCTTTTCCTATCCTTCACCCCCCAAAACTGAATAAAACATAACTCCATGAGTAACAAAAAACCAAAATAAGGCAAATGCCCATTTACACATCTTTATTGCCATAATATTTCTGGAACATTTTAGTAGATATAATTCAATGTAGTTCTCTCTATCTAGTGTCTCTCACTGACAATGGAGATGCACACCACTTACTTTAATCCATTTATAACTTTTTTACAGTCGACTGCCCTTATTTCCTTCCTTTCTATTTAAACTGGCATTTCTAAACACTTCCGGGACAGCTCCCTGGTTTACAAGGGATTGTGAGCGCAGTGGGGGAGAATATCTGTGTGGCCTGAAGCATGCAGAATTTGACAGGTAATGCGAAGCCAAAACACATGCCGTTGAAGAGCTGCTACCATCCAACACTGTTATGATCCAGTTTAATCCTCTGGGACTGTTCACAGCAGAGCTTCTCTGAGCAAAAATGAGCATGGTATTGAATCCTGACCTTTGTTTGTCTTAGAAATTTCATTAATTGGCGCCATAATTTTAATCCATAGCCACGTTTCCTGATTTTGTGAAAATAAATTTCAGTCTATGTGTATCTAAACACATATCTAGATGTTATCTACCTTTTCAGCCTAACTATTTTCTGGGTTATGTTGCTATGAATCAAGGCTTATTCTTCTGAAAAATCTGTAGTCAACATGGTAAAACCCAGGGTATGGGAAACACAAATTCTTTCTCTGATGGCGTGGCTAACTGACCATAACAATGAAAGGAAGAATGCAGAACCGTTATTTTGATCTTCCTAGGTAGTTTGTAGAGTTAAAAGTGTAACTGGAAACGAAAGCTTTTTTTCTAATAGCTTATACATTCCTCCTCTGAAGCCTTCAGCAAGCCTGTCTCACAGCAGAAATAAGACTGGTTTAGAAGATGATATTAGAAAATTTTGCCCTAATTTCACTGAGTAATTGCATATATGAATAATAGGAAATCTTGTTAGACTGATTCCTTGCCACAGCTCTGCTTGAGATTATTTTGTTTCTTTTAAGAAGTCTCAGATATGAACAGTAAGATGTATGCTCTCTTTTCCATTTTCTTCAACTGCATTGCAGCAGAGACTATAAGCCAGGTTTTGCAAGCCTTGACTTGGTGATTGCATTAACTTGGTGATTGCATTGCACTACAACTCTTCTTGTGCCACAGAGATATTTAATTTGAGGCCACTCTCTCATTCATTGTAGTTTATCGACACTTTATATTTACTCATAGTAAAAGTCTTTTTAGATAGACAATTCAACTTCCATTTACTACTACATGTTAATAATGGGGGAAAGGCCAAGTCTGAAGCTGTAAGGTAAGTTTAGCTTCCTCCACCTGGCCCAGGCCAGTGATTTGGATCATCTGACAGTCCCAGCCAGGATGAAGGCAAATAAAAGCAGAGGTAAGTGTTTTTATAAGGAGACACCAGGCCAGTTTATTGTGGTAAACTTAACTGTAATTAGAAGTTTAAACATTAAAATAGAAGAATCTCTTTGTACAGTAGACTTCTTAAGCTATGACTTCATTTCATCTGCTTTGATTTCTTGTCACAGCTGAAAGCATTTTGTCAGCATGGATAGGAAGAGGGGGACTGCAGGGATAAGCCCCAGCTACAGCAATGTGATATCATCCTTCTGGATCCTCATGAACACTGTGAAAAATGGCAGGTTTCAATGTGCTTCAGAGGGGAACTAAACTAGAGGTGCTATTTGTAGAGTTGTTTTTGCCTGCTGCCTGCCTGCTTTCATTAACAAAAAGTGGCTGTCCATTCTACAGGAGAATTAAGTCTTGATTAATTCTTCCTGGAAAACTCAGTGGTAGCAAACAGCATATTTATGTTTGGAGAGTTTTTAGATGCCAGCCACCTGCATAGCTTCTGGTTTACTGTGTAAATTTCAGACATGGATATACTCTTAACAGAAACAGCAACAGTTCTATCAAAGGAAATACAGCAAAGCTCAGTGGTTTGAAATTTAGATCCCAGTGTGATGGTTACATTAAGCTGCATTTGAAGAGTGCTCAGAGAATGCTAGTTTAAGATGATCAAAATAGAATAGAAACTAATATTATGTTTTCTAGAATGATTTTTAACATATGTTAACATTGTGGGGTTTGGCCACTAAAGCAATATGTCACAAAAAAAAAAAAAAAAAAAAAAAAAAAAAAAAAAACAAAAAAAAAAAAAAAG